>JAKWJD010001756.1:11892976-12247976 GCA_027705065.1 Solanum peruvianum
GTAAGGGTAACTCTATTTTGTTGTTTTTCAAATCCTTTAAAATAAACTTACTAAATAAAATATCTACTTTATATTTAAAAAATATTTAAGCTCTAAAAAGGGTGTAAAACTTAAATTCCGTCAAAATTACGTGTCTACAGTATTTAATCGAATAGTATTTTCGAAATAAATAAAGGACGGTCAAAATTGAGTGTCAGCAAGATGACATAGGGTTTTGAGAGAAAATATTTAATAAATATCAAGATCGTGAAGTTGATATTATTTAAATAGGATAATAATTTAAATATACCAACCTTTGAAGGTCGATACTCATTAATATATGTTAATATAAGCTCAATTCTTGAGGTCGATTCTATTATACACACACACACACACACACCACACACACACCCACACACCACACACACACCACACCCACCACACAACACATCACACACACACACACACAACACCACACACATCAAATGAATTTTAGTTTTATAAATTTAATTTATATACCTCCAAATTGTATAAATTTAATTTTATCGATCAACAAAAAGTTTTACAATCCTGATCCCTAAGATCAAATCTGCGAATCCTAAGTCCTTCACATCGAACTTCAGGGACAATATGCACTTAATAGCATTTATATTGTCAATATCTTTACTCATTAATAACATGTCATCAACATAAAGACAAACAATGTCTTCATGATTTCGGATGTTTTTAGTGTTAAAACACTTATCACATTCATTAATCTTGAATCCATTTGCAAACATAGTTTGGTCAAAGTTAGCATTCCATTGTTTAGGTGCTTGCTTGAGCCCATAGATAGAATTCACAAGTCTGCACACTTTCTCTTCTTTACCAGGAACAAAAAACCCTTTAGGTTGTTCCAATTAAATTTCTAACTCCAACTCTCCATTTAAGAAGATTGTCTTTACATCCATTTGGTTGATTTTAAGATTATACACTGCCACTAGTGCTATTTACATACTAATTGATGTTATCCTTGTTACTTGAGAGTATGTGTCAAAGTAGTCCAAACCTTCCTTTTGTCTATATCCTTTGACTACAATTCTATCCTTATATTTGTCAATAGTCCCATCGACTTTCATTTTCCTTTTAAAGATCCACTTTGATCTTAAAGGTTTATTTCTTGGAGGAAGATCAACCAATTTCCAAGTATGATTACTTAAAATTAATTCGATCTCACTATTGACATTTTCTTTCCTGTAAGTTGACTCAGACAATGATATAGTTGCTTTAATGTTTGAGGTTCATTTTGAAGCAAAATCTGGTCCTAAAGAAGTGGATTCCATTGGCGAGTGCTACACCTAAGATCCTCACTAGGAAGTGTATTTCTGTTGATTCTTCCCGTGGTCGTTTAAGTCTTTATCTTGTTGAATCACATTAAGTTTTACACGCATAAATGTGTTCATAGAACTCTGCTTTATTAGACTCAATTATCCTATTAACATGAATCTCAGAATTATCAGATTTTTAAACCAAAAACTGGCAGACCTTACTGTTCACAACATATCCAATAAATACACAATCCACCATTTTGAGTCAAATTTTTACCTTTTTGGGTAAAGGAACCTCTACCTTTGCTAGACACCCCCACACTTTGAATTATTTCAAGTTGAGTTTCCTTCCTTTCCACAAATTCTGATGAAATTGATTATGTTTTACTACGGGTACCCTATTGAGTATTTTATTAGCCGTAAGGATGGCTTCCCCCAAACGTTTTGCAGTGAACAAGAATTTATCATGAAGGCATTCATCATTTTCTTTAATATTTTGTTCTTCCGTTCTGCAAAACCATTCGACTGTGATGTATAAGGTGCAATATTTTGATGAATAAATACCATATTTCAAACATATCTCTACAAAAGGAGCTTCATATTCTCCCAATAGAAGTCCTTAATCTCTGGTATAATGGACTTCCTGTCATGTCCTTCAGGATCAAATTATTCATTGTTGTTTTTTTTGTGATCACTTGAGCTACATTGTTTAGTATATATATATATATATATATATATATATATATATATATATATATATATAAGCGAGTAATTATTTCGATACTATATTTTATTTGTGTACATCAAGTAGTGTCCATATATATATATATATATATTATATATATATATATATATATATATATATATATATATATAAAGCGAGTAATTATTTCGATACTATATTTTATTTATGCACATGAAGTAGTGTCTATAGTGTATCCCTAGTCGTAACCGGAGACTTTGTGCTCTTAGAGGCTTTAAACAAGACCTTAGCATAAATCATTGCATTTAATAGGTACAAAAATACGAAAAAATTAAAAACTATACATATGAAGTTTATATAGACTTCTCATTTATGATCATAGTCTACTATTGTCCCACACATAAGCATATGTTATAGAAATTCAAGGTCTGGGAAATAGCCCTTACACTATTACAATATGTCTCATATAAAACTTACAACAAAGTCTCAAAGATAGGGAAATGAACATTCTCTAAGACAGAGTCAAATAGCTACAACTAGAATAGTGGGTTTCGTTCTCGGGCTTAAGGACTCACCAACTTGGTGATCTACCCATGCTTCTTGAATTTTGTCCTTGAAACTCTTCAATGGCCCGAACCTATATTATTGTCGAAATAGAGAGAATATGGGTTTGTACAAACCACATGTACTAAGTATAAAGACATATGTGATTAAATATTTAGAAACATGCTAAAAATGAATTTTTTATTCAAAACATGCTAAGTAACTTTAAAAGCTTTTATGAACATTCCAATAATGTATATAAGTCCAACACCACAACAATGAACCATATTTCCTTTAAAGTTCAATAATGCATTATAATGAAGTCATAGTTAACAATTCATGCTTATAATACATTTCATCAAGATATCATAATACCTTACTCATAATCCCAATCCAATCCAACTAGTGGAATGCCTCTGTGAAGCTCCATAACCCCACTTATATAAAGTCAATTAGCAAAGAAACCATAAGCATTGTTTTTACATCATATAAATTCATGACAAGTATACTCAATCCCATACATGACAATCTACACCAACAACATGTATATCAAGTGAATGCAACATAATATGAGACCAACAATATATAGAATCTACATTATGCATTTCATTCATAACATAAATATATCGAAGAATCACCCAAGGAGTTCCTTTAAGGTCTACATGTGCAATGTAAAGGTAAAGTCTTATACCCTTACCTACACTAGTATATCTATCAAGTCAACCTAGTTATTATGCATATTTTTACTTTCATTCATTCATTATATTTTGGGGAAACTTTGCCATAACTGACAGTAGAGGATGTGAGCTAAACATGGAACCAATGTCAACCACTCACACCGAAAGGAGGGCATCTTACTTGCCAAGGTAAGACATACATCATAATAGCGTCTTTGTGGATCCACTAGCTAGGTTCTTATGGGACACATAGTTAAGGACATAGGAGGTTGTTGCTAAAAACCCTCTTTATGCTAATTAGCATTCTAGTTTTCACCTCGTGAGACTTTGGATTAAACTATCTTCCTTATTGGAAGGGACCATCTCATTGTCAAGTTCACTCGGTGCTAAGCTAAGTTTTCTCATTTTGATGTTTCTTAAAGTCTTTATCAACATTAAATTTGACTCAAAGAATCCTGAATAACATTTGCTTTCCCAAGGTGGTAAAGGGCACTGTCATAGTCCTTCAAAAGCTCTAACCACCTTCTTTGCCGGAGATTCAACTCCTTTTGAGTGAACACATATTGGAGACTATTATGGTCAGTGAATACGTCTACATGAACACCACAAACATAATGTCTCCACATTTTCAAAGCAAACACTACGACTGCTAATTCAGGATAATGAGTTGGATAGTTCTTCTCATAGACCTTGAGTTATCTAGAGGCATATGCTATCACCTTACCATGTTGCATGAGGACACAACCCATCCCTACTCTAGAAGCATCACAATACACAACAAACCCTCCAGTAAGGTCAACACTGGGTGAAGGTAAGCCTATATTTCAATTCATGAAAGCCTCTTTCACATGCTTCAGACCACTCTAATTTTATTTTATTTTGGGTTAAGGTTTTCAAAGGAGAAGCAATGGGTTCAAACCCATCAACAAACCTTTTATAGTACCCAGATAGACCCAAGAAACTTCTTATGTTGGTGGGATTTAGAGGTCTAGGTCAATTTTTGACGCTTCTGTTTTCTTTGGATCGACATCTATTACCTCACTTGAGAAAATGTGGCCAAGAAAAATGACCAATCTCTACCAAAATTCACACTTAATAAATTTAGCAAATATTTGATGTTCCTTGAGGACATGCAATACATACCTCAAGTGAACCATGTGGTCATCCTCACTCTTGGAATATATCAAGAAATCATCAATAAAGACAATTACAAAAGAATCAAGATAATTCTGGAACACCTTATTCATAAGGTCCATAAAATACGTTGGGACGTTAGTTAACCCAAAAGACATGACTAGGTACTTATCGTGACCATACCTAGTTTGGAAAGCTATTTTGGGAATGTCAACACCTCTCATTTTAAGTTGATGATAACTGGACCTCAAGTCAATTTTTTAAATTAACTCGCACGTCGGAGTTTATCAAATAAATCATCAATTCTAGGAAGAGGATACTTACTCCTTATAGTTACCTTATTCAGTTTTTTGGTAGTACATACACATTCTAAGAGACCCATCTTTTTTTTTCCACAAATATTACTGGAGTGCCCCATGGAGATATTCTTGGTTGTATAAAACCATTGTCAATCAAATCCTTGAGTTGAGCCTTCAACTCTCTCAACTGGGCCACATCCATCCGATAAGGAGGAATCGATATGTGTCGAGTATCCTGCAACAAATCTATGCCAAAATTTATTTCCCTTTCGAGAGGAATTTTGGGTAAGTCATTGTGAAATCTTTCAGAAAATCCTTTACTACAGAAACGAAATATAAAGGAGGGGTGTCGGATTTAAGGTTATTGAACCTCACAAGATGATAGATACATCCCTTGGAAATTATTTACATGCATTTAGAGACGAAACAATTTGACCTCTAGGGATTGAATTTCCCCCCCTCCCTCTCCAAAATGGGTTCATTAGGAAATTGAAACTTAACTACCCTTGTTCTAGAATTTCTTGAAACAAAAAAACAAAGTAATTAATACATTACCAAAATAACATTAAGTCTAACATATCAAGTTCTACCAAAATCCACAAAAGTAATTCTATTGGACAACAATATATCACAATTCCTATATACTCTTTTAGCAACCATGCAGTCACCCACTAGGGTAGAAACCAAAACTCAACTAAGACATCAGGAGAAATATCAAACTTTGTAGACACCAAAAGAGTTAGAAAAGATAAAGTGGAACGGTATAAAGTAATGCATATACATTAATTGACAAGACTTGCAACATACCGGTAACAACATCGAGAGAACCCTCTTGATCACCCATAGATTTGAGAGCATATAAGTGGTTCTTCTTAGTAGCAGTGCAATTTGGACCAATTACTTGTACGTGGTTACTCTCCCTACCTTGATTGTTGGTCATGGGACAATCACTAACCAAATGAACATTCTTTCCACAACAAAAACTAGTATCCGTACCCATTAGATACTTACCACCATGCTTCTTCCACATTTGGCGCCACTAGTTTTCTCACATTCAGAATGACCACTTTTTCCTTCTTGAGGCTTAGGGTTAAACACCCTATCCTTGTCTTCCCTCGGTAAATTAGAATGAACTTTGTTAGAGAATCTCCTTTTAAATCTTGTTTTTTCTTGGATTTCAATCTTACCCTTATAAGTACCTCCATCATAGGATCTTGCGCTCTTGGCCTCCCTATTCGTCCTCTTAAACCTACTCTCCTAAACCTGTTGAGCATGCACCATTAAATGAGAAATGTTCATGTTTTTCATGAAGCATCTCCAAATTGCCATTCTTCCAAAAGATCATCTGATACTCCCGTCACAAAATGTTTCATTTCATCCTCAGATTCGACACCAAAGAAAATGCATACTTAGACAACTTTGTGAATTTCAAAGAGAGATTTTTCACACTCATACCTCTTTGATAAAGGTTGATAAACATTTCCACTTTTGCCTCTCTTTTCTCCCTTGGGAAGAACATATCAAGAAAGTCCCTCATAATGATTTCCCAACTCGTGGGACCCGCTATCAAAGATCTATTGTCCTTCCATTGAGTATACCATGTTTGACCCAACCCGTTGAGTTTGTAAGGGGATAGCTTGTCCTTCTTATTTGAACTCACCCCCCATAGCATACATGATCTTTTAAAACTCATCATGAAAGTTTTGGGGGTCTTCATCAACCTTAGACCCAAAGAACATGGGTGGATTTATCCCTGGGAAGTGCCTGAAGAGAGAAGCTATGGTAGTTGTATTTTGGTTACCACGGGGTGGAACTTCCCTATTTATTTAAGTCATCATAGTTTGAACTTGATTATTTATGGCTTGAGCTTGAGTAGCCATGGATTTAGCCGATCTTCGGAAGACGGCCTTATCCCTTCATCAGTCATAGCCGAAGGATTGACAAGAGCTTGTCACGTAGAGGAACTTATTCTTGAGGAGGGAGCTTCCGTATTAGTAATCTCCTCTTCAAATCTTGTTTGCGGATTCCCTTCTAGTAGTCAAAGAATATAACCACAAGAAAATGATTAGACAAAAAGGATACATAGTGTAAAGACACTTAAGGCACGACCTAGGGGTACCAAGAAAATAAGAATTTCCTAAGCATTACATAGCCTCTCAATCGTAAGTGTGGCGCGTTTCAAAATTATGAACAAGATTCTACCTAGATGTGGTTTAGTGAGACATAATTCCTATGATTATTCAACCTCATGTTTGGATAAAAAGTTTGTCATGACCGGGGAACACCCCCTAGTCGTAACCGGTGTCTTCGTTCTCTTAGAGGCCTTAAACAACCCCTTAGCATACATCATTCATTTGGTAGGTACAAAATACATATAAGATAAAAACTTTACATATAAAGTTTACATATACTTCTTAGTCATCAAGATAGTCTACTATTGTCTCAAACATAACCATCTATTATAGAAATACAAGGTTTGGGATATAGCCCTTACACTATTACAATATATCTCATATATAACTTACAACTGTCTCAAAGAAAACGAAATGAACATTGTGTTAGACATAGTCAAATAGCCTGAACTAGAATAGTGAGTTTTGTCCTCAGACTTGAGGACTCACCAACTTTGAGATCTATCAAAGCTTCTTGAAATTTGGCCTTGAAACTCTTCAATGGCCCAAACCTATATTATTGTAGAAATAGAGAGAATAGGGTTACTACAAACCACATGTACTAAGTATAAAGACATATGCAATTGAAACATTTATAAAAATGTTAAGAAGGACATTATTTTTCAAAACATAGTAGTCACTTTAAAAGCTTTTATTCACATTCCAATCATGTATAGAAGTCCAACACCACAACAATGAACCATATTTACCTTCAAGTGAAATAATACATTATAATGAAGTCATAGTTGACAATTTATGCTTAGAATATGTTTCATCAAGATATCATAATACCTTACTCACAATCTCAATCAAAGACAACTAGTGCAATGCTTATGTGACCCCCCACAACCCCACATAAACTAAGTCAACTAGAAAAGATTCTATAAGCATTGTTTTTACATCATATAATTTCATGACAAGTATATTAAATCCAATACATGGCAATCTAGTCAAAAAACATGTATATCAAGTGAATTCAACATCATATGAGACCAACATTATATAGAATCTAAGTTATGCATTTCCTTTAAGGTCTACATGTTCAATGTATAGGTAAATTCCCATACCCTTACCTATACTAGTATACCTAACAAGTCATCCTAGTTATTACGTATCTTTTTACTTTCATTCATTTATTATATTTCTGGGAAACTTTGCCATAACAAACAATAGACTATGTGAGCTAAACATGGAATCTGGAAGTCCTGGAAGTCTGTCACGACCCGAGAACACAACCTAGAAGATATGACACTCTCGGATAGGAAAATGACGTACTTGACCTCCCGAAGGTCTTATTTAAGCCCTTTGACATTGTTCATTGCATACATGTATAAAAAGTAGTGCGGAATTAAAAATTTTCACACGAAATAGTAATACTTCAAATATTTCTTTTATAGAAAGCATAATGAAAGACTAATGTCTCAAAGTCTCCATCTTATACATAAGAATATATTGGGACACGACCAACATATAGAAAATACCTAAGTCTATTAAAATACATTAAAAACATAAATCTAAACATCAGGATGTCCTTTAATCTAGTGAGGACATACCAACTGTTTGCTTAAATGAACACTAATCCAATCTTCCACTTCAAGACTCCTCTCAAATGCCACATACACCTTTAGAGATAGACAAAATGTATGGAATTAGTACAAACACTTGTACTGACAAAATGTATGGAATTAGTACAAACACTTGTACTAAGTATGACATAATGCATAAATCATGATAAAAGGACTTTTGTATAGAACATGCTCATTTTGAGTAAAACTTCATAAGACAAGTATAAGAGTCATTTAAAACACCACATAAACACATATTTGTCTCATTTCATAATATAGAATCAATATCATTTCACACCATATATCATATGACCCTCCTACCAAAGGTTATCCTAAGATTTACTTTAGTAAAAAAAGAAGAAACCGCCCATACACCCTCTTCAAGCACACCTAAATAACCCTTATGACTACCTAAGATAAGATTATTCCGTTTTCAACATATACTCACAGCCTAAGCTTACTTTAAGATTCACTTGAGTAAAACATGAAGAAACCGCCCATACAACCTCTTCAAGTCTACCTAAGCAACCCTTAAAGATACCCAAGATAGCTTTCTTTTCAATAACATTCCTTTATTGAAGTCATTATATTCATTTGACCCTTCAAGAGACATTCATCAATCAAGGACTTTCACATAATGGTCTTGGAGAAGACCTAGGGACTCACATACTAACATCTTCAAAGCCTAGTCGTGGAATGTCTAGATAGCGTCCCATTCAACTACCTAAACATCATAGTACATATCAAAAAATAGCATGCATACTACATAATGAAAATAGAAAATAATCGACATAGACCATACTAGTTAGGCATGGAATCTAGAGTCTACCCTACTCCGATGGATTGTGTTTTACTTGCCAGGTGTAGAACTAAGAAACATGCCATGTAGGAAAATGGTTAATAAATATTAAGGTCTTTTATGCACCCTAGTCTCCTTTTAAAGTAGAGATACATTGCACTATAGTCTCCTTCTCAAGTAGAGCTACAAAACGTAACATATTCACTTGATGATAGACTTTGTTCTCATAGAGTAATGTTCATTCACATAAGGGCATATGAGAAGGTACCATCTCTTAGTCATTACCTAATCATAATGCACCAACCAAAGATGGGTCCACTAAGTCTGCCACTCAATGCTCTATAAGGATAGCTCATTCTTAACCTTATTTTCCATATAGAAGGTTCGACATATTAGTCATGCTTAGAAGGGCACCATCTTAGGTCTACCGATCCTAGACTTTCATTCAACATTCATTAATACACATACAACACAAAGGTACATAAGCCTACTAAGTCAAGATGTTTATATTCATATTCTTCATGTATCAAGTTAACCTATCAAGATCAAGACACACTAGTAACACAACTAGAGACATCACATTAGTCTATTATAATCACATATCGTCAAATATGAGAGTCCTTGACATTTATCATAATCAAGTCTTTACATGATAATATCACTATTCGTAAAGTAATGCCGACAAGGCCATGTTCAATACAATTTATAAAGTAATATTGACGAAGCCATATAATTCACAAGTAAAGCACATAGCACCTCACCAATAAGTGGAAAATACAGATCATAGCATAATTCAAGTCTAATTAACCTAAAATTAAGAGAATCAGAGCAGCGTACCACCAATCCATTCTCACCACTTCAATCCATAGCTAAATCATCCAATACAATAGAAAAAGGCCCTTACCCATGGCCATGATCATCAATTCAATACAAAAATCATAATACTCAATTAATCTAAATCAATTCAATATAGATTTATTAGTATAAGACATCCTCTGTATTAATTCAATAAAATTTTTAAATCTTTGAATAGTCAAAGAAAACTACACTAGAGTTCATCATCATTGAGACAATATCACTTAACCCATAAAGTAGTCAAAACTAGAATTGCATGATTTGCATGGGTTCATAGAGTTTTAGGTTAAAATCATCATATTAACATCAATTCAATAATAATACAATGATTCATAATGTTTTATGCAAGGACCCATGGCTAGGTCAAAAAATTGGAGAATTCATGTTTTTGATCATATTTGAAAATCATTAGAATTGACTCCTTGACGAAAGAGATTTCAAGGATGAATAGCCACACCTTAATTGTTATTAAAACCCACAAGATTAATGGAGAAAACTTTAGAACTCTATCTTCTTCCTTGGAGCTTCAAACCTTCAACAATGGATTTTTGGAGAGAGTGAATGGAGAGGTTTTGTTTTGAGTTGAGGGTTATTGCTTTGATTGGTAAGTATATGTATTTAAATAGGTCCTATAAATGTCCATAATGCACCCCTAAATTACCCAAAAGACCCCTACATTTATTGGACAAATTAACCAACTCATATTTTACTTAAAGAAGACGCAACGAAATCTGAGACGTTACTGCGCGTTCCGGAGGAACTTCCAAATATTATTTTTCAAAAATCTTGGACAGAATGGTTTGTGACAGCCCCGCATCGCAGGGAAAGAATTCACTCGATTGGGTGACAGATGCGCGACACGCAGCCATTGCCCAAAACTGGCTGGCGCGGCCCCTTGGCAGGCCAAGTTTAGGTCCACTTTGGGGACCCTTTTGATGGTCCTCGGGGCATAGTTCTTGGACATTTAGACCATTTGTATGTCCGGCTACGCGTAGGAACCCTCGTAACTGAAATTTGTCTTCAAAACATCCCTGAAAATATCACTACGAAACACTATGACACGCTAGTTCAAGTTCGACTAGTTTTCGAACGTCTTGGGCGTTCTTGGATGTTTGACCTCCAAACTCTTCAAACGTTATATAATTCCTATAAAAATATTATTAATAATTTTTAGGATTTCAAAAAATAATGACACAAGTTTTAGGATCTAGTTCAACCTAGCTCATTTTCGAGGGTGAAACACTACTCCTACACTTGGAAACATTCGTCCTCGAATGACACTTGGTATTCTGTAGGCACTTTGAAGAGATAAGAAACTCATGACTATCATAACATAACCATATCAAATTATATACAATACACATATATAGGAGAAATATCAATTTCACTACATCTACAACTCATTATGCACTAAGACTTACATTCTTCATTCCAAATAGGAGGAACTCCTTGTCTATTCATTATCACTCTCATATACATAAATTATACATCTTACAAAAATTTTCAAAAAAAGAAAAATTTAGTCAAAATTCCAAAAATCTTACAGTGAACTGCCAACTTACAGTGAACATGCTTCAAAATTTCAAAAATACAACTCTTAAGCAATTAATTATGAAAGCATGATAATATAAGAGATATAACCATATAAACTCAATTTACAACATAATCATAACTTCATGAAATACACAATGCTAGGAATCAATGAAATTCAATTCCAACAGGACTCCTAAACACAATGCAACAATGCAACATGCTACTATGACATTCTATCTATAAAGCTTGAATAGAATAGAAGAGAAAAGACAACAATCTACAACCCAACTACACACCGTACTCCCCTGCCCCCCACTTAGATGGCATCCATAACAACTAAAAGAGAAACTAAAACTTACCGGCATCATCACCCGAATTTGCTCCAATAGCTTGGAGAGCATAAAAATAATTCCTCTTTGCTGCACCTCTGTACGGAGCATTAGAAGGAACCTGCTTGGTCTCTCTTACTCTAGTTGCAATAGTAGGACAATGTCTCACCTTGTGATAATCCTTACCACAACCAAAGCATCCGATAGTACCGACTAGAAACTTCCCAAAGTGATTCTTCCCACAAGTAGAACAAGTAGGGTTAGCCATTTGGGAACCACGACCTCTCTCATAGTTAGCCTTATGAGCACTAGAACCATCTTGATTGGAGCCCTGTTCTTAAACGTAGGTTGAAATTTCTTCTTGGTTATTCCCCTCATAGCATCCCTACTTCTCCTCTCAAGTTTAGACTCTTCAATGGATTAAGCATACACCATAAGCCTACACAGAGTCATGTTACCATAGAGCATAGTTGTACGACACTCTTCCTTCACAATATCCTAAACACTGGTCAAGAACTACTCATCTCATCCCTAGGGTTAGACACAAAGGATAGAGCATACTTAAACAATAGTAGAAACTTTAATTAATACTCCTCAACACTCACGTAACCTTGTCTGAGGTTTATAAACTCCTCGACCTTAACCTTCCTCTTCTCATGTGGAAAGTACCTTTCTAAGAATACTTTCTTAAGATATTCCCACTCTAAGGGACCCTATTCAATCGGCCTATTACATTGAGTGAACCAAACTTGAGCAACATCTTTCAATTGATACGAAGCTAACTCCATTTTCTGCCTAGAAGCCACTCCCATAGCATGCACTATCTTATAAACCTCATCCAAGAAATGATGGGGATATTCTCCCACCTTAGAAACATGAAATACAGGAGGATTCATCCTCACAAAGTCCCTCAATCTAGAGGTCGTAGCACTCTCCATAGCATTCACCCTAAGCCCAATGTCTCTAATCACTTGAGTTGTCATAGCTTGGACTAGGGTAAGGAGAGACTCTCTAAAATCCCCGTTAGCCATAACCCGGGGAACCAATGGAACCTCATTACCTCCACCCACAATAGGGACTTGAGCATCTCTAGCACCTTGATCCCCTTAAGCACCTTGAGGAACTTGCTCAACTTGTTCAACTTGAGGAGGAAACTCCTCATTCACATCATTCTCCTAAACTCCCCTAGCCGGTGTTATCCTCGGATTCATCTCCTATAACACATGGAAAACCATATGAAAAGATTACTCACAACTTTTTACTCTACGGCACGACATAGGAGTATAAAGGAAGGGAAACTCTATCGTTCTATAGCCTCTCTCTATGGATGTGTCGTGACTCAGACCGATAGTCAAGAATCTATTAGATGTATCTTTTTGTGACTTTTTGATTCCTAAGACCACTTTCATAACCTATGATTTGATATCGTATTTTTTACGACCCGAGAGGAAACCCTAGAAGATATGATATTGTCGGATAGGAACACGACGTACTTGACCTCTCGGAGGTTTTATACAAGTCCTTTGACATTGTTCATTGCATACATGTATGAAAAGTACTGCGTAAGTAAAAAATTCCACATGAAATAGTAATACTTCAAATATCTCTTTTATTGAAAAACATAATGAAAGGCTAAGTCTCAAAGTCGCCATCTTAGACATACGAATATATTGGGACATGACCTATACTTCAACATATAGAAAATAGCTTACTCTATTACAATACTTTCAGAAAGTAAATCTAAACATGATGGTGTCCTTCAATTTAGAAAGGACATACCAACTCTTTGCTTGAATGTAACTAATCAAATCTTCCACTTCAAGACTCCTCTCAAATTCAACCTACACCTTTAGAGATATGAAAAAATGTATGAAATTAGTAAAAACACTTGTACTTAGTATGCCATAATGGATAAAATCATGATAAACAGACTTTTGTATATAACATGCACTTTTTGAGTAAACTTCATAAGACAAGTATAAGAGTCACTTACAAGTCCACATAAACACATATAGTCAATTTCATACTATAGAATCAATATCATTTCAAACCATATATCATATGACCATTTTATGAAAGGTTATCCTAAGATTTACTTAAGTAAGACAAGAAGATACCGCTCGTACACCCTCTTCAAGCACACCTAAAAACCTTTAAGACTACCTAAGATATGATTATTCTCTTCTCAACATATACTCACCACCTAAGGTTACTTTAAGATTCACTTGAGTAAAATATGAAGAGACCGCCTATACACCCTCTTCAATCTACCTAAGCAACCCTTAAAGCTACCCCGGATATCTACCTTTTCATTAACATACCTTTACTTAAGTCATTTTATTGATTCGACCCTTCAAGATACACTCATCAATCAAGTACTTTCACATAATGGTCTTGGAGAAGACCTAGGGACTCAGATACTAACATCTTTAAAGCCTAGTCGTGCAATATCTAGATGGCGTCTCATTCCACTACCTAAACTTCAAAGTACTTATCCAACACTAGCATGTATCCCATATGATGAGAATAGGAAATAACTGACATAAACAATAATATCTAGGCATGAATCCGGAGTCTACCCTACTTCGATGGAGGGTGTTCTACTTGCCAAGGGTAAAACTAGGATACATTCCATGTAGGCACATGGTTAAGGAATATCAAGGTATTTTATGCACTCTAGTCTCTTTCTAAAGTAGAGATACATTGCACTCTAGTCTCCTCCTCAAGTAGAGATACAAACCATAACATATTCACTCGGTGCTAGCCTTTGTTCTCATAGAATAATGTTCATTCACATAAGGGCATATGAAAAGGTATTATCTATTAGTCATTACCTAATCATAATGCACCAACCAAAGATAGGTCCACTTAGGCTGCCACTCAATGGTCTATAAGGATAGCTCATTCTCAAACTTATTTTCTATATATAAGGTTCCACATATTGGTCATTATTATAAGGGAACCATCTAACGTCTACCTATCCTAGAATTTCATTTGTAACGACCTGTTTAGTCGTTTTAAGCAGCAGACTGTAATTCTGGGAAAACTGGCTGGGACGACGGGTGTCACGACGGACCGTCGTAGTCACGACGGCCCGTCGTGGAGATTTCGTTCCATGACACTTAGAATTCTGAAATTGGATACTGAAAATCGACTCTCTGTAAATTGTGACGGACCTGCAGGACGTGCTGTCACATCCACGACGAACCGTCGTGAGTTTCCGTTGAAAAACACTTCAACTTTTGAGAATTTGGTATAAGAAACGAGTTTCTGACCGTTAGGACGGAGGTGCAGGACGGACCGTCACAGGTGTGACGGGCCGTCACAGCCCACCTGGAATCTGGGGAGGTTGCGACGACCACCGTGACGGACCGTCGCAGGCACGACGGCCCGTCACAGGTCACGCAGATCCCAGTCAGAATAGGATTCCTCTACACGTTTTAAGGGTCGTTTTGGACTATTCTTTCCTTAATTATAAAGATTGAGGGTTAATATTAATAAGTCTAATTACTTGGGGGTTAAAAGAGGTAACCTTAAGTTAATTAGTGGGTTTTATTGTCCTCTTTTACACTTAATTATATGTTAATTAGGGTAAGAGAAGGAGGGTTTGAATAAAACAAAAGAGAAAGAACAAGAGAGAAAAGAGAGACACGAATTGAGAGAGTATTGATCGATCGAAGAGGGAAGAGGAATAACAAAGCTTGGGAGATTTCTTGTTGATTCCAATTCTTCGATGGAGGTAGGTTATGGTTTATGTTACGATATTCGTAGTGAACTCTTAATAGTGAATGTTATGTGTTGATAAGTATTGTAAACCCTGCTATGTGCTTAAATTGTATGCTTGCATGATTATGATTATGAAATTGTGATGAATTAACAAAGCATGATGAAGCTATTGAATCCCAAATCTTGAAAGAATCCTAATTCGCTTGATATATTATATAATAAGATTGATGATGCCTTAGTATGAAAGAAGGCTTGATGTATTATATGATGAGAATGATGATGCCTTAGTGTAAAAGAAGGCTTGATGAATTAGGGGATCGGGTGCCACGTTCGGGTACCAGGATAGAAAGAATATGAGGATCGGGTGCCACGTTCCGGTACCAGGATAGAATGAATATGAGGATCGGAGTGTCACGTTCCGACACCAGGATAGAATATGAGGATCGGGTGCCACGTTCCGGTACCAGGATAGAATGAATATGAGGATCGGAGTGTCACGTTCTGACACCAGGATAGAATATGAGGATCGGGTGCCACGTTCCGGTACCAGGATAGAATGAATATGAGGATCGGAGTGTCACGTTCCGACACCAGGATAGAAATATGAGGATCGGAGTGCCACGTTCCGGCACCAGGATAGAAATAGAGGAGCGGAGTGTCACGTATCGACACAAGAGGAAGAAAGATAATGAATCTTGAAAGATAATGAATATACTCAAACTAATGAACTACATTCCCAAATGAGTATGGTATTGAGGCTTGAGTCCTCATGTGTGAACTCGGTTGTATTCATTGATGAATTAAACATTGCTATTGCTACATGTTGAGTATTGTAGTTGATTTACATTGTTATTGATATATACTGTTCCCTATTTTGAGTTAGCCGATGATATCTACTCAGTACTTGTGGTTGTACTGACCCCCTACTTTTACGTTTTCTTCTTTGTTATTTGTGTAATGCAGCAAACGTTCCGTCAACTTCAACTCAACAGTAGATCTAGCCAGTCTTCACTACCTTCGGAAATTCAGGGTGAGCTAATGCGTCTAGCTTGGACTGGGTCTTCTTCTTCAAGTCTTGATGCCTTGAACTTCCGGCATGGACTAGCTAGTAGTTTTTTAGCTTCTTAGACAGTTTTAGTTTAGCAATTTGAGATAGATGTTCTTGTGATGATGACTTCCAGATTTTGGGGATAATAATAATAGTTTTGAATTGTTTTATTAATGAGTTTAAGTCTTCCGCATTTCTTTTGTTGATATTGTATTAAAATGTTAAGGGTTAGATTGGTTGGTTCGCTCACATAGGAGGGTAAATGTGGGTGCCAGTCGCGTCCCCGATTTGGGTCGTGACAAACTTGGTATCAGAGCATTAGGTTCGTTGGTCTCATCACACAAGAACAGGTCTAGTAGAGTCTTAAGGAACGGTAGGGGGACGCCTTTACTTTTCTTTGAGAGGCTATAAGACTTTAGGAAAATTCCATTATTTCATTCTTTCTTTCGTGCTACTACTTGAGTCCAATTGGTATCTAGGTGATACAAATTGGTATCTGACCATCTTCATTCTATTTCGCAGATGGTTAGAACTAGAGCAACGACCGCACCAGCAGCAACAACGGCACAACAAGAAACATCTGAGCCAGCCACTGGGGCTGTTGCTCGAGGAAGAACAACGGCAAGAGGCCGTGGGAGAGGTCGTGGGACGATGTCCTCTAGAGGGAGAGGACGATCCCCTAGCCCATCTGATGCTAGGGCGGTGACTCCTCCACCGACTGAGGAGGTAGTTAGAGAGGGTGAGGAAGGGGAAACTGAACAAGGGCAGAATGAGGAAATGCCACCCCAACCTACCCCAGAGATGATCAACCAGGTACTTGCTTATCTTAGCGGGTTATCCGATCAGGGTCAGGCACCCCCAGTGGTTTCTGCACCAACACCTCCGGTTTCAGAGGTACGACATGCGGCTACTATAGCTCCCCGCATGGATGCATCATTGGGAATAGGCACATTTCCACGTCTGACTACTGGGCCTATTATGACAAATGATCAACATGAACTTTTCAGTAAGTTCTTGAAATTGAAACCTCCAGTCTTTAAGGGTGCAGAATCAGAGGATGCCTACGATTTTCTAGTTGATTGTCATGAGCTACTACACAAGATGGGTATAGTAGAACAGTTTGGCATTGAGTTCGTGAGCTATCAGTTTCAAGGGAACGCCAAAATGTGGTGGCGGTCACATGTTGAGTGTCAACCAACAGAGGCACCATCTATGACTTGGGAATCATTCTCTACCCTATTTATGGAGAAGTATATCCCAAGGACTTTGAGAGATAGAAAAAGGGATGAGTTCTTGAGTCTCGAGCAAGGAAGGATGACAGTTAACGCATATGAGGCTAAATTTGGCGCACTGTCCAGATATGCCACCCAACTTTGTTTCAGTCCACAAGAACGGATTCGCCGTTTTGTGAAGGGTTGAGGTCAGAATTGCGGATTTCAGCCTTACAGGTAGCGGCTACGGCAACATCCTTCCAAGAAGTGGTAGACTTCGTGATAGAGGTGGAAGGAGTGAAGCCAGATGACTTCACCACTACATCGACATCAAAAAGGTTTCGAAGGGGAGGTGAGTTTAATGGTTCTCACTCTAGAGGACAGAGCTCCGGAGGTTACTCAAGTAGACCAATTCAGTCTTCGCTACAGACTGTAGTTGGGGGTCCACCTCAGAACGGTCAACACTACTCCGAGAGACCTATGCATGAACCCCGAGAGTGTTATGGATGTGGGGAGGTTGGACACATTAAGAGGTATTGTCCAAACCAGAGTTACAGAACCCCACTAGCTAGAGGTAGGGGTGGTCATGGTAGAGGCCGTTTTTCTGGAGGACGTGGTGGTCGAGGTAATGGTGGTCACCAAAACGGCAGAGGTGATGGGCAAAATGGAGCCACTACTACACAACATGGTAGGGGCAACGGACAGACGAATGATAGGGCCCATTGTTACGCTTTCCCTGGGAGATCTGAAGTGGAGGCGTCTGATGCTGTTATCACAGGTAATCTTTTGGTTTGTGATTTCATGGCATCTGTATTATTTGACCCTGGCTCCACGTTTTCATATGTATCTTCATCATTTGCTAATGGTCTAAAATTGTGTTGTGAATTACTTGACATGCCTATTCGTGTTTCTACTCCGGTGGGTGAGTCTGTGGTAGTTGAAAAGGTATAAAGGTCTTGCTTGGTGAACTTTGTGGGGAGCAACACTTATGTAGATTTGGTTATCTTAGAAATGGTTGACTTTGATGTAATTCTGGGTATGACTTGGCTTTCTCCGAATTTTGCGATTTTGGATTGTAATGCTAAAACTGTGACGTTAGCCAAGCCTGGGGCAGATCCGTTAGTATGGGAGGGCGACTACACTTCCAGTCCGGTGCGTATTATATCCTTTATTCGTGCTAAGAAAATGGTTAGTAAAGGGTGTTTAGCTTTCTTGGCACATCTCAAGGATGACACTACTCAAGTACCTTCGATTGAGTCAGTTTCGGTAGTCCGTGAGTTTTTGGATGTGTTCCCTGCAGATCTTCCTGGTATGCCACCGGATAGGGATATTGACTTCTGTATTGATCTTGAACCGGATACTCGCCCCATTTCTATACCCCCTTATAGAATGGCTCCCGCAGAGTTAAGAGAGTTAAAGGCACAACTTCAAGAGTTGTTGAGCAAAGGCTTCATTAGACCAAGTGCATCTCCCTGGGGTGCTCCGGTGTTATTTGTGAAGAAGAAGGATGGGAGTTTTCGGATGTGCATAGACTACAGATAACTGAACAAGGTAACTATTAAGAACAAGTACCCCATTCCTCGCATTGATGACTTGTTCGATAAGTTACAAGGTGCTTGTGTCTTCTCGAAGATCGACTTGAGATCCGGTTATCACCAATTGAAAATACGAGCAACGGATGTGCCAAAGACTGCTTTTCGAACTAGGTATGGGCATTATGAATTTGTGGTAATGTCTTTTGGTCTTACGAATGCCCCTGCTGCCTTATGAGCTTGATGAACGGGATTTTCAAGCCATATCTGGATCTCTTTGTGATCGTGTTTATTGATGATATACTGATATACTCCAAGAGTAAGAAGGAACATGAGGAGCATTTGAGAATGGTGTTAGAGTTGTTAAGGAAGAAAAAGCTTTATGCGAAATTCTCCAAGTGTGAGTTTTGGCTAGATTCAGTGTCCTTCTTGGGGCACGTGGTTTCTAAGGATGGAGTGATGGTGGATCCATCCAAGATTGAGACAGTGGAGAATTGGGTAAGACCTACAAACGTGTCAGAAATAAGGAGTTTTGTGGGTTTAGCTAGCTACTACCGCCGATTTGTCAAGGGATTCTCTTCTATTGCTTCCCAATTGACGAACTTGACTAAGCAGAATGTTCCATTTGTATGGTCGGATGAGTGCGAGGAAAGCTTTCAGAAACTCAAGACTTTGTTGACTACCGCACCTATTCTTACCTTGCCAGTAGAGGGTAAAAATTTCATTGTCTATTGTGATGCATCCTATACGGGTTTGGGTGCAGTGCTAATGCGAGAGAAGAACGTGATTGCGTATGCTTCAAGACAATTAAAAGTGCATGAACGTAACTATCCAACTCATGACTTGGAATTGGCCGCGGTAGTGTTTGCATTGAAGCAATGGAGGCATTATTTATATGGGGTTAAGTGCGAAATCTACACGGATCATCGTAGTTTACAGTATGTCTTTACTCAGAAAGACTTGAATTTGAGACAAAGGAGATGGATGGAACTACTGAAGGACTACGACATCACTATCTTGTATCATCCGAGAAAGGCGAATGTTGTGGCAGATGCCTTGAGTAGAAAGGCCGGAAGCATGGGAAGTCTAGATCATTTTCAAGCTTCTAGACGCCCATTGGCTAGAGAGGTGCAGATTTTGGCTAATGACCTTATGAGGATAGAAATAAGTGAGAATGGAGGATTGTTAGCTTGTGTAGAGGCAAGATCTTCTTTCCTTGACCAGATCAAGGGAAAGCAGTTTGATGATGAGAAACTAAGGCGAATTCGAGATAAAGTGTTGCAAGGAGAGGCTAAGGAAGCAATAATCGATGGGGAAGGTGTTTTGAGGATTAAGGGAAGGGTATGTGTACCCCGCATCGATGATTTGATCACCACTATTCTGACAGAGGCTCATAGTTCCGGATATTCTATACATCCTGGTGCAACCAAGATGTATCGCGACCTAAAGCAACACTTTTGGTGGAGTAGAATGAAGCGAGATATTGTTGAGTTTGTTGCCAAATGTCCAAACTGTCAACAAGTGAAGTATGAACACCAGAGGCCCGGAGGAACAATTCAGAGAATGCCCATTCCTGAATGGAAGTGGGAGAAAATCGCAATGGACTTTGTGGTTGGTCTTCCAAAGACAATGGGTAAGTATGACTCCATTTGGGTGATTGTTGATAGGTTAACTAAGTCCGCTCATTTCATTCCGGTCAAGGTGACTTACAATGCAGAGAAGTTAGCAAAAATCTACATCTCAGAGATCGTTCGGTTGCATGGAGTCCCACTCTCCATCATATCAGATAGGGGTACGCAGTTTACTTCTAAGTTTTGGAGGACATTACATGCTGAATTAGGTACTAGGTTGGACCTTAGTACTGCATTTCATCCTCAGACCGATGGTCAGTCTGAGCGAACGATTCAAGTGTTGGAGGATATGCTTCGTGCATGTGTGATAGAGTTTGGTGGCCATTGGGATAGCTTCTTACCTTTGGCAGAGTTTTCATACAATAATAGCTATCACTCCAGTATTGATATGGCTCCATTTGAAGCATTGTATGGGAGGAGGTGTAGATCTCCCATCGGTTGGTTTGATGCCTTTGAGGTTAGACCTTGGGGTACCGACCTCTTGAGGGATTCGTTAGATAAGGTGAAGCGCATTCAAGAAAAGCTTCTAGCGGCGCAAAGTAGACAAAAGGAGTATGCAGACCGAAAGGTTAGAGACTTGGAGTTCATGGAAGGTGAACAAGTCTTGTTGAAGGTTTCACCCATGAAAGGGGTGATGCGGTTTGGAAAAAGAGGTAAGCTAAGTCCAAGGTATATTGGACCATTCGAGGTACTAAAGCAAATAGGGGAGGTGGCTTATGAATTAGCCTTACCCCCAGGGCTGTTCGGAGTGCATCCGGTGTTTCATGTGTCCATGTTGAAGAGATACCACGGAGATGGAAACTACATCATCCGTTGGGATTCAGTTTTGTTGGATGAGAACTTGACTTATGAAGAGGAACCGGTTGCTATATTAGATAGAGAAGTTCGCAAGTTGAGGTCGAGAGAGATTGCATCTATCAAAGTTCAATGGAAGAATCGACCGGTTAAAGAGGCTACTTGGGAGAAGGAGACAGATATGCAAGAAAAATACCCACAGCTGTTTACAGATTCAGGTACTCCTTTTCGCCATTGTTTTCCTTCTTTTGATCATTCGGGGACGAACGATGGGTAAATTGGTATCTATTGTAACGACCTGTTTAGTCGTTTTAAGCAGCAGACTGTAATTCTGGGAAAACTGGCTGGGACGACGGGTGTCACGACGGACCGTCGTAGTCACGATGGCCCGTCGTGGAGATTTCGTTCCATGACACTTAGAATTCTGAAATTGGATACTGAAAATCGACTCTCTGTAAATTGTGACGGACCTGCAGGACGTGCTGTCACATCCACGACGAACCGTCGTGAGTTTCCGTTGCAAAACACTTCAACTTTTGAGAATTTGGTATAAGAAACGAGTTTCTGACCGTTAGGACGGAGGTGCAGGACGGACCGTCACAGGTGTGACGGGCCGTCACAGCCCACCTGGAATCTGGGGAGGTTGCGACGACCACCGTGACGGACCGTCGCAGGCACGACGGCCCGTCACAGGTCACGCAGATCCCAGTCAGAATAGGATTCCTCTACACGTTTTAAGGGTCGTTTTGGACTATTCTTTCCTTAATTATAAAGATTGAGGGTTAATATTAATAAGTCTAATTACTTGGGGGTTAAAAGAGGTAACCTTAAGTTAATTAGTGGGTTTTATTGTCCTCTTTTACACTTAATTATATGTTAATTAGGGTAAGAGAAGGAGGGTTTGAATAAAACAAAAGAGAAAGAACAAGAGAGAAAAGAGAGACACGAATTGAGAGAGTATTGATCGATCGAAGAGGGAAGAGGAATAACAAAGCTTGGGAGATTTCTTGTTGATTCCAATTCTTCGGTGGAGGTAGGTTATGGTTTATGTTACGATATTCGTAGTGAACTCTTAATAGTGAATGTTATGTGTTGATAAGTATTGTAAACCCTGCTATGTGCTTAAATTGTATGCTTGCATGATTATGATTATGAAATTGTGATGAATTAACAAAGCATGATGAAGCTATTGAATCCCAAATCTTGAAAGAATCCTAATTCGCTTGATATATTATATAATAAGATTGATGATGCCTTAGTATGAAAGAAGGCTTGATGTATTATATAATGAGAATGATGATGCCTTAGTGTAAAAGAAGGCTTGATGAATTAGGGGATCGGGTGCCACGTTCGGGTACCAGGATAGAAAGAATATGAGGATCGGGTGCCACGTTCCGGTACCAGGATAGAATGAATATGAGGATCGGAGTGTCACGTTCCGACACCAGGATAGAATATGAGGATCGGGTGCCACGTTCCGGTACCAGGATAGAATGAATATGAGGATCGGAGTGTCACGTTCCGACACCAGGATAGAATATGAGGATCGGGTGCCACGTTCCGGTACCAGGATAGAATGAATATGAGGATCGGAGTGTCACGTTCCGACACCAGGATAGAATATGAGGATCGGAGTGCCACGTTCCGGCACCAGGATAGAAATAGAGGAGCGGAGTGTCACGTACCGACACAAGAGGAAGAAAGATAATGAATCTTGAAAGATAATGAATATACTCAAACTAATGAACTACATTCCCAATGAGTATGGTATTGAGGCTTGAGTCCTCATGTATGAACTCGGTTGTATTCATTGATGAATTAAACATTGCTATTGCTACATGTTGAGTATTGTAGTTGATTTACATTGTTATTGATATATACTGTTCCCTATTTTGAGTTAGCCGATGATATCTACTCAGTACTTGTGGTTGTACTGACCCCCTACTTTTACGTTTTCTTCTTTGTTATTTGTGTAATGCAGCAAACGTTCCGTCAACTTCAAATCAACAGTAGATCTAGCCAGTCTTCACTACCTTCGGAAATTCAGGGTGAGCTTAATGCGTCTAGCTTGGAATGGGTCTTCTTCTTCAAGTCTTGATGCCTTGAACTTCCGGCATGGACTAGCTAGTAGTTGTTTAGCTTCTTAGACAGTTTTAGTTTAGCAATTTGAGATAGATGTTCTTGTGATGATGACTTCCAGATTTTGGGGATAATAATAATAGTTTTGAATTGTTTTATTAATGAGTTTAAGTCTTCCGCATTTCTTTTGTTGATATTGTATTAAAATGTTAAGGGTTAGATTGGTTGGTTCGCTCACATAGGAGGGTAAATGTGGGTGCCAGTCGCGTCACCGATTTGGGTCGTGACATCATTCAACATTCATTCATACACATACAACACAAAGGTACATAAGTCTACTTAATCAAGATATTCGTATTCATATTCTTCATGTATCAAGTAAGGGACATAATTTACATATCAAGACACACACATCATCTCCATATCACCTATCCAATAGTGTTCAAGTATCATGTAAGAATAATCAAGTAACCTATCACGACACACTAGTAACACAACTAGAGACATCAACCTAGTTTATTATTATCACATATCGTCAACTAGGAGAGTTCAATCTCAAACATACACATATATCACATAGTCCTTCACATTTATCATAATCAAGTCTTTACATGATAATATCATTATTCATAAAGTAATGTCGAGGCCATGTTCAATACAATTCATAAAGTAATGCCGACGAGGTCACATAATTCACAAGTAAAGCACATAACACCGCCACCATAAGTGGACTATACCAATAATAGCACAATTAATGTCTAATAAAATAAAATAAAGAGAATTAGGGCAGCGTACCACCAAGCAATTCTCACAACTTCAATCCATAGCTAAATCATCTAATATAATACCAAAAGGCCCTTACCCATGGCCATGTTCATCAATTCAATACAAAAATAATAATACTCAATGAATATAAATCAATTCAATATATATTTATCAATAGCTCAAAGAAAACTACACTAGATTTCATAAGCATGGAGCCAATATCACTTAACCAATAAAGTAGTCAAAAAGAAAATTACATGGTTTGCTTGGGTTCTGTCACATCCGGGGAGCACCCCTTAGAAGTAACATGGTGTACTTGACCTCTCGGAGGTCTTATACAAGCCCATAGATGAAAATTTAAAACATTTCATAGCACATCATATGCTAGAAACTTTATTTCATATATATAAAACATTAGTCATAATACATATTTAAACCCTAAGTCTCTTTACCATCTTAGACTCAACAACTTTAGAATATATTAGGGACACGACCCTTAAAACATAAGACAGAACTATACAATATTTAATAAACTTTACATTAAGACATGAGTAGGTAATCCTTGCAAATTAAGGACGCCTTTCCTTGAGCATGACAATCACATATCAAGGTCCTCAATTCGAGACATCCTTTAAGAATCCACAACCTACACTTTGTGTAAAAAGTAGAGAAGAATGGAATTAGTACAAGAATGCACTAATTATGACAACTATGCAAAAACATGCATTTAAAAGGGACAATTTCTTGAAATCATACTTCATGCATTTTTGTGTAAATCTTCACAAAAACTTTAGACAATAACATTATATCATTCAAATACTTTATATAAACATATTCGATTGCCAAAAATTACCTAAGATCACATATAGAATTTATGACATTTTAATCACAATACAGTGAGCTCTTTTTCCCTTAACACTGAGCTTTATTTCCTTTTATTCATTAACTTACCAGGTAACCCTCTAGTGATACTTGGTGCAATGTATTACCTTAAGATCACAAAGAAGGCATACACACAACCTACTTAAACCAACACATATCCTCATATAAGCATAATATATCAAAAACAAATTTAAGTCAAAACCATAGGACATTACAGTAAACTACCTTTAACTTGCACATATACCAACTTCACTTCACATCATTACAGTAGAAGACCTCACACATAACCCTACTCTAAGTATACTAATACGATGTATATGTGAAGCCCCATAGCCTCACACATACTTAGTAAGCTATCATAAGACTACAAGCCTTACTATCCCATTCATACATCAACAAGTAAGATCACATCATATATACTCATACCATGCACATCTTCATAACAAGACAAATACTACAATGTCATGCATAAAGAACATATACATAGTGACATGCATTAGAACATCTTCCTAAGACTTTCATCAAGACTCACTTTTGCAATGTATAGGTGAAGTACCATACCCACCTACACAAAGTAGCTACCCTTAGGTTATCCTAGTTAGGGTCCTTCCATTGTCCATTTTATTTTAGGGAAACTATAGCCTTAACCGACATAGACCATGTGATGCTAAACATGGAATCCGGTGTCATAAAATCCCATACCGAATGGAGGTGGTCTACCGGCCAAAGTAGAACCAATGTGACATAGCTTCCTAGTTGGATCCACTAGATAGTATCCTATGCTGGCAACATAGTTATGGAACTTGGAGGTACATATGAAAACCTCTTCAGGCCAAATGGGGCATTATAATTATTCACTTATGGAAACTCTCTTTATACCAATTGAGGCATTTTGGTTATCCACCTCATGAGATTTAGGGTAGACCTTCCTTCCCACATTGGGAAGGGACACTCACTCATATTCAAGTTTGCTCGGTGATAAGCTAAGTTCCCTTCATAGAAAACCTTTATTATCATTTCTTTATAAAACATAGGTTTAGGAGAGTCATCCCCTCATATTCTTAACTCATAGGTCATATATTAAAGTTCATCAACCTAAATTATGTGAGAAATCCCTTCACATGAATATAGCATATGTAAAGCACCATCTAGTTTAGGGTACACATGAATACACACTTCAAGACCCCTCTCTTGACTAGATCCTCATAGATGTGTGTTTGAATACTTATATGAGAGCAAACCTTCCACATAACACATAATTACACACATGGACATACATCATTTCATTCATTCATAAGTGTATAAGTGTAACTATATGAACCATGGTTTCATATAGACACAATTACTAGGTATAATCAGACTTCATCATACCACATACTTCACATTATACCATATAAGACATGTTCATAAGACCTTGGACGTAAGCTTAGCATGCAAAATAGTAGACTTAGTGAATATGATAAAAACTTTTCATTTAGACACCATGAACTATGCTACTTGTAAGCATGCATATAGAGTGAGAGTGTGTGTACATTGGTGAATATGATCACATAATGGATATCAGCAACATATTGAGACATCCACCCTCTTAGGACCACAAAACATATTCAAGCATAGACCACACAACACACAATAGCATAGGAGGCAAGACAATCTACACATCATAATCAAGACTCCTAACTTTAGCTATTTACACATTCATATAAGGGGTACATCGGTAGGGGTCATCAATCATTAACACTTCATTAATGACAGAACCTACACATGATATTAGAATAATCATTTACATGCTCATAACAATAGTAATATAACATAGATTCACAACTACAATAGATGACTTGGCACAAGTTACACATAAGGTGATCATCATAATCACTCAATCATATGTTCATCCATTTACGTTGCCATGGTTATCACATTTATAATGACCATCAAGTAAACACTGCCACCATAAGTTAACCATGCCACACAGTGCCATACAAGACTTCATCAACATTACTATGATATAGAAAGTAGATGAGATAAGCATTCTTACCAATTTCTCACCCTTTGATCATCGTTAATCAATACACCTTGTTTATACACAATTTATGTATATGGAAGTATCTATATCTACTTAAGTCATAAAATAAACCATGTACAAGGTACTACAAGATCACACTATAACATAATACTAGGCACCACATATATACTAGAAAATAGAGAGGTATAGATCATCAACTATCTTCCGTAGTTTAGTTCATCAATCATCTTTTATCATTATTGTACATTTAAGGAAGTATCTAACGAAATTATAGCCTAGATGAGTTCCTACTACAATTGTAAAAAAATTCAAAATCACTGTGAACATGCTTCATATAAGGATATCATGGAAGAGGAAGTTGCTTTGTTTAATCCTATTAAAATATCATACATTGATGCATATCACATAATTCATCATCAATACACATTCTAGATAGAAGACCTGGTCATATTAACATACTCTAGATCAACTATACAATTAAGGACAAACGTTATAGTCATCACACTGTAGTACTTAATAGCTTATGAGAAACTATATCAATTCATGCTAATTCTTATTTATTCTGATAATAAGGGATTCCAATAAAATATTAATTCTTAATATTAACCTAAAAAAATGGCTACAACAAAATTAACATATTCCAAAGTCTTACAACAATCAACATGAAGCCAAACTTATAGTGATCACATAAAGGAATGTATTATTCATATTGAAATTTTCATATAATGATCCACATTGATACTTTATCATAAATTCAACATTAATTTACATGTAACAGTTGGTATAATAACTTTAACGAAATATAATCACAATTCAATTGATAGCAAGTCAATATCTAAGCGCCCATGCAATTACTAATTCCATTTAGGGATGGAACATGGGTTCGTAATGGTATTGTAGTAAAATCACATTCAAACCAATAAATTAATATTAATTAGTCATGATTTAATCATTAAAACGTTTTGAGAATGATCCCATGGATAGATTGAAGAAGAAGAACTTTGATCATGAAACTTTCTTTGAAAACATTCAGAAGAACTCTCCAAGTGAAAGGTTACTTAGAGATGAAGGATCACCATACCTTTTTCTACATGAATACCACTAAATATTGGTGAATAAACCGTAGGAATCCATGCTCCAAGCTGTTATTGAGCTTCAACAACAATGTAGGTTTCTAGGGAGAAGATTTTTATAGGGAAAGGTTCAATTTCGTTGGAAAGGATTTGGAATGGGTTGATCACGTGTTTTATCCCTTATATACACCCAAATATAGGTAAATTAGTCAACTATAATCATTTTAGGACGTGCGTGAATTTCCCATTCACCCCTTAAATAAAATAGTTCGCTGGACAGAGTTGTAGGCCACCATCGACGGAACCTTATCGACTGGCTGTCCTTTGGCTTACGTTGATTGGTCCTTAGCCAATTTTTGGGCTGAGACCTGCCCAATATAAGTCTCCATAGACGATACCTCATCAACGGGCCGTTTTTTAACCAACAGGTCGTGGTTTGGTCCGTCGATTGACACTGTCAAGGCAGTGTTTCGACCAGCCTTGGGTCCTTCTTGTGGGGTCTTTTGCGGGGCCCTTTAGAAGTTGTAACCGGAAATTCCCAACGTAAATATGACCCTTAACAATTTTTGAATATTCCACATGAGATTCACCCAAAAAAATACCTGCAACTCTTCCAATAGGCTAGGCCCCATCAAGACACATGTGAGCATCTTAAGGGCTATCTTTCAATTGCCTTGGATGTTCTTAGTCGTTTGACCTCCAAACTTCTAAAAACTCCATAAAACACCATTAAAAATCATTATAAATAATTTTAATACTTCATAAGAAAAATATTTAAACATGTATAGACAGATGAGGCACATAGGTGACTAGTCGTCGAACGTTTTGGTCGTCCCTTGACGTTCAACTTTCAAATCACCTCAAACTTTACAAACTGCCTTTAAATCATATCATAATTTATTTTAGGACTTTATAAACATAAGACATACATTTTAGGCTCTATACACCCTAAATCATTTTGGGTTCTTACAGGTTCATAGAGTTTTTAGGTTATAATCATCAAATCAAAACCAATTCAATAATACAATGATTCAAAATGTTTTATGCAAGAAACCATGGTTAGATCACAAAATTGGAGAGTTCATGTTTTTGATAATCTTTGAGAATTATTGGAGTTGACTCCTTGAAGAAATAGATTTCAAGGATGAACAAACATACCTTAATTGTGATGAAAAGCCCACAAGATTGATGGACAAAACTTGAGAAATCTCACTTCCTCCTTGGAGCTTCAAACCTGTAACAATGGAGTTTTGGAGAGAGTGAATGGAGATGTTTTGTTTTGAGTTGAGGGTTTTTTATTTTATTGGTAAGTTTAGGGGGTTGAATAGGTCTTATAACCGTTCGTAATGCACCCCTAAATTACCCCAAAGACCCTACATTTATTGGACAAATTAAGCAACTCAAATTTGACTTAAAAACGACGCAGCAAAATCTAGGACTTTACTGCGCGTCGCGGAGGCACTACCTTATTTTTGAAAAATTATAGAAAAGAATGGTTCGTTACAGCCCCGTATCGTAGGGTAAGAATTTTCTCCACTGCGTGTCAGCTGTGCTACGCGCAACCATCGCCCAAAACTGGCTGGGGTGTCAGCTTTGCAGTCCAAGTTTGGGTACACATTGGGGACCCTTTTAATGATCCCCGGGGCGTCATTCTCTGACTTTTATACCGTTTGTATGTCCTTCTACATGTATGAACCCTCGGTGCTGTATTTCACCTTGAAATATCCCCGAAAACTACCCTACAAAACACTATAACGCACTAGTTCAACTTCAACTATTTTTTGAACGTCTTGGACGTTCTTTGACTTTTAACCTCCAAAATCTTCCAAAATATACATACTGACTAGAAACAGTATTATTGACCACATTTAGGACTCTAAACCATCATGACACAAGTGTTATGCTCTAGTTCAACCTTGCTCATCTTCAATGTTTTAACAAAGTCTTACTTGTGGCTTCCAAAAATCTCATCAAAGATCTCAACCTCAACTCAATTATATTCACCCCATAATCCAAACATTATCATAAAATATTGGTAATGTATCATGAACACATTAAATTTCACCATCTTCAATCATTATCAATCTAATTTATAAGTTAGGGTTAGGGAAACGATAGTATCATGGTTCTCTTATACATATTTAGGGAAAAGCTTTAAGAAATACTTCAATTCACACATAAACATACATAAATCATTAACAATAATAAATTTTAGACAATACAATCCAACATAGAAAGTAGACCCACGAAAGTGGTTGAAAACATGACATTTGAAGAACATTGAAAGCTAAACTTCGAAGAGCCTCTTGGGGAAAAGAATCCCAAGAGCTAATAACATCCACACTTTGAGAATTCTTGATGAATGATGAAGGAAATCTATGATATTTAAGCCCTAGGATTAAAATGTTCTTCTTCTTCAATGTTCTTAAGAGTACTAAGAGACACTAGAGAAAAGTTAGAGCTAATTGGGTTTTGGGATTTATGAGGGGTTACGTTAGTTTAATAACTTAGTGTAATTATGTAGTCATAAACTAATAAATTATAAACGACCTTGACCATTATTATTTAATAAATCAATTACCTGACCACCCCCAATTAACTTTGTGGAGGAAGTGAGATGGGTCCCAAACAATGAGGCCCTATCTATGGGCCGTTGTCCCAACCGAGAACTATACTGGTCATTCCCGATTCGAGAAAGAACCTGGAATTCGGTGGCTCAAGGTGAAAGTTTTAAGTGTGAACCAACGATAACCATAGAGGGGTCGTACTTCAATCGACGGCTCGTCGTTCACTTTGTCGATTGCACACTGTTTTTGATAGGTTTTTAGGATGAAATGTTGGGTCCTCCTCGAATGACCTTAGGGAGTTCCTTGAGGGATCGTAACAGGATGTTTTGTCCCTAAACACATTCAAAGGTGTATCTAAATCTCTACACCAAATTTGACTTTCATACGACTCTTAAAACCCCTTGAATCACCTGATGACACACTACTTCACTTTCACTAGTCTTTGGACATCATGGTCATTTCTTTATGTTTTATTCTAACAATTTCTAATCAAGTTATTACATTTGTTTAAGATTAGAAACACTAATTTAAGGCGTTTTTTTATTGTGTGAGGCTCTAGACTAGGTCATTGGACTTCTGTGGTGTAACAATAAAATCTATTGATAATAAAGTGGTTGGTTTGGTTAATCACGTGAAATTGTGAAATAATTAATGTATTATTTGGAGTATTTGTACACTGTAAAAGGTAATTTGTCTTGAATTTATGAAAATTTTAAGTCTATCTATAGTTCTTAGAAGGAAGCTACATCAGTCACTACATACTTTGTGGAGTTCAAGAATATTTACGAGGAACTGATTGTACTTATACCATTCAATACTACTATCAATGTGCATCAAGCTCAAAGGGAACAAATGGCAATAATGAGTATTTTCGAAGGACTCTCATATGACTTTGAGACTCCTAAATCATAGATTCTCTCGAGTTCTGAGATCACTTCTATCAAATATGTCATTCAGGTTTTTCACACTAAGAGTTCGCCAGTCAAACAACAGGTTGATGTGCTTCTTGCAAAAGGAAGAGGAATAATAGTGCAGGGATATGGAACAACAAAACTTATGCAAAAAAATGAAATAATATGAATGATGGATAAAAATGGAAACATAACAATTATGTCGGGAATGGAACCATAACATTAATGTGGGAATGTTGAATAATAACAACAATGATGGGGTACGGAACAATAACACAGAAGAAAACAATGATCCTGGGAAATGGAACAATAATAATAATTGTCACTATTTTAACGATCCTAGGCACAAAAGTAGAAACTATAAGAAATTACATCTTTGGAACCAACAGACTTAGACTGCCACTATTTATGCCACCCTCAACTTTTACAATCTTCGTTGATGAGTATGCTAGACTTAAAAAGTATCAAGAATCAATGCCAACCCTTTTGAGTCACTTAAGAAAGGTCTCATTTCCTCCTCAAGATATTGGATCATTGATTCATGTGACACATACCACATAACATGTGATTCCAATATTTTTCTAATTTTTGGGTACTTAAAGATCATCATCTGTTACCATAGCTTATAGGTATAGTTATACCATTGAGGGATCTGGTACCGTCAACCCCATTTCATCTATTAGTTTGTCATGTGTTCTAGGTTTACCTAATCTTTCCTTTAATGTAATTTCTATGAATAATCTTACCAAATAACTAAATTTTTTTTCTCATTATATCTTGATCATGTCTTTTCCAGGATCTATTGACAAAGTAGATTATTGGTAAAGGACATGTATCAGATGGTCTATGCATTCTTGATGAATGGTTGCCTCCATCAGTTGCTTGCTCCAATATCATCTCGTCATTTGAAGAACATTGTTGTTTGGGACATCATTCTCTTCCAATTTTTAAGAAATTATGTCCTGAGTTTTATAATGTACGTTAAATAGAATGTGAGACTTGTCATTTTTGTAGAAAGTCATAGATACTCATTAATTCCTAGAAGTAGTAAGTGGGCTGATTTTGCTTTTGAGTTCGTTAATTCAGATGTTAGGGGACCATTCCCTATTGAATCTAAAGTTGGGTTTAGGTAGTTTGTTATTTTTGTGGATGATTTTTCTCGAATGACATGGATTTAGTTTATGAAAGAGTTCTCCCATTTCTCAAATTTTGGTGCTGATATTAAGAAAATTTAATGCTTTTGTACATACATTTAGCAGTGAAAATGATAAAGAGTTAATTTCAGTATCATCTCAAAACAACATTAATCAATATGGTATCCTTGATCAATCTTTATGTGTTGATACACCCTCTCAAAATGGAATGACAGAGGACAAACTAGACATTTGCTTGAGACAGCTCGTGCATTGTTATTTCAAATAATGGTACCTAAACAATTTTTGGCGGATGTGGTATCCACAACCAACTATTTTATTAATCGCATACCATACACAATGTTTAATGTGATATTACATATGGTGTTCTCTTTCATAATAATCAATTATTTTCATTCGAACAAAAGGAGTTTGTGATTACTTATTCTTTTTCTGATGTGCGACATCATGTTACGAAACTAGATCCAAAGGACTTGACGTATATATTTTTGGGATATTCTCGCTTAAAAAAGGGTTATAGGTGCTACTATCCAACCCTATACATATGTATGGTTTCAATAGATGTAGTGTTATTTGAAAGCATATCATGTTTTTCCTTTACGAAACATTTCCCACAATAGGGACAGTAGGAAGAAGAAGAATGGATCATTTATAGGACCAATTGATCGATATTAAAAACCTAAGGAAGTCCATGGTGGTGTTGAACAATCAGTGGAAAATGTGTCGTATGATGTTCCTCTTTCTCAAACAAAGCCACTGGTACTTCAAGTTTATTCTAGGGGACAAGTGGACAATGATACATGTGCTGCACCAGCTCTCTTGTCGTGAGATCCTCCTCTAGTAAATCGTATCCAATATAAAATCTTTATATTCCAATTGCTCTTCAAAAAGATGAAAGTCATTGTTAACCAATGTATTCCATTTATAATTTTATATCATATAATAACTTGTCTCCTGCATTATTCTCTTTGATTTTTTCTCTAGATTATATTTTTGTACCCAAAAAATTTGAGAAGTCTTGAATCACCCTGGGTGGTATGCTGCAATGATCAATAAGATACACGTGTTATATGAAAATCACACTTGGAATTAGGTTGGTTAACAAAAGTGAAGATGCAAGCGGGATATAAATGGATTTTTACTGTTAAAGTAAATCATGATGGTTATGTGTCGAGGCCTAAACGTAGATTGGGGATTAAGGGATATTCTCAAACTTACAGTGTGGATTATTTTGATACTTATTATCCTGTAACACTCCTAAAGTTCCATGATTTAGATAAAGCCTTACTTGATGAACTAAACCATAAATAGTGTTCCTATGCCTAAATTAATGTATTCTATCTAAATAGGAGGTGTTAGAATAAAAATCCGAGAAACGACCAAGACATCCGGAGACTAGTGAAATTGAACTAGTGTGCCTTGGTGTGTGTCAAGGGTTTTAAGAGTTTTAATTAACTCAATGTTGTGAAAAATGATTAAAATATATAGTATAGTGTGCTTAGGCTTAAAACATTCAAGTACGATTCCGCAAGGATGTCACGGCCGAGGAGCACCCCCTAGACATAACCGGTTTAATCCTCCTCAGAGAGGACTAAGACTAACCTCTTAGCATTCGTCATCACATTTAGTAACTTAAAAAAAATTAAAACTTTTCTTATACATATATATAGTGAGGCTTACATGGACATATCGCGCACTACATATGGATTTTGTGTAGAATTCTCGCATATGAAGCATACATATGCTTCTCATCTAAACAACATAAGGTACATAGGAGTTAGTCTAAATCGAACAATCTAAACTTAGTACAAATCTTGCACATAGACAGTAATTCAACATGCCAATATAGGCATACATAAATGTTCAAATGATAAAGGAGGAACAATATCTTTATAACAATACAATTCGAAAGTTAGAATGTAGAAATAGGTAACATCCCCGAACAGGAGGACCTACCAATCCTTGGAATAGAAGTCCAAGTCTTCTTCAAGTGACCTTCTAGAAACTCTACGGCCGTAACCTACAATTTTTTAGAAATAAAGGAAGAAATATGGGTTTGTACAAACCACATATACTAAGTATGACTCCTATGCACAAAATCATTAATGCGTGATAAAAGACACAATTTAGTAAAAAACCATGCTTTATGTTCAATAACTCAACATGCACATACATGGAACATTTTAAATCAACTTAACTTGATATTACTCCAACACATAAGCAAACTAAAGCAAAACTTGTGCAATGCCATGAATAGAACCTCATAACCCTCTCCAATGCTAGGCATCACACTAAGTCACTTAGAACATAATATCATAATTAACCATAACATGCTTGATTCATAAGTTCATACAAATCTTAACATGCATAACATGTAACAAACATTATCATACAACCACTATAGAATCATCCTTTAGGACACTTGATGTGCAATTAGTAAGAGAAGTTCGATACCCTCCCTTACCCTATTTAGTAGCATTTAAGACAACCCTAATAATAGTTTACATACTCTATTTACTCCTTTATATTATTACATTAGGCATATAACCACATGAGACCATGCGTGCTACGTGGAATCCAGTGTTCTCCTCCCATATAAAAAAAACAGAGTTACAATTGCCTAAGGTGTCACCAATCTTACATAGCTATCTAGGTGTATCCATTAAGCTATAGTCCTATATGGGCACATAATTAAGGGTCAAGAAGATTGTTACTTGAAACCTTGACTTACTAACGTGGAGGTTTCCATCTCATGGGACAACACATATCGTGGGAATCTAGACTTGCTAAACGTGAAGAAACCCATGTGGGAGGCCAGCCATACTAAATGTGAGACCATATTCTCATTTGCATGCCCTTTTGGTGCTAAAAATATATTCCCTTTATTAAATATTATACTCTTCACACAAGATCACATTAGTCTCTTCTAGACCCCTATGTTAACATCTTATCACAATAGCTCATAAGGTCTTCATTAACAACTATCCATTCACTTTAGAAACCACATACAAGTGAGTAAACCTCCAACTCAACACCTTATTATTATCATGACTAGCACTCATATATTAATTATAACATAATATACTTTCATGGTTCAATATCAATTTAATAGTCTAGGGGTAAGGATGACAGATTCTTGCTATTAACATCACAACCACATATTCTCCATAGAAACATTACAATCTAAATTACTCATCCTTCATAACTGAATTCAATAAGAATTAACATTTATACCTTTTTGCGGTTTCATTGTCTCCATACTTCAATTAATAAATAACACATAGCCAATGCATAATAAAGGTAAATTCAAGAACATATACACAACAATTTCTACTCTGCACATTTATAGGATCATCATATTTCACAATTACTATAGAATTTAAAGACATAATGAATGTACGAAAGAACAAAAGTTCAAAGAGACAATATTGAGTGATATTCATCAATCGACCATTAATATTTCATAAACATTTATAAATTACTACAATTTATCGCAATTGATTAATAATTTCGTTTAGAAAAGAGAACTCATGTCTACATTGGAACCCTAGTTTGGGGGAAGTATAAAATTATCTTTGGAAGGGCTTCTTGGGGAAAAAAATCCCACGAGTGGAAGAAACCATACCTTAGTGATGATCTTACCAAGAATTTAAGATGTAAACATTGGTGAATTCATCCTTGAAGTGGACAGTAGTGTTCTTCGATGGAGGTTTAAGTTTGGGGAAGAGAGAAACTAGGGAGATGTGAGTTTGGGAATTGTGGAAATTGGGTTAGTTTAATTAGGCTTAGCTCTTTATATAGGTCCTTAATTAACTTAATTAGACCTCCCTTAACGCTTAATAAAATAAACAAACAACTAACTAATCAAATGAACCAACTTAAAATGTCATAGCAAAACCAGGCCGGACGTACGAGACCTCAAACTACGGTCAGTAGGTCAGTCGATGCCCACTACACTAACCGTCCTGCACAACCGTCGTTTGTGTCAGAGACTATGCATTTTGGCACTTTTTGGAAAATGGTCAATTTTTGAACGACAGAGGCATCAACACCCCGTCGTCCCACTTACGCCTCGTCGCTTGCAATCATAGGTAGTTACTGCCTCATTTTTCATAATTGGGTCAATTTAAAGGGTCCTCTCCAATGACCCTTAGGGTGGTCTTGGGGAGTGGTACGCAGACGTTTCGACCCTACATGTACTCTAATACGTGTTTGACACCTTTCCACCAAATTTGATCCAATTCTTACGCTTAGAACCCCGTGAAAAAGGCTACGACTCACTAACCTCTATTTCACAATTCACTGGACGTCATGGACGTTCCTTGATGTCTTCACAAAAAAATTTCCTAAATTCTTTATAAACATTATTGTAGGCCTTAGAACAGTGTTGCCAAACTTATACCAACATATGAGGCTCTAGATTAGGTCTTGGACTTTCGGGGTGTTACATTATCCCCCCTTAGGAACATTCATCCTCGAATGACACTAAAATCTTTTAAAGGGAAAGGATAGACTCAATACTAGTAGCCAAACCAACAACATGCCTAATCAACATGAGTTTCAATTCAAATCATCATAAAAACATGGCATTTACACATGGCAACTCAAATCACAATTTTCCATATATAAGAGCTTAACATCACAAACTAAGGAATTTCCTTGCCTATATCAACATGAGCTCAACATGAATATAATGTTAATTATGAAAAAACTTAATAACATCAACATGATCATTAATATTTCATGAAGTCAAGTAATGCATCAAATACACAAAAAGTGCAAAACAAGCAAAACAACAATTTTCATGAAAACTCATTTTAGCATAAACCTTTTGCAATATATATGCATATTTTCAAAGAAAGTCAAATTCAGCTTTATTATATTCATTATAAATAGGAACAAATAACCTTAGTTAGGAAAGAAATGAGGATAATGGGACTTAATGTCGGCCTCGGCCTCCCGTGTTACCTCTTCAACTTGGTGGTTTCTCCACAACACCTTTACGGAGTCCACCTTCATGTTCCTCAACTTCTTAACTTTCCTATTAATATTGTCCACCAGAACCTCTTCATAATAGAGGTCCACAACAATCCCTTAAATAGAATGTATGGACACGGGATCACAAATGCACTTTCTAAGTGTGAAAACATGGAATACCGGATGAACCGAATCTAGTTGACCTGGTAACCTCAAATAATAAATAACCTTGCCGACCATTTGCAAGACCTCATAGGGACCCACATACCGGGGACTTAACTTTCCCTTTTTGCCTCTTCTTCTATTGTCGGCATAGGATTTGTGACGACTATATGTTGTATTCAACCTATCCCTAATCATACGTACCTTATCTAAGGCTTCATAGATCATCTCGGGACCAAGGAGTAAAGACTCCTCTACCTCAAACCACCTAACAAGAGGTCGAAACCTCCTACCATAGAGTGCTTCAAAAAGAGCCATGGAAATACTCGAATGATAGCTATTGTTACAGGATATCTCAATCAACGTAGGTAATCGTCCCAATTTCCTTTTATATTTAACACAAGATCTTAACATATCCTCGAGAGTTTTATTGTAAGCTCCTCTTGACCATCTGTTTGGGAATGGAAAGCGGTGCTAAGCTTCATGTGTGTGCCCGACCCTTTTTAGAAAGATATCCAAAAATAATATGTGAATTGAACACGTCTATCCGATATGATGGACAAAGGAATGCCATGGAAACTCACAATTTTGTCAAGATACAACTTCGCATACTCTTCTGCCAAATAGGTAGACTTAACAGGAATAAAATGAGCGAATTTCGTTAATTTATCCACAACAACCCATATGGAGTTATTTTGCCTTCTGTCCAAGCCAAACCCACTATGATGTCCATATTAATGTCTTTCCACTTCCAAGTAGGAACATTCATTACTTGAGTCAAACCATTCGACTTTTGATGTTCAACATTTACTTGTCACCAATTGGGACATCTGGCCACAAATTCCGCTATGTCCCTTTTTAGTCCTCCCCACTAATAGACTTTTTCAAGATCACGATACTTTTTTGTGATGCCAGTAGGAAAGAATATTGGGACCCATGATCTTCTGCTAAAATTTTACCCGTAGAATTGTCAACATCCGATACACACAATCTACCTTGGTACCTAAGTACACCAGCCACCCTTGGGAGAATGACTCATTAATCTTGACAATTACCGACTCCTTTAAATTAATCAATAGAGGATCAAGATGGTGCTCATACTTCACCTCTACCACTAAAGACGATTCGGAGTTATGATGGACTAGAAAACCACTATTTGGAGAATCTTCCAATTGAACACCCAATCTAGAAAACCAATGAACATCTTTCACTAGGTATTTCTTACCCTCTTACACATCAGACACACTATCAATGGTCATACGACTTAAATCATCCGCAACCATATTGGCCTTGTCTAGGTGGTAGAGAACTCTCATGTCGTAATCTTTCAACAATTCCAACCATGTTCTTTGTCGGAGATTTCACTCCTTTTGAATAAACACATATTTAAGACTCTTATGGTCGGTATACACATCCACATGAACACCATAAAATTAATGGCTCTATATTTTTAAGGCAAAACCTATGACCGCTAATTCAAGATCATGTGTTGGATAATTCATTTCATGCACCTTGAGTTGTCTAGAGGCATAGGTTACTACTTTTCCATGTTGCAATAAGAACACACCCCAAACCCACTCGAGATGCATCAAAATATACAACGAAACCCTTGGTACCCTCCGGTAGAGTCAATATCGGAACGGAGGCAAGACAATATTTTAGAATTTGGAAGCTTCCTTCACATGCCTCTGACCACGAAAATTTCACACTCTTTTGGGTCAAGGTGGTCAAAGGAGAAGCAATAGACGCAAAACCATTAATAAACCTCCTATAATACCCAGATTAACCTAAGAAACTTCTAATGTCAATTGGAGTCAATGGTCTAGGCCAATTCTTAACTGCCTTGGTTTTCTTTGGATCGACCTCTATACCCTCACTTCAGATACTATGACCAAGAAATGCCACCGATTTCAACCAACATTCACACTTGTTATACTTGGAAAATACTTTGTTTTCCTTAAGGAATTGTACGACCACTCTCAAATGACCCATGCTTCACCATCATTCTTCGAATATACCAATGTCGACAATCAAGACAATGACAAATGAATCTAGTTAATTTTGAAACACCCTATTAGGTCCATAAAATCCGCCGGGGCATTAGTACGACCAAAGGACATTACTAGGAAATCATAGTGACCATACCAAGTTCGAGATGACATTTTAGGTACATTCTTACCTCTCACCCTAAGTTTGTAATACCCCGACCTCAAATCAATCTTAGAAAAATAGCTTTCCCTTTACAGTTGATTAAATATGTCGTCAATCAAAAGGAGAGAATACTTGTCCTTAATAGTGAGTTTATTAAGTTAGCGATAATAAAAGACATCCTAAGAGACCCATCCTTCTTTTTGACAAACAATATCCAAGCTCCCCATAGTGAAATACTAGGTTGAATGAAACATTTATCTAGTAAATCTTTGGGTAGAGCCTTCAACTCTTTCGATTCGGTCGGAGTTATCCTATAAGGAGGAATTGAAATAGGTTTGTACCCAGTAATAAGCCAATACAAAAATCAATTTCCTATTGAGGAGGAATTCCGGGAATGTCATCCGAAAATACTGCCGTAAATTCCCTCACAACGGGGACTGACACTAATCGAAAGAATGTCGGTTTCAAGATTTTTGACTCTTAAAATATGGTAAAGAAACCATGTAGAGATCATTTTGCATGCTTTTAATCAAGAGATGATGCGACCTCTACGAATTGAATTCACCTCTTCCAGTCTAAGGCGGGTTCATTAGGAAAATTGAACTTGACCACCCTAGTCCGACAATTGATGGAAGCAAAACAAGCGTGCAACCAATCCATTCCCAAAATAATGTAAAAATCAAACATATAAAGCTCTACAAAATCCACCCACGTAACTCTATTAGGAAAAGATACAGGAAAACTCCTAAAGACTCTTTTAGCAACAATGGAGTTACCCACTGGGTTGTAACCGAAAATGGTTTACTTAAAATATCGGGTAGAACATCAAAATTTTTAGGTACTAGAGGAGTTACTAATGATAAATTAGCATCCGGATCTAGTAAACCGTATAAATGCATAGAGAAGACTTGTAACATACCGGTGACCACATTGGGAGACTCCTCTTGCTAATCCCTAGAGCGGAGAGCATAAAAATGATTCTTTTTAGGACCATCCGGATTGGGATCACTTTCTTGTGATTGAGAATTTTCTCTCCCTTGAGACATTAATCCTAGGACAATCCATCTTCATGTGACCACTCTTGCCACAACCATAGAAATTTTCCTTACCAACTAAGCACTTTCCTTCATGTTCCTTTCCACATTTATCGCAAGGAAACTTTTCCTAATAAGGACCACTACCTTTTTCGTCCTTAGGCTTAGGTGTAGACCCTTTACCTTTTTGACCCTTAAAATGGTAGAAGGACTTTGATTGAGGAACCTTTTCTTGAACCTTGGCTTATCTTGAACCTCAAAACTAGTCTTAAAATAGTTTCCATCTTCGGACCATGTCCTGTTCAACTCTATAAAACCTTGCTTAAGATTTTGCTTCTCAATTTGTTCGGCATGAACCACGAAAAGAGAGATGTCCATGCTAGGAATCAACATAGCCGACCTACATTCATTTACAACAAGGTTAGATAGCCCCAAAACGAATTTGTTCATCTTGGCCGTAGAATCTGCCACCATGGTAGGAGCATAATTGGATAGTTTAGTGAACTTGAGACTATACTCTTCCACACTCATAAGTCCTTCGCTTAAGTTGATGAATGAATTTTACTCTCCCTTAGTTCTAAGTGAAAGAACCTATCGAGGATGGTCGTCTTCAAAGCTTTTCAAGTAATCCTACCTTCTCTAACCGGCCTTTCATCCCTTCACTTCTTATAACAAACTTGAGATACGTCTTTGAGTTGGTAGGTGTGTAGTTCCGCCTTTTCTTGAGAAGACATGCCCATAGCATCTTCATCAATGAACCCTTGTGGGTCCTCCTCCACCTTAGAACCATTTGTGAAATCCCTAATCCTTGAAGTGGTAGTGCTTGTATTGGGGTTCACTTGCACCCTTGCATCCCTATCAACTCGGGTAGCCAACACTTGAGTCAAGCTATGATTGCCCCCTTATCTCAATGTTAGTCATAACCCCTTATTCAATAGGGACTTGAGGGTTTTGAGGAGCTTGAGGGGTAACCTCCTCATTCAAATTCTCCTCCTTGTACCTTCAAGCATTAGTTGGCCTTGTATTCATTGTCGATAAGTAAAATAAAAGATTCGAAGATAAGGACATGTAGAGTTAAGAATATAGAGGCACAACTCACGAATACCAATAAAGTGAGAATATCATAGACATAACATAACCTCTCATTCATAAGTGTGACACTCTTCAAACCCATAAACAAGACTCTACGTAAATGTGGTTAATTGAGACATCAATCCTATGATTTCTTTAACCTCATTCTCTGATAGAAAATTATCAAGCCTGGGGAGAACCCACTAGACGTAATAGACGTCCTCGTCCTCGGAAACGACTAAGGGTAACCTCTTAGCATCCGTCATTACATTTCATAGTTAAAAACACAAAAAATATAGAACTTTTCCTACAAATATATATAATGAGGTTTACATAGACCTCTCACATACTACAGCTGGAGTTTTCTTAGAGTCCTCGCATATGAAGCATACATAGGCTTTTCATTTAGACAACATAAGATGCATATGAATTAGTTTCATGTTTTGTCTCATATTGAACCATCTAAACGAGTACAAATCTTGGACATAGCCAATACAAAGTCAATATGCCAATATAGGCTTTCATCAATTTTCAAATTATAAAGAAAAGAACAAAGTCTTTTATGACAATTCAATTCCGAAGCTATAATGTAGAACCAGCTAACATCCTCGAACATGAGGACCTATCAATCCTTGGAAAAAAAGTCCAAGTCTTATTCAAGTGGCCTTCTAGAAACTCAACGGACGGAACCTACATTGCTTGGAAAAAGGGAAGAAATATGGGTTAGTACAAACCACATACACTAAGTATGACTCCTATGCACAAAATCATTAATTCGTGATAAAAGTGAAAATTTATTAATAAACATGCTTTATGTTCAGTAACTCAACATGCACATATATAGAACATTTTAAATCAACCCAACATGATATTACTTCAACACATAAGCAACCTAAATGAATACTTGTGCAATGCCAAGAATAGAACCCCATAACCCTATACAAGGCTAAGCATCACATTAAGTCACTTAATACATAATCTCATACTTAACCATAATATACTTGATTCATAAGTTCATACAAATCTTTACATACAAAAAAAGTAACCAACTTGATCATCCAAGCCACTACTATTATCATCCTTTAGGATCCTACATGTGCCCTGAGTAAGAGAAGTCCCATACCCTTCCTCACCCTATATAGTAGCCTCCAAGACAACCCTAATAATAGTTTACACACTTGATTTAATCCTTTACCTTATTACATTAGGGATAATAATGCAATAACTGACATGCGACCATGTGAGCTACATAGAATATTGTGTTCTCCTCCCACATCAAAAAGAGAGGGTTAACACTTGCCTAAGGTTTAACAAATATGATACAACTATCTAGGTGAATCCATTAAGACATAGTCCTATGAAGGCACATAATTAAGGGTCAAGGAGGTTGCTACTAGAAACCTAGACTTACTAACGTGGAGGTTTCCATCTCATGAGACAACCCATATCATGGGAATCCAAACTGATAAATGTGAAGAAACCCATGTGGGATGCCGAAATTACTAAACTTGACACCTTCATCTCATTTACATGCCCTGTTCTAAACATCTATTACCTTCAGTAATCATCATACTCTATATACAAGATCACATCAGTATCTTATAGACCCCTATGTGAACACGTTATCACAATAGCTCATAGGTATTCATAGGTGAGAACTATTCTTTCACTTAAGAAACCATATACAAGTGAGTTAACCTTCAACTCAACACCATATTATAATCATGAGGTACTGGTTTGAATCATATAAAAATCATAACATAATATAGTTTCATTATTCATAATCAATCTAATAGTGTAGGGTTAAGGATAACAGATACTTGCTATCAACATCACAACAACACATTAGCCACAGAAACATTACAATCTAAATAATTCATCCTTCATAATTGTTTTCTTTTAAGAAGAATCAACCTTCATCATTCTTGCCCTTTGATTGATACCTACTTCAATTACCAATAAATCAAAAAGCCAATGAATAATTAAGGTAAATTCAAGAAGTAATACATAGAAATTTATACTCTACACATTCATATGATCATCATCTTTAACAATTACTATAGAATTAAAGACATAATGAATGTAGGAAAGAACAAGGCTTCAAGAAGATAATATTGAGTGATCTTCATCTATTTAGCATTAGTAGGTAGTTAAAAAATTATTACAGAATATAACTAATCACAATTGATTAACAATTTCATTTTGAAAAGAGAACCCATGTCTATATTGAAACTCTAGTTTTGGGGAAGTAGATAATCATCTTTGGAAGGGCCTCTTGGGCAAATGAATTCCAAGAGTGAAAAAAACTTTACCTTAGAGTTGACCTTGCCATGAATTTGAGATGAAAACCTTGGTGAATTCGTCCTTGAATTTGATTCCTAGTGTTCTTCAATGGAGGTTGAAGTTTGGGGAGGAGAGAAACTAGAGATATGTGAGTTTGGGAATTGTGGGAGTTGGGTTAGTTTAATAAGGCTTAGGTATTTATATAGGTCCTTAATTAACTTAATTAGACCTCAATTAACCCTTTATTAACTCACTAAACAACTAGCTAATTAAATGAACCAACTTAAAATATAACATAGCCTAACCTATGAGGTCTCAACCTACGGTCCGTAGGTTAGTCGACGCCCACTGCACCAACCTTCATGCACAACCGTCGTTTTTGTCAGAGACTATGAATTTTGGAATTTTTTGAAAAATATTTTAGAGTAGTACGACAAATGCATCGATGCCATGTATTCCCACCTAAGCCTCATCGCCTTCAATCATTCGTAGTTACTTCTTCATTTTGCAAAATTGGGTTAAATGCAAGGGTCCTCTCCAAAGACCCTTAGGGTGGTCCTTGGGGACTCGTACCTAGACATTTTGACCCTAAATGTACTCTAATACGTTTTTTTCACCTTTCTACAAATTTCATCGAATTCCGACTCCTAAAATCTTGTGAAATAGGCTAAGGCACACTAATCTTTATTTCACAATTCTCCGGACGTCATGGACGTTTCTTGAAGTCTTGACTATAAATCTTCCAAAATGGTTTATAAACATTATTTTAGGCCTTATAAGAGTGTTACCAATCTTATACCAACATGTGATGATCTAGATTAGGTCCTTGACTTCCGGGGTGTTACAAAGGACCACCCTCATTAAACCCAATTCAACACCTCATTATTCCCAAACCCAATTTAGTCCACCTTCTCTCTACTTTCTCTCTCTATTACAAAAGACACCATTGGAGACAAACTTCAAGCTACTGTAGGGATTCATTGCATAAGATTGATTCCATCAATATTCAAGTATTATTAAGGTATAGAGGCTTTTCACTCTTTGGATCACTTTTCCCAAGAGGGTTTTCAATATTGATTTCTAAAGATGTGTAAAACATGAGTTTTCATTCAATTTCGTGAACTCATTTTCAAATTGATTTAATGATGTATTTGTTGGTTTATATTGATAATTTATGGTCAATTAATGGTGAAATTGTTATAGTTCTTTGACCTATATGCCGTAAAAGATTTATGATTGAACCTTTTTCCCTAACCCTAGCTATGAATTGGACTAGTAGATTAGTGGGGATGTTGTAATTGAATATGTTATTGTTTAATTCACTATATTATGATTATAATCAGTGAATCATTGTATAATTGCGAGGAATTGAGGGTAAGATCTTGAAAGAGGGTCTTGGAAGCTATTTGATAAGACGTTTATGATTATGAGTTCTTCACTTCAGTAATTATGGTTTATTTTTTATGATGATGTTAAATTGAAGTATTCTTATACGTATAGATTAGGAAGATGATGATATGATGAATATGATGACATGTTATGAGTATGTTGAATTGTGAGATCTTGATAAGGGTATGATCATTCAAGGCTGATTGTGATTCTCTTATGTGCCTTAATATGATATGACTATAATGTGATGATCTCACTAAATTATGGGTTATGATGAAATAAAGTTCTCAATCCAAATCTAAAGAGTTATGATCATGATTATACCAGGGGTTAGTCTCCTATCACCTATATTAAGAATAGATGATTAAAAATGACTTAAAGGCATTTCAAAAAGAGACTTTAGCTTAGCACCAAGCAGACTAGATATGATATGTTTCCCTTCCAAAGAGGGAAGGTATGTTAACTAATATTCTCATGGGATGGATACTACCATGAAATGTGCATACATGAGCTTCTAGCTAATCTCCTAGTTCCTTAACTATGTTGCCCTCATAAGAATAATAGTTAGTGGCTCCATCTAGAATGATATGGTCATAAATCAGTTCTACCTAGGCAAGTAAAGCACCTTATTTCGGTATAGGGTTTCATGACACTAGATTCCATGTTTAGCTCACATGGTTTATTATCAGTTAAGATAATTGTCACCGAAAGTAAATGAATGAATGTAAGTAATAAATATGGAAACTAACTAGGGTGACTTAAGGGGTACTACTTAGTATGGGTAAGGCTATGGGACTTTACCTATGCATTGCACAAGTTGGCCTTGAGAGGAGTCCCTAGTAGGTTGTACTTATGTTCTTATGAACTTATGTTATAATGAAATGTATAATGTTTTTCCTTTATGATGTTTCTCTTATATGATGTTGGTTTCATTTGATGAACATGATATTGGTTTATGTTGCTATATATGTGTATGACTACTTATGATGTTATTTTATATGAGGTAAGGCATTGTTTATGATCTCTTTTCTAGTTTGCTTAATTATGTAGGGTTATAGGGATTCACATGAGCATTGAACTTGTGGGTTTGGGATGGGATAGTAGGTAAGGGCCTTGTATGTTTGATGATGTGATGTATTGAACATGTGTTGATATGATATTATGATGTTGTTATTCTTGTATCTACGAGCATGCTTATGGTTTTTGTGATGTTTGAGTTGTATATACACTTGTATGTGCATGAAGTCTTTCCAAATGTCTTAGAATGTTTCCAAAGAAATGAAACCTTTTATACATGTATTCAAAGGTTATATGTGCATATGTCTCCATACTTAGTACAAGTGGTTGTACTAATACATACTTTTTTTTTCTAAAAATATGTAGATTCTGGTTATTGAGGTGATTCGAGGCCATTTGCAAGAAGACCTGGAATTTTCCCCAAGTTGTTGGTGATTCCTCAAAATTCTAGGATGGTGCCACTTATTCTATCTTCGTAGTATTTCTTATGTGTAAGGACACTTTTTCTTTCCTTATTCTTGAGAATATTGTTATAAGAATACATGTGGCATATTTACTAGTGTAAGGGTTATGCCCAAACTTTGTAATTCTCTTTTAGATGGTTATATGTGAGATGAAGTATTAGACTACTTAAATGAATTGACTATGCTAAATGAGAAGTCTATGTAAACTCATAAGCGAGGAGTATATGTAAACTCCATATATGACATGCGATAAGTCTAAGTATACTTCACTATATGAAAGTTTTGATTTTCTGCATTTCTCAACTGATGTTATTATATGATGTATGCTAAGGGCTATTCTAAGGCCTCTTTGAGGACGAAGACGCCGATTACGTCTAGGGGGTGCTCCCTGGTTGTGACAAACTTGGTATTAGAGCATGAGGTTGAGTAACCTTAGGATTGTTGTCGGAGTAAACCATGTCTCTGTAGAGTCTTGCTCATAATTGTGAAGTACGCCACATTTTTGAATGATAGGCTATGTGATGCTTTGGAAATTCTCATCTCATAGCTATTCCTATGTCGTACCTCAATAGTTTTAAACTTTATGTGTCCTTTTCATCTAACCGGTTTATTTTTGTTATAGGCTATAACTAATAGAAGGGAAGTCGCAAGAAGAGTTGAAAAAGAGATTGCGAATGTGGGAGCTCCTCACCATGAAAACAAAGTTCCTTTTGGGTGGCAAAGAACCGGTCAATTCTCTGACTATGATGGATGGAGAGATAAGGTCGTACTTTCTAAGTTTAGATAAAGCTATGACTACTCAATTACAAGACGTAACTACTCAAATTTAAGCTATTACGATTCATGCTAACCGAAAGTTGGACCACATGTGAACCAAAATCCTAGTACCATGGATTCTCATTTGAGAGACTTCATTAGTGTGAATCCTCCTATGTTCTTCGAGTCTAAGGTTGGTGAAGACCCAAAAGAATTTCTTGATGAGGTCTATAAGATCGTATTTGCTATGGGGGTGACTTCGAATGAGAAGGCCGAGTTAGTCGCTTATAAACCAAAGGATGTGGCTCAAAATTGATATACTCAATGGAGGGACAATAGGGATTTGAGAGCGGGTCCCGTGCCATGGGAAATCTTTAAAAGGGACTTTATTGATTGTATTTCTCCAAGGGATAAAAGGGAGGTTAAAGTGGAAGAGTTTAACAACCTTCGTCAATGAGGTATGACTATGCTAGAGTACTTTGTGATGTTCACTAAGTTTTCTAAGTATTCTCATTCCTTGGTTTCTAACCTAAGTAATTAAATGAGTCTCTTAGTGACGGGAGTGCCCGAACACTTTGTAGAAGAATTTTGTGCGATGATGCTTCATGAAAATATGGATATTCTTCATTTGATGGTGCATGCTCAACAAGTTGAGTAGAGTAGGCTGAGGAGGAAGAATGAGGATTATAAGAGGGCATGGTCTTATGAATGAGGTTCTTCCAAGGGTAGGCTGGAAACTCAAGAGAAACCAAAGTTCAAAAATAGGTTCTCTAACCAAGTTCCTTTGAAATTACCAAAGGCTCGTAATGATAGGGTGTTTAATCCTATTTCCCAACAGGAAAGAGGTGGTTTTTTAGAAATTAAGAAACCTACTTGCACCAAGTGTCGTAAGAAGCATATGGGTGAATGTTTAGTTGGAATGGATAGTTGTTTTGATTGTTGAAAGATAGGACATATGTTGAGGGATTTTCCTATGATGAAGTGTAAAGAAAAGGGGAATAGTCAAGCTCAGCAAGCGGTCCTAATTGTTATGCTCCTAATAAAAACCGATTCTATGCTCTCCATTTTGAGGGTGATAACTAGGATTCTCCCGATGTTGTCATCGGTAAGTTACATGTCTTTTCCATTTATGTCTATGCATTAGTTGATCCCGGTGACACTTTTTCTTTTGTAACTTCTTAGTTTCCATAAAGTTCAATGCCTTACACGATGTATTAATTGAACCATATTTGTGTCACATCCCAAGACCACACCCTAGAAGTTAGGGAACATCGTTGATTGAGACCGGCGTACTCGACCTCTTGGAGGTCTTGTACAAGCCCATTCATATTATTCATTGCATATACATAGTGACAAGTAGTGCAGAATTAAAACTTTTCACAAAACATTTAAAATCTCTTTCATATAAAAGTAATAGGAAATACAAAGTCTCAATCTCATCATCTTAAGACACAAGAATACTTAGGACACAGTCCATCAAAAATACAAATATAGAAATACTTAGCCTATTACAATACTTCAAAGAAATATAAAAGACATATATGCCCTTGAGTCAAGTGAGGACATACTTCAACTTCTCTTGAACGATCTTCAAAGTCCAAATTTTCACTTCTCAAAGGTCCTCACCTACCAAGAACTATATAGATAGATAAAAACATGGAGTTAGTACAACCACATGTACTTAGTATGACTTAATGCATAAAATGATGAGAAGGGACATTTATTGGAAATATGCATCTTTTAATTTAAAAATGATATTTTAAATCATAAGAACAATATTTATAAACTTTGAAACACATAAGATAACCGTTTAAAAAAATCACATTTTAAGAGTCACTTTACAGTGAACTCATTTCACTGTATAGTGAAGTTCTTCACTCTTACTTTCCCACTTCAACTCTTCCTAGCATGTAGTCTCCTCCCTAGAAGCTATCCTAAGACTAACTTAAGCAACACAAAGAGAGACCGCCCATACAACCTCCCTAAGCATACCTAAATGACCCTCAAGAACGCTTAAAATAAGTCACATACACACTTCAAAACATCAAACATATAGATAATATGACATTCTCCTACCAAAGGCTATCAAAAACCTAATTAAGTAAATCAAGAAGATAACGTCCTTAGTGACCTCTTCAATATTAACTTAGTAATCCTTAAAACTACCTAAAGCTTATATCATGTCCATAAAATCAACCAACTTACCTAAATAGAGTCATCCTCAAGACTTCCAAAGATAAGACATGAATAGATCATCCTTTATGTCCTCTTCACACTTTAGCTAAGGAATGCCTAAGTAACTTAAGATTAGGTACTAATCATTTATTTTATTATTAAGATAAGTCATTAATTCATTTGTTCATTCAGACACTCATACATCACATAAAGACATTCAAGTAATGGTCTTAGTCAAGACCTAGGAACTCCAAATAACACCTTCAAGGTCTAATGTACAATGTCTAGATAGCATCATATACCACCACCTACACCTCATACACTTCCTAATGCTAATAGGTATTCCATATGAAGAGAATAGGCGATAACCGACATTGAGCATGATAGTAAGTCATGGAATCTAGAGTTCTATCCTACTCCGATGAGGTCGTTCTACTTGCCAATGTTAACACATCCCCTGTAGACACATGGTTAATGAATATGTAGGGTTTCTTTTTATTCTAGTATCATAATTTAACTAGAACTACTTCCCTTACCATACTCACTCGGTGCTAGCCTTGTTTTTCATAGAGTATTTCACACATTAGGTTCACATAACAGGGTTCCACAACAAGTTCATAACCCAATCACATTTACCCTACAAAAGAAGGTCCACTAGGGATACCACACAATCGCGACAAGAAGCTTATGATGACTTTCCTAAGGATTTATGATGTCGTTCCAGCAAACTAACCCTAAGTCCATCATTCCATTACTTTGAAGGATACCATTACGACTTACATTTTCACTAATCTTAACCTTACCCTTAAGCCAAGGGTTTCACATAAATACTCTGATAACATCATATAAAGTCACATGTCATTCATTCATTTAAGACTAAGATTTCTAACACCCTAAACCAAGACATCACATATTCATAATCATATAATAATCAAGTAGGAATCACAAGTCAACTAAGACAAGACACCACATACTTCACTTTTAACTCATAAGGAAAATCATTCTTGAAACACCTAGAAACAAACCTACAATCTTCAAGTCATCATATATACTATCACAACATCATCAATGTAATCCACATAGACTCATATAGTCAAGTAGGAATAACAAAGAACCAACCTTAAGATTATACTCACAATGTCAAAGTCATAGTCCAACATGATCACCTAAGGCAACATGAATGAAAGAACACATATATGACTTCACATGTAGATAGATATTGTCATGCTTCACATAATCTAACTACAAAAACAGTCATATCACTTCAAGTAGTTGCCGATAGGGCCATGATCATCATATTGCATAAAGTAACGCCGACAAGGACACATCAATTGTAAGTAAAATACATAAAACCGCCACAATAAGTGGACCATACCAATAAAAATAGAATTGAAGTATAAACAATAACAAAATATAGAGAATGGGGAAGCATACCTCCCCTTCATCATCAATGCTTCAATTAAATGCTAAATTACTCAATTCTATATCACAAGACCCTTACCAAAGTCCATAACCAACAATCAACATAAAAACTACAATAATAAATAAACTAGGTAAATTCAATGTAAATTAATCAATCTAATATATCATAGATATCAATTTACTACAATAATTAGATCATTAGAAAGCTTATAAGAAACTACATAAAAATTCAACAATTTTATCTTAATATCAAGTAATCCATAAAGTAGTAAAAAACTAGGGTTCATCCCAATTCATGGGTTCATAGGTAATATAGATTTAAATCATCAATAAAATATCAAATATATCATAATTCAATGTTTAGAAATCATTTATGCAAGAACCCATGGTAGAATCATGAAATTGGCCAATTCTACTTTGAAAACTTTAGAAAACATCTTGAGGATTGGGCTCCTTGATGAAACAAGTTTCAAGGATCAAAAGGCATACCTCAATTATGATAGTTCCTAAATTTGATTAAGAACTTCTACTCCAAACGCCACACCAAGTTGTGCCTTCAATTTGGACTTCAATGGAGTCTTTGGGATTTCTTAAGGGATTTGCGGTTTTTGATTTAGAATAATGAAGTATTCAATGTGTTTAACACTTATATAAATATTTAGAATACCAAATATACCATTAATAAACCGCCAATACATCCATTTAGAAGTGGGGTATATTTATAAGTTCACCCGTAGAATTACAGTGAAGCTGTGCAGGAAAATTGCTTCACAGACGGAGGGGACCTACGGACCGTCCCTTGACAAACGGACCGTCCTGTTGGTCCGTGGTCTGGGAATGAGGATGGTCCTTGGTTCCTTCCCTTCCCAGTATAAGTCCCATTCGACGAGACCCAACCAACGGGGTGTCGATTGACCCATTGGGCGTCAACTGCCTCTGTGGTTTGGGCTGTCTTTGGCAGCCTTAACACCTAGTCTTGGGTCCTTCCTCAAGGACCCTTGGATGGTGCTTGGGGATAATTTCCTGGACGTTTTCAAGCCAAATACAATTGTCTATGACTTTAAGACCTCCCACGTATATTTCATCCAAAACAAACACATAAAACTTGATGAAACATGCCTAGACACACAAGGTAGGCATATCTTTCGAATGTCATGAGCGTTATTGGATGTTTGACCTCCAAACTCCACGAAACTTGACACACTAACTATACATGCTATAATATAATTTAAGGACCTTAACCTCATGAATCTCACATAAACACATAAAACCACATATGAGTCACTTAGGTGACTTAGTCGTCGATGGTCTTGGTGGTCCTTTGACGTTTGACTTCCAATGCACCTAATTCTTTAGATGCTGCCTCTATACTATATATTTAAATTATTTAGGAATTATAACATCACTACCAGCATGTTAGTCTCTAGTTAACCTACGTTATTTTCGGGGTATAACAATCTCCCTCACTTGGACAACATTCGTCCTCGAATGACACTTACCACTATCCGGACACTTCCAAGATTAGAGATTCAACTAGCAGCACAAAACCATACCATACAACAAATAATCAAGATGAAAACATCAAATTCACATAGTGAAGATATGCACAACACCTCAAGAAACTAGAAAACTCTCCTATAACTCATTATGCTACAAAACACACATGCATCATTCCAAATAGTAAAAACTCATTTTATATTCAATACCCTACCTATATACATCAGTTCAAGCCATATTACAATAATTTTTGACAGAAGAATCAAATAGTGACTTCTCCAAAAAATTTACCGTGAATTGTTTTAAGGTTACTGTGATTTTACCAAAATTTTTCAAAGATCCATATTTTAGGCAATTCATTATATAAACATGATAATATGCAAAGTAACACAATTTTAAAAAAATCTTACAACATAATATGGCTTCATAAAGTACACAATGCAAGAAGTTAATGAAATTCAATTTCAACCAAACTCTTAAACATCATGCACAAGCATCAAATTTAAGGAATTGTATTCCATCTACTAACCATACTCCCCCACTTAGAAAGAACTCATATACAAAACAAAAGAAAGAGAACATACCACCATCATCATCACTCTTATATTGCTTCTCACCTCTAGTCCGGAGTGCATAGAAACATATTTTTTTTGGAGCATCATCCTTTAGAAAAATAGGAGCAACTTGCTTACCTTATCTTCCTCTAGAAACAATCATAGGACAATATCTCACCTAATGTACTTCCGTACCACAACCAAAGCAACTCCCGGTACCCAATATGCACTAAATAAAATGTTTCTTGCCACAATTGGAACAAGTAGGCTGGTCATCCTTGGAACCACCTCCTTTCTCAACCTTGAACTTAGGAGTCCTAGATTCTTTATTAGTTTGAACCCTCTCTTTAAACCTAGTTTGCTCTTGATCACTAGCATCACTCCTTTTAAAAGCTATAGCTATCCTCCTAAGTTTAGAATCTTCAATTGATTGTGCATACACCGTGTGTTTATCTACGGTCATATCATCATGTAGCATAGCGGTATGACATTCTTCCATCACTAAATTGGCTACCCTGATAACAAAGTGACTCATTTCATCTCTTGGATTGTACACAAGAGAAGCGGCATACCTAGACAACGTTGAGAATTTCAAAGAGTACTCCTCAACACTTATATTGCCTTGATTGATATTAATAAACTCCTCCACCTTACCTCTGTTCTCTCTCGGGGAAAGTATTTGCCGAGAAAAGATTCCTTAAATTCTTTCCACTCAATAGGACCCGACTACTCCGGCCTATTATCCTTCCATTGAGTGTACCAAATTTGAGAAACCTCCCTCAATTGGTAAGAAGCAAACTCCGCTTTCTCCCTAGATGTAACCCCCATAACATTTAACACCTTGTACACTCCATCAAGAAACTCTTAGGGATCCTCTCTCACACTAGTGCCAAGAAAGGTAGGAGGATTCATCCTCACAAAATCTTTTAACCTAGATTTTATAGTGCTCTCCACAACTCTAGGCATCATACTCAAATTAGCTTGAGTAGTTATAGCTCGGGCTATAGAAATCAAGGAATCTAATCTCCTTATTAGATATCTCCGGAACCTCAATACCTCTTTCAACATTAGGAACATGATCACCTTGGGGTGGCACTTGAGAACCTTAAGATCCTTGAACTTCTTCCCCAAATTGTGGAACTTGCTCAACATGCTGAACTTGAGGAGCGACCTCCTCATTGACCCTCTCTTCTTCCAACCCTTTTGGCGGCCATACTTCTATTATTAATCTCCTAAAAAGCACAAGGAAAATCATAAGAAGGATAATCATAAAATTTACTCTACCACTTGACATAGGAGTAGAAAAGAAGGAAAACTCTATCGTCCTATAGCCTCTCGCCCATAGATGTGTCACGACTCACACCGATGGTCGAGACTCTACTAGACATGACTTGATGAGTCTTTTTGATTCCTAAGACCACTTTCACCATACTATTCTCTAATACCAAGCTTGTCACATCCCAAGACCAAAACCTAGAGTTAGGGCACAATCTTGGATTGATACCAGCGTACTCGACCTCTCGGAGGTCTTGTACAAGCCCATTCATATCATTCATTGCATATAGATAGTGAAAAGTATTGCAGAATTACTTTTCACAAAACATTTAAAATATATTTCATATATAAGTAATAGGAAATACTAAGTCTGAATCTCACCATCTTAAGACACAAAAATACTTGGGACACGGCCGATACAAAATACAAATATAAAAATACTTAGTCTATTACAATACTCCAAAGAAAACATAAAAGACATATTCCCTCGATGAAGTGAGGACATTATTCAACTTCTCTTGGAAGATCTTATAAGTCCAATTATTCACTTCTCAAATATTCTTACCTACCAATAACTATATATATAGATAAAAGCATGGAGTTAGTACAACCACATGTACTGAGTATGACTTAATGCATAAAATCATGAAAAGGGACATTTATTGGAAATATGCATCTTTTAATTTAAAAATCATATTTTAAATCATAAGGACAACATTTAACAACTTAGAAACATATAAGATAACCTTTAAACCAAAAGTCACATTTTATGAGTCACTATGCAGTGAACTTATTTCACTGTATAGTGAAGTCCTTCACTGTTACAGTGAAGTTGTTACTTTTCCATTTCAACTATTCCTAGCATGTAGTCTTCTCACTAGAAGTTATCCTAAGATTCACTAAAGCAACACAAATAGAGACCGCCCATACAACCTCTCTAAGCATACATAAATGACCCTCAAGAAAGGTTATAATAAGTCACATACACACTTCAAATATATGAACATGAGATCCTCCTACAAAAGGTTTTTCTAAGGTTCACTTGAGTGAGTTATGAAGAGACCACCCATACAATCCCATACTCACATACTTAAGAGTTCCGTAGACTACCTCGGATAGAATCATTCTCACCTAAGAGATCAACACATAGATGATAAGACATTCTCCTTCCAACGGCTATCAATAGACCTACTTAAGTAAATCAAGAATAGTGACCACTTCAAGATTAAATAATTAATCCTTAGGAATACCTAAAGCTTAGATCATGTCGACAAAATCAACTAACTTCGCTAACTAGAGTCATTTTTAAGACTTCCAAAGATAAGACATGAAGAGATCATCCTTTATGCCCTCTTCACCCTTTAGCTAATGAATGCCTAAGTCACTTTAGATTGGGTAATGATTAATTTATAAAATTATTAACATAAGTCATTAATCATTAGCTTATTAAGAGACTCATACATCACATAAAGACATTAAAGTAATGGTGTTGGACAAGACCTAGGAACTCCAAATAACACCTTCAAAGTCTATTGTGAAATGTCTAGATAGCGTTACATACCACCACCTAAACCTCATAAACTTTTTTAATGCTAATAGGTATTCCATATGATTAGAATAGGCAATAACCCACATAGACAATGATATTAAGACATGGAATTCGGAGTTCTATCCTACTCCGATGAGGTTGTTCTATTTGCCAATGGTAAGACTTGGATACAACCCATGTAGGCACATGGTTAAGGAATATGAAGGGCTTTTTTGTATTCTAGTCTCATACTTTAACTAGAACTAACCATACTTACTCGGCTCTAGCCTTGTTTCTCATAGAGTATTTTACACATTAGGTTCACATAAAAGGTTTACATAACAAGTTGATAAGCCAATCAAATTTACCCTACCAAAGAAGGTCCACTAGGGCTATTTCACAATGGCTACAAGAAGCTCATCGATGACTTTCCTCAGGATTATATGATATCGTTCCAGCCAACTAACCTTAAGTGCATCATTCCTTTACTTTGAAGGGTACCATTATGACTTACAACTTCAACATTCTTAACCTTACCCTTAGGTTAAGGTTTTCACTTAAAGACTCTGATAACATCATATAAAGTCACATGTCATTCATACATTTAAGACTAAGAGTTCTAACACCCTAAATCAAGACATTACATATTCATAATCATATAATCATCATGTAGGAATCACAAGTCAACTAAGACAAAACACCACATACTTCACTTTTAACTCATAACGCAAGTCATTATAGAAACACCTAGAAACAAACCTCACAACTTCAAGTCATCCTATATACTATCATAACATCATCAATGTAATCCACAAAGACTCATATAGTCAAGTAGGAATAACAATAAATCAACCTTAAGATTATACTCACAAGGTCAAAGTCATAGTCCAACATGATCACCTAAGGCAACATGAATGAAAGAACACATATATGACTTCACATGTATATAGATATTGTCATGCTTTACATAATCAAACTACAAAAACAATCATATCACTTCAACTAGTTTCCAATAGGGCCATGATCATCATATTTCATAAAGTAACGCCAACAAGGCCACATCAATTGTAAGTAAAATACATAAAACTGCCACCATAAGTGGACCATACCAATCACAATGGAATTGAAGTATAAACAATAAAAAATAAATAGAATGGGGCAGCATACTTCCACTCCATCATCAACACGTCAATTCAATTCTAAATTACTCAATTCTATATCACAAGACCCTTACCCAAGGCCATAAGCAATAATTCAACATAAAAACTACAATAATCAATGAACAGGGTCAATTCAATGTAAATTCATCAATCAAAAAATCCTAGATATTAATTTTTTACAATTAATACATCATTATAAAGCCCATAAGAAACTACATAAGAATTCAACAATATTAGCTTAATGGTAAGTAACTCATACAAAGGTCAAAAACTACAATTCGTCCGAAATCATGGGTTCACAGGTAATTTAGATTTAAATCATAAATACAATATCAATTATATAATAATTAAATTTTTAGAAATCATTTATGCAAGAACCGATAGTCGAATCATGAAATTGGAAAATTCAACTTTGAAAACTTTAGAAAACATCTTAAGGATTATGCTCCTTGATGAAAAAAGTTTCAAGGATAAAAATCCATACCTATATCATGATAATTATTCTGTTAGTTGAAGAATTTCCACTCAAAACTCCACACCAAGTTGTTCCTTCAATTTGGACTTCAATGGAGTCTTTGGGATTTCTTAAGGGATTTGGGTTTTTAAGTTAGAAGAATGAAGTCTTCAATGTGTTTAACACTTATATACCCATTTAAAGTTCCCAATCTACCCTTAATAAAATTCCAATACATCCATTTATAAGGGGGTGAATTTAAAAGTTCACCTCTAGACTTTACAGTGAAGCGGCGCAGGAAAATTGCTTTACAGACGGAGGGGACCGACGGACCGTCCCTTGATCAACGGACCGTCCGATTGGTCTGTGGTCTGGGACTGAGGCTTTTCCTTGGTTCCTTCCTTCCCCAGGACAACTCCCAGTCGATGAGACCCAACCAACGGGGCATCGATTGACCCACTGGGCGTTGACTGCCTCCGTGGTTTAGGCTGTCTTGGGCAGCCTTGACACCAAGTCTTAGGTCCTTCATTAAGGACCCTTGGATGGTCCTTAGGGATGATTTCCTGGAAGTTTCCAATCCAAATACAATAATATATGAGTTTAAAACCTCCCACATAAATTTCATCCAAAACGAACAAATAAAATTTGACGACACATGTCTAGACACACTAGGAGCATTTCAAGGGATATCTTTATAATGTCATGAACGTTCTTCGACGTTTGACCTCCAAACTCCATGAAACTTGACACACTGCATATACATGATATAATAACTCGGTTAATGACCTTAATACCTTCTTAATCACACATAAATACATAAAACCACATATGAGGCACATAGGTGAGTCGTCGAACGTCTTGGTTGTCCCTTGATGTTTGACTTCCACTGCACCTAATACTTTAGCTACTGCCGCTACACTATATATTTAAATTATTTAGGGACTTATACCATCAATATCAACATGTTAGACTCTAGATCACCTAAGTTATTTTTGGGGTCTTACAATTCGGTTACTACCCAAGTGGGTGACTTGGTAGTTGCTAAAAGAGTCTATTGGAATTGTCCTATAATGTTGTCCAATAGATTTAATCTTTTTGATTTGGTAGAGCTTTACATATTAGATTCTGATTCCATTATGGGGATGGACTGGTTGCATGCTTTCTTTGCTTCTATAGATTGTAGAACAAGGGTAGTCAAGTTCAATGTAACGACCCTCAAAATAAACTAGGTTGAAATAGATCCTACCATGTGTTTCATGTGTTTATAAGGTCTTAAAATGGCGTATTATAGTGTTATAAGTCAGTATATTGAGTTTGGAAGAGTTTGGAAGAGTTTGGAAGTGAAACGTCAAAGAACGACCAAGATGTTTGACGACCAGTCATCTATGTGTTTGTATTTGTTTATGTGGTGTATTATGATTCTAATCCTTGTATAAATAAGGATAATGATTCCACGTCAAGGAATGTTCTAGACTCAAGGCTAAAGGAACCTAATTAATGTCCGTTGAAGTTGTCTGACAAGGAGCCAAGCGAAATGTGACAGCCATAGCAAAAAAGCCATGCCTGTCCCAAGTTGGAAAAGCCATAGACTCTTGGGTATTATCAAGGAAAGTTGTCCATTGCCTCAATGACCACAGGCCGTCAACTTGGCCGTGAACCACCTTCACGGACCATGAAGGTGGATGTGGTCCATGGGTGGGCTTCCTTAAATTGGGGCATTTGAGTAATTGGGTTTCAATTTTTTATGTTTTTACCCGAGAGTACCCCTTAGAAGTTAGGACGTTCTCGAATCGTCACACGACGTACTTGACATTTCGCAGGTCTTGTACAAGACCTTTAACATCCTTCATTGCATACATATATGAAAATTAAGGTAGAACTAAAAACTTTCACATCGAATATCTTAAACATCTTTTCATATGAAAATGATAGAAAAGACTAAGTCTCAATATATGACAATTGAATATACACATACTTAGTCTATTACAATACTTTGAATTAATAGATATCAAAAGATGATTATTCCCTCGAGTTTAGTGAGGGAATACTTCAACTTTGCTTGAATGATAACTAGAATCCAATCTTTCCTTCAAGAAGATTCTCACCTTCAACCTACACCTTTAGATATAACAAAATGTATGGAATTAGTACAAACACTTTTACCAAGTATGACTGAATGCATAAAATCATTAAAACAGACATATAAAGGAAATATGCTCTTTTTGATTCAAAATATCATATAATAAGCATAAGCACCACATTTATAGTACATAACAACACAATTAGAAGACATTACAAACTATACTCCGTTTAAGTGCATGTTCCAGTAACATTACAGTGAAGCTTACAATGACTACACTGTAAGTTCACTATAACTTCCAATGAAATTCACACTCCACATTATAACATCAAAGTATATCCAAAACATATAAATTTGAGATCCTCCTAGCAAAGGTGATTCTAAGGTTCACTTGAGTGCGTTGTGAAGCAAGCGCCCATAGAATCCCTTCACACAAACCGAAGAGATCATTTAGAATATCTAGTTTGGAATCATTCTCATTTCACATAATAGCATATATGTATAACATTCTCTTCCCAAAATTTATCCAAAGACTTGCTTAAGTAATGTAAGAAGAGATCGCCCATACACCCTCCCCAAGCTTACTTAAATAATCCATAAGACGACCAAAGTTTAAATCATGTCTACTTATTGGAGTTACCTTCCCTATCTAGAGTCATTCTTAAGACTTACCTAGGTAAAACATGAAGTGACCATTCCTATGTCCCCTTCACATTTTAACAAGATAACTTTTAAATACTCTAGGTAATTACTTATTAATTTATATGCTTCCAAACTTAAGTCATTATATTCATTAGATCATTCAAGAGACATTCATCACATAAGGACATTGAAGTAATGGTCTTGCAGAATACCTAGGAACTCACTCACTAACATCTTCAAAGCCTATTGTGCAATGTCTCGATAGAGTCCCATACCACCACCTAAGCTTTACTGAACTTCTCCAATACTAATGGGTATACCATATGATGAGAATAGGCAATAACCGACATAGAACATGGTATCTAAGCATGGAATCCGAAGTATTAACTTACTATAATATAGGGTGTTCTACTTGCAAATGGTAGAACTTAGACACATCCCATTTAGGCACATGATTAAGGAATATCAAGGGTGTAAGACCCCAGAAATGACTTAGATGAATCTAGAGTGTAATATGGTTGTAATTATGTTATAAGGTCATAAAAGGTTCTATAATGTGGTTTAGAGGAGGTGTATACGAGTTTAGGTGCATTAGAAGTCAAACGTCAAGGGACGACAAAGACGTTCGCCGACTAAGTTACCTATGCTCCTCGTATGTGGTTTTATTTGTTTATGTCTTATTCATGAGGTTACAAGCTCCTTAAATGAGTCATTATAGTGTATATATGTAGTGTGTCATGTTTTGTGAAGTTTGGATGTCAAAAGTCCAAGATCGTCCATGATGTTTGAAAGGTTTTCCTTGAAATGACCTTTTGGGTCTATGTATGTTTCCTCGAGTTTAACGCATTCATTTTTGATAAAACTTATGTGGTAGGTCCAAAAATTTTATACAAACATATTCGTGTTAAGAAAGTCACGACCCACATAGGACCCCCACAAGGAGCCCTAAAAGAGTACCATAACTTGGAGCTCAACACTGCCAGGAAGTGGCAATCGATTGACCCAAGCGACGGCCAGTCGACCATGATCACATTTGGTAGGAGGATCTCATGTTCATATGTTTGATGTCTTGTAAATGTATGTTAATCTCATTATGGATTGTCTTAAGGATAATTTAGGTGTGGTTAGAGAAGGTGCATGGGCGGTCTCTCTTTGTATTACCTAAGTTAGTCTTAGGACTGATTTAGTGAGGGAATTATATGCTAAAAGGTGTACCAAGTGAAGTGAAGGAACTTCAGTGTAATAGTGAATTGAGTTCACTGTACAGTGAAGTGAATTCATTGTAACATTTCCTCAAAATGTGACTACTTGCTTATATGATTTCTTATGTGTTTCTAAGATGTTAAATGTTGTTCTTATGCTTATAGTATGATGTTTTAATCGAAATTCATGAAAATCATGCTATTTACTAAATGTCCCTTTTTATGGTGTTTGCATGGCTTCCATACTTCGTACATCTAATGTGCTGACCGCTTGTTTTCCCTTTTTAACTGAAGTGTAGGGAAGTGGAAGTATTGATGTTCCATGGAGTATGGATAGGTTTCTAAGGCTATGAAGATGATGTATTGGTGAGTCCTCATCCATTCGAGGATAACATCCACAAGTTCATTATGTCTTAGTCTTTATTTTTGTCGTGTATGGGCTTAGTCCCAAGTGTTGTAAGTTCCAAAGTTTAGATAGTTCAATAACATTGTTGTAAAGATTTAATGTTTTAAATGAAAGTCTTCCATTTGCATATTGTTTATTAAGAGTTCTTCGTGTATGAAGAAAGTTTTAAATTTTTACTCATTTAAGAAATTTTATCATGCAATGAATGATACGAGAGGCTTAGATGAAACTTCTTGAAGTCCCATTTTATATGTGACAAAACAAATATGCTCTAACATCTAGGGTGTACTTGCGGGTGGTGACAAACTGTGTATCAGAGCATAAGCTTTAGGGAGCGTCTTAGTTGTCTCATGAACTATATCTAGTAGACGCTTGTTTATAATGTGAAGTACGCCACATGATAAATAGGATGATATTGGGTGCTAGGAGAAGTTTCACTCCTTAATTCCTCTAATCGTGCCTAAGAGCTTTGTATAAGGTCTCTTTCCCTTGTTTCCCTTGTGTGTTGGTCCCTTGAGGGTGACTTTATGAATTTGGGTTGAGGGAGAGAAAAGATGAGATGTGAGTTGTTGGATGAGGAGTGAAAAATGGTGTTGATGACCTTAGGTTAATTTGGTTACCTTTTGAAGGGTAGTTATGTTGGAAAATAATGGTAAGGTATATTGCTAGAAATGTGAAGGAGTGGTTGTTGAGATACTTTGGAGTTGTTTAATACCCCAACAATAGGAAGGGAGGTGATGAGATTTGAAAGAGTAAAGATGAGTTCTCCTAGTAAGGGGGTGTAGTGGTTAGATGAAGAAACCTTCTAGAGTATTTAGTCTCCATGAGATAGACATTGGTAAGAAAGTATTAGTATGGTTTAAGGAGCCTTAAGGGAGTTCATTGTAGTAGATGTTATTTTGACCTTACAATGGGATTCTATTAAGTGGGGGAGTATGGTGAAAAGTATGGTTCTTGGGAGTTAAGTACCCTTAACCTTTCATTATTAGTTTATTCAAGCCTAAAACAAAGAGTTCTTGGTAACTTGAGTTTTGTAGGAGTCATTAGTGGGAGAGTAGTTCCTAAGTTTCTCCTTATAATATATATGTATGTTTTTGTTGAAGGTTTTTTCAATGAGAAAATGAGTTTTAATGCATGATATATTCCTTATGATTCATGGGCATCTAGTTTAGGTTGGTAATTGTTTCATATAGATAAATAGTGAGCATGTCTAAATGGTTCTATGAGTTTAATTTTTTGAGCATTTATATGGAATTTCATATGTGTTGCATTGTTAAAAATTATGAAGCATGTTCACTATAGGAATTTTCTGCTCACTATAACATTTTGCAAAAAATTGACTATATCATTATTTAGTAGAAAATTGTTGAATTGTGGTTACAATTGATGTATATAAGCATGATAATGAATATAAAAAGAGTGTCTGTTATTTGGAATGAATCATGTGAGTCTTATTCTTTGTTATGTGTTATTTGTTATGGTCATGAGTTTCTAAGTTGAGTATCTATTCTTGGAAGTGTTCGGAGAGTGGCAAGAGTCATTCGAGGATGAATATTGTCCAAGTGGTAGAGAATGTAAGACCCTGAAAATGATTTAGGAGAATATAGAACCTAACATGGTTGTAATGATGGTCTAAGGTCCTAAAATGTAATATAATGTTGTATAGACGCAGTGTCTAAGAGTTTAGGTGCATTGGAAATCAAATGTCAAGGGACGACCAAGACGTTCGACTACTAAGTCACCTATGTTCCTCATATATAGTTTTATGTGTTTATGTGTGAATAATGAGGTTATAAGGTCCTTAATTCAGTTATTATAGTGTATCAAGGAAGTGTGTCATGTTTTGTGAAATTTGGAGGTCAAACGTCCAAGAACATCCATGACGTTGGAAAGGTTTGCCTTGAAATGACCTTGTGTGTCTATGAATGTTTCGTCAAGTTTTACATGTTCGTTTTTTTGATGAAAATGATGTGGTAGGTCCTAAACTCGTATATAACATATTTGGGTTTGAAATGTCCGGGTACGACTCGTCATAGGACCCACAAGGGGTCCTAAAGGAGGACCCCAACTTGGTGCTCAACACTACCAGGCAGTGGCAATCGACTGACCCAAACGACGGCCAGTCGACCAGGACACAGCCAGTTGATAGGTCTCCTCGATGGAGCCACTTGTTCTTCATGTTGAGGAGTCTTAAGTGTAACCCACGAGGTCCCATCGACGGTACATGGGTGAGACCACGGAACGTCGATGTTAGGTGTCGATGGCAAAGTCCCTGCGGGCAACTTCACTGTTAAGTGAAAGGTGAAAGTGTAAATTCACTCCAAGTCTTACAAACTGTGAGGACGGTTCTTTTGAATGTTTATGGGTGTTTTAAATGTATATAAGTCATCAAACTCATATTTAAACCCTAACACCTTAATCAAAGCACAATCCTTTCCAAAGTTTCTTCAAAAACCTCCATGTGAGTACAAGGTGATGAAGGAGCTTGAAGATGGTTCTTCAATGGATTTTCTTCTAAATTTCTCAGTAGGTTCTTCAATAAGGTATGGTAGTTCTTCATCTAAGGCTTTCTATCACACTAAATCCAATTTTAAAAGATGATGTTCAAAGATTTAAAAAGAAGAAAAAGTCCAATTTCTACTCTAAGTCTAGGGTTCTTGCATGAAAGGTTTTCAAACGTTAAGATATGATGTTATTGGTTTTTAATTTATGTTTTCCAATGAAATTCTCCATGAACCTTTTACTTTCACAAATCTCTCAATTTGACTAAAATATGGGTTATGTGATCATGTTTTGATATTGATGACTTCAAGTGTAGATTGTTATGGGCTTTTGATTCATGTATATACTATGATTGATTGGTTTATAGGCTGTTTAAATTTGGTCAATTGAGTATTGAATATTCTTATATATATATTGAATATTAGGCTTATTTAATTGATATTGATTGAAGGCTTGTGATTCCAAATGTATTGGTTATCTAAAGATGCAATAATTGTATTCAATTTATATCTATGTTGTATTAGATTGATGAGTATGCAATGAATCGACCTAGTTTCACTGATTATTGATATAATTGTATTGAATTGTTAGTTATGGTCATGAGTAAGGGCCTGATGATATTGAATTGGATGTTTTATCCTGGAATTCAAAGCGGTAAGATGGGATGGGGTATGCTTCCCTAATTCCTTTTATTTTATGTTAATTAGACTTCAATTATGTTGTAACTGGTATGGTCCAATTATGGTGGCGGTTCTATGTGAATTGATGTGGCCTTGTCTGTGTTACTTTATTCAATATGATTATCATGTCCTGGTCGGCACTACTTGAAGTATAATAATGATTTGTGCAGTTGACTTACGTGAAATATGATCATATCTACCTATATTTGAGGTAATGTGAAAGTATATGTTCTTTCTATGTATGATAAGAAATCATGTAGACTATGATTATGTGCTTCTATGTGTAGTCTTAGGGTTGATATATGGTTGTTCCTACTTGACTATAAGATTGTATAATAATAATATTGATGATGATATGGTATTGTATGGGATGACTTAAAAATGATAATGGTTATCCCAATGTGCTTATTGTATGACATGTAATATGTGTTAAGGTGAAGTATGTGGTGTCTTGTCTTGGTTGACTTGTGTCCCTTACTTGATGCTTCTATGAATATGAATATGTGATTTCTTGACTTAGAATGTTAAAGCCTCTTAGTACTGAATGTATGAATGATATGTGAGACGTTGAATGATTTTAAGAGGGTCCTTTATGTGAAACCTTGAATCAAGTGGTAAGGTTATGTATGTTAAAGTGTAAAGTCGTAAGGTTATACCACAAGTAAAGGAATGATGGACTTAAGGTTGAATGCATGGAACGACATCATATAAAACCTTAGGACAGTCATCATGAGCTTCATGTCTCCATTGGAAGGTATCCCTAGAGGACCTCATTGGTAGGGTAAATGTGATTGGATGATGAACTATATATGGAACCCAATCATATGAACCTTTAATGTGAATTACTATATGAGAATGAAGGTTAGGCACCGAGTAAGTATGGTAATGGAAGTTGCTCTAGTTAAAGATGAGACTAAAATACAAAGCACGCCCTTCATATTCCTTAACCATGTTCCTACATGGGATGTGTCCAAGTTCTACCATTGGAAAGTACAACACCCTGATCGGAGTAGGTTAGAACTCTGAATTCCATGTCTTTCTACCATGGTCTATGTCGGTTATTGCCTATTCTCATCATATGCGATACTTACTAGCATTAGAGAAGTTTTATGAAGTTTAGGTAGTGGTATGAGATGTTACCTAGACATTACACAATAGGCTTTCAAGATGTTACTTAGAGTCCCTAGGTCTTATCTACGACCATTACTTGAATGTCCTTTATGTGATGAATGCCTCTTTATGAACTTATGAATGTGATGTTTAAAGTTAAGAAAATATGTTAAATAAAGTAGTAGATATCTAGAGTAGTTAAGGGTTGTTTAGTTAAGATGTGAATTATCTAGAGTAGTTAAGGGTTTTCTAGTTAAGATGTGAAGTATCTAGAGTAGTTAAGGGTTATATAGTTAAGATGTGAAGAGGGCATAAGAATGGTCACTTCTTAACTTACCTTGATAATTTTTAGGAATGCCTCTAGTTAGGGAAGTTGATAGATTATATAGACATGGTCTAAGCCTTAGGTAGTCTTAAGAGTTACGTGGGTAATCTTGAATAGGTCAATCATGGACGTTTTCTTCTTTATTTACTTAAGTAAGTCTTTTGATAGCCTTTAGAAGGAGAATGTCTTATCATCTATGTGTTGATCTATTTAATGAGAATGATTCTATCTTAGGTAGTCTATGGATATCTTAAGTATGTGAGTATGGGATTGTATGGGCGGTCGCTTCACAACTCACTCAAGTGAACCTTAGAATCATCTTTTGTAGAAGGATCTCATGTTCATATATTTGATGTCTTGAAAATGTATGTTGATCTCATTATGGATTGTCTTAACGATAATATAGGTGTTGTTAGATAGGGTGTAGTGGAAGTCTCTCTTTGTAATTCCTAACTGAGTCTTAGGATTGCTTTAGTGAGGGAATTATATGATAAAATATGTACCAAGTGAATTGAAGGAACTTCAGTGTAACAGTGAGCTGAGTTCTCTGTATAGTGAAGTGAATTCATTGCAACATTTCCTAAAAATATGAATATTTTCTTAAATGATTTCTTATGTGTTTCTAAAATATTAAATGTTGTTCTTATTCTTATCGTATGATTTTTTTAATCAAAATTCATGAAAAGCATGCTATTTACTAAATGTCCCTTTTTATGGGTTTTGCATGGCTTCCAGACTTCATACATCTAATGTGCTGACCCCTTCTTTTCCCTTTTTGACTAAAGTGTAGGGAATTGGAAGTCTTGATGTGCCATGGAGTATTGATAGGTTTCTAAGGCTATGAAGATGTTGTATTGGTGAGTCCTCATCCATTTGAGGACAACATCCACAAGTTCCTTATGTCTTAGTCTTTATTTTTGTCTTGTATAGCTCCAAAGTATAGATGGTTCAATAAGATTGTTGTAAAGATTTAATGTTTTAAATGAAAGTCTTCCGTTTGCGTATTGTTTATGAAAGAGTTCTTCGTGTATGATGAAATTTTTAAATTTTTACTCATTTTAGAAATTTTATCATGCAATGAATGATACGAGAGGCTTAGATGAGACTTCTTGAAGTCCCATTTTCTATGTGACAAAACAAGGATGCTCTAACATCTAGGGTGTACTTGCGGGTGGTGACAAACTTTGTATCAGAGCCTAAGGTTTAGGGAGCGTCTTAGTTGTCTCATGCACCATATCTAGTAGACGCTTGTCTATAATGTGAAGTCCGCCACATGATAAATAGGAGGCTATAGGGTGCTAGGAGAAGTTTTACTCCTTAATTCAACTAATCGTGCCTAAGTGCTTTGTATAAGGTCTCTTTACCTTGTTTCCCTTATGTGTTGGTCCCTTGAGGGTGACTTTATGAGTTTTGGTTGAGGGAGAGAAAAGATTAGATGTGAGTTGTTGGATGAGGCGTGAAAAATGGAGTTGATGACCTTAGGTTAATCTGGTTACCTTTTCAAGGGTAGTTATGTTGGAAAATAATGGTAAGGTATATTACTAGAAATGTGAAGGAGTGGTTGTTGAGATACTTTGGAGTTGTTTAATACACCAACAATAGGAAGGGAGGTGATGAGATTTCAAAGAGTAAAGGTGAGTTCTCCTAGTAAGGGGGATGTAGTGGTTAGATATTGAAGCCTTTGAGAGTGTTCAGTCTCCATGAGATAGACTTTGGTAAGAAAGTATTAGTAATGTTGAAGGTGCCTTAAGGGAGTTCATTGTCGTAGATGTTATTTTGACCTTACAATGGGTTTCTCCTAAGTGGGGGAGTATGGTGAAGAGTATGGTTCTTGGGAGTGAAGTACCCTTAACCTTTCATTATGTGTTTATTCAAGCCAAAAACAAAGAGTTCTTTGTAACTTGAGATTTGTAGGAGTCTTTTGTGGGAGAGTAGTTCCTAACTTTCTCCTTATGACATATATGTATGTTTTGGTTGAGGTTTTGTTGAATGTGAAAATGAGTTTTGATGCGCGATATCTTTCTTACGATTCATGGGCATCTAGTGTAGGTTGGTAATTGTTTCATAAAGATTAATAGTGAGCATGTCTAAATGGTTATATGATTGGATTCGTTGAGCATTTATAAGTAATTTCATAAGTGTTGCATTGTTAAAAATTGTGAAGCATCTTCGCTGTAAGAATTTTCTGCTCACTGTAACATTTTGCAAAAATTAACTATATCATTCTTTGGTAGAAAATTGTTGAACGGTTGTTATAATTGATGCATATAAGCACAATATTGAATATAAGATGAGTTTATGTTATTTGGAATGAAACATAGGGTTTTATAGCATAATGAGTTATAAAATTGTCATCTACTTTCTTGTAGTGTTGTGAATATCTTGATTATGTAATATTGATGTTTTATTCTTGGTTATGTGTTATATGTTATGGTCATGACTTGCTAAGTTGAGTCTCTATTCTTGGAAGTGTTCGGAGAGTGACAAGTGTCTTTCGAGGATGAAAATTGTCCAAGTGGAGGAGAATGTAAGACCCCAAAAATGACTTAGGTGAAGATAGAGCCTAACATGGTTTTCATGATGGTCTAAGAACCTAAAATGTTCGATAATTTTTTATAGAGGCAGTGTCTAAGAGTTTAGGTGCATTGGAAGGGAAACCTCAAGGGACGACCAAGACATTCGACTACTAAGTCACCTATGTGCCTCATATGTGGTTTTATGTGTTTATATGTGATTCATGATTTTATAAGGTCCTTAATTGAGTTATTATAGTGTATATAGGCAGTGTGTTATGTTTCGTGAAGTTTGGAGGTCAAACGTCCAAGAACGTCTATAATGTTCGAATGGTTTGCCTTGAAACAGCCTTGTGTGTCTGTGTATGTTTCGTCTAGTCTTACATGTTTGTTTTGGATGAAACTAATGTGGTAGGTCCTAAACTCGTATACGAACATATTTTGCTTGGAAACGTCCGAGTACGACTCCACATAGGACACACAATAGGCCCTAAAGGATAACCCTAACTTAGAGGACAACACTGCTAGGCATTGGCAATAGACTGACCCAAATTACGGCCTATCAATCAGGAGACAGCCGGTTGATGGGTCTCGTTGATGGAGTCACTTGTCCTGCATGTTGAGGAGTTTCAGGTAAAACCCACCAGACCACATCGACGGGGCTTGGGTGAGATCGTGGTACATCTATGTTGGGCGTCGATGGCATAGACCCTGCAAGCAGCTTTACTTTTAAGTGAAGGGTGGAAGTGTAATTTCCCCCAAGTCTTATAAAATGTGAGGATGGCTGTTTTGAGTATTTATGGGTGTTTTAAGAGTATATAAGTCATTAAACACTCATTTAAACTCTAACACCTAAATCAAAATACATTCCCTCCCAAAGTTTCCTCCAAAACCTCCATATGAGTGTAAAGTGAAGATGCACCTTGAAGATGTTTCTTCAATGGATTTTCATCTTCAATTTTCATTGGCTTCTTCAAATATGGTATGAACCTCTAATGTGAATTACTATATGACAGTGAAGGTTAGGCACCGAGTAAGTATTGTAATGGAAGTAGCTCTAGTTAAAGATGAGACTAGAATACTAAGCATGCCCTTCATATTCCTTAACCATGTTCCTACATGGGATGTGTCCAAGTTCTACCATTGGCAAGTAGAACACCTTCATCGGAGTAGGTTAGAACTGTTTCTTCCATGTCTTGGTACAATGGTGCATGTAGGTTGTGGCCTATTCTCATTATATGGGATACTAACGAGCATTAGAAAAGTTTTATGAAGTTTAGGTGGTGGTATGTGATGCTATCTAGAGATTGCACAATAGTCTTTGAAGATGTTAGTTAGAGTCCCTAGGTCTTATTTAAGACCATCATTAAATGTCCTTAAAGTGATGAGTGTCACTTAATGAACTAATGAATGTGATCTTAAGTTAAGAAAATATGTTAAATAAAGTAGTACTTTTCTAGAGTAGTTAAGGGTTGTCTAGTTAAGGTGTGAAGGGGGCATATGAATGGTCACTTCTTATCTTACCTAGATAAGTCTTAAGAATGACTCTAGTTAGGGAAGTAGGTTGATTATGTAGACATGATATAAGAATTAGTTAGTCTTAAAAATTACTTAGGTAATCTTGATGAGGTCAATCATGGATGTTATCTTCTTGACTTACTTCAGTAAGTCTTTTGATAGCCTTTGGAAGGAGAATGTCATATCATCTATGTGTTGATGTATCAAGTGAGAATGATTGTATCTTAGGTAGTCTATGGAACTCTTAAGTGTGTGTGTAAGGAATTTTATGGCGGTCGCTTCACAACTCACTCAAGTGACCTTAGAATCACCTTTGGTAGAAGGATCTCATGTTCATAATGTTTGATATCTTGTAAATGTATGTTGATCTCATTATGGGTTGTCTTAAGGATCATTTAGGTGTGCTTAGAGAGGGGGTATGGGCGGTCTCTCTTTATATTACCTAAGTGAGTCTTAGGATGGCTTTAATGAGGGAATTATATGCTAAAAGGTGTGCCAAGTGAAGTGAAGGAACTTCATTGTAATAGTGAATTGAGTTCAGTGTTTAGTGAAGTGAATTAACTGTAACATGTCCTAAAAATGTGACTATTTGCTTAAATGATTTCTTATGTGTTTATAAGATGTTAAATGTTGTTCTTATGCTTGTAGTATGATGTTTTAGTCAAAATTTATGAAAAGCATGCTACTTAATACATGTACCCTTTTTCATGGTTTTGGCATGTCTTCCACACTTTGTACATCTAATGTGCTAATCCCTTCATTTCCCCTTTTGATTAAAGTGTAGGAATTGGAAGTCTTTATGTGCCATGGAGAATGGATAGGTTTCTAAGGCTTTTAACATAATGTATTAGTGTGTCCTCATCGATTCGGGTGTGAAGAAAGCTTTAAGTTTTTACTCATTTTAGAATATTTATTATGCAATGAATTATACAAAAGGATTAGATGAGACTTCTTGAAGTCTAATTTGTCGTTTGACGACACAAACATGCTCTTACTTCTAGGGTGTACTTGCGGGTCATGACAGAGGGTTCATTTGTACTCTAGTCACATACCTAACTAGAGATACTTCTAACTCATACTCACTCGGTGCTAGTCTGTTCTCATAGATTATTTCAATAATTGAGTACATGAATAGGTTCCATATCTAATTCCTAACCCAATCACATTACACCTAACCAAAGAGGTCCCTTGGGATTTCCTTACAATGGTTAAGAGGATAGCTTAATGATTTTACTAAGGATAATTTCATGTCGTTCAATTCAACAAATCCCTAAGCCCACCATGCACACAAGAAGGATACAAATACAAATTTCAACTTCAAGGATATCATAACTTTACAACGAGGTTGAACGCTCCACATAAAGGACCTTTTTAGCAACATTCAAGGTCACATGTCATTCATACATACGAGACTAAGAGGCGCTAGCATCGTAAGTGAAGAAGTCATATTCTCACTATACATGTATCAAGTTAGGGACACAAGTCTACTAAAACAAGATACAACATACTTCACATATAACATATCATTCTAGAAGCACATAGAGTCAACTAAAATTACTTAGTATTCATCCTACATACTTCTATAATATCATCAATATAACAATCATGAGACTCACATAACAAAGTAGAAATAATTATACATCAATCCTTAGACTAAACACACACGGACATAATTATAGTCTTACATGATCACCTAATTCAATAGAAGCGCACATACTTTCACATTACTTATAAGCATATAAATATTATCATACTTCACATATACCAATACACAAATCATCATAATGTACCAAGTAATTACCGACAAGGCCATGATCATCATAATTCATAAAGTAACGCCGACAAGGCCACATTAGTCACAAGTATAGAACATAAGCACCGCCACCATAAGTGGACCATACCAAGAATCATAGTCATCTAAAAACGAGACTACATAATATAGAAAATGTAAGGTGAACATACCATTGATCCAACCTTATAACTTCAATCCGTAGCTAAATCATCCAACATAATACTCAATGCCCTTACCCATGGCCATGATCACCAATATAATTCAATAAATACAATAGTCAATGAATCGAAGATAATTGAACATAAGTTTATGAAATAGGGGTGCATAATAACAATTCTAGCATGATTGTATCATAATTCAATAGACCTATTCAATTTATACATTAATTCAATAGAATTAAGACATAATCAATTCACCTATAAAATAGTCAAATCTAAGATTACATGAATTAAATGGGTTCATAGAGTTTTAAGTTAAAAATACCTAATTAACAATAATTCAATGAATATAGAATGATTCAAAACATTTAATGTAAGAACCCACAGATATATTACAAAATTGGAGAATTCATCTTTTTGATCGTTTTTTAAATCATTAAAATTGACTACTTGAATGGAAGGGAATCCAAGGATGAAGAACCATACCTTAATTGTGATGAAAAGCACACTAAATTGACGGAGAAAATTTTGGAAAATCGGTCATCTTCCTTGGTGCTTCAAAGCTTTATCAATGGAGGTTTTTTTTTTGAGAGAAGAGATGGATATATTTTGTTTTGGGATTGATCGTTATGATTTGAATAGTGAATTGGGGTTTTAAAAAGGTCTAATAACCGCATATATTTAGTCCATAAAATACCCCAAAGACCCCTGAACATATCGGACCTTTTAACCAAGTCAAACTCATAATAAATTTCTAGAAATATCGTTGGGTAACAAGGCCGTGACGTAGAGCTTTTTCCGCATCATTTTTGAATATAAATCCTGAACCAGTGGGTTCCTCCATACGTTTGCGAAACAGATCAACATTTTTTCTCTTGGTGGACCATGTCCGTGACGTGGACTTGCTCCCACTTAGTATAAAATGTTGCTGCCTTGGGCAGCTTGCTAGCCCAAGGCTTGGGTCATCCTCTAGGACCCTATCGTTGATCCTCGGGGATTTTTTCATGGAATTTTCCAACCCAAATATGTTTGTATAGGAGTTTAGAATCTCTCACATCAATTTTCATCCAAAACGAACACGTAAAGCTCAACAAGAAATGCTAAGACACAGAAGGTCACTTCAAGGAAAACCTTTCGGACATCATGGACGTTCTTGAATGTTTGGCCTAAAATTTAATGAAACTTTAAATACTTCCTATTAAAATATTATTAACCATTTTAGGACTTCAAAACATCATGACACAAGTGTTAGACTCTTGTTCAACCTAGGTCATTTTCGAGGGTGTAACATGTTATAAAGTTGGATTATTTTTAAAAGGTTTATTTCATTAATTTAAATAGTTTGAAGTATTAAAACACTCCTTCAACTCATTATTTAAAAACCCCAAATAAAAAACCCCAATGTTATCTCTAGTCAATTACTCTATTATTGAACTTTCAAGCTTCAAGGGAGAGGACCAACTTCTCAAGGTGTTCAACCTAAAGTCGTGGGTAACGTTTAACCTAGTTATGGTGTTTCGTCATTGATCCTCTTACAATCATGTAATCAAATTACATGTGGGTTTGATAAGATGTTAAAAAACATAGAATCTTCTATTTTGAATTCTAGCCATGGCTTCATGCATAAATAATTTGAATCAATGATTTATGATATATTTGATGTTAATTGAATGTTTTTAGATCAAAATCTTTATGAACCCATGCATTGCACGATTTACTATTTTTAGCCCTAATGTGAGTGAATTTATCATGGCTTGATCTTAGTAAATTCTTGTGTAGATTGTATTGGGCTATTTAATTATGTATAGATCATGGTAGAATTGTATATAGGCTACTTAATTTGATGATTTTCCTATTGTATCTTATTGGTTCATTGTATGGTTCGATTATTGGGCTGCAATGGTGCTTATGGTATTGCTAACAACCTTTGTGAATTGAATTTGTTGTAATGGCTAAGAATGATGGTCTTGATGTTGGAATGGTGGTAAGATGACTTAATATCTTCTATATTGTGTAGTATAGGTATAGAGTTGTATTGATTTGTACACTTATTGTGGAGGTGATTATGTGATATATTTGTGATAAACATATCCTGCTCGACATTATTGTTATTGTTATGAGAACTGTGATATTATCATGTTATAACTTATATAGTTGATTAATGTGATATATCATTATCTATATTTATATGTGTGAAGTGAAATCATGATCTCTTCTAATTGATTATATGTTATCATGATAGACTAGGGTGATGTCTCTAATTATGTTGCTAATATATCTTGCTAGGTAGACTTGGTTGTTCCGAAATAATACTTCAACGCTATTGTATATGTATATAATGATCATGTGTGTCTCTTTATTGGTATACTATGGTTTTCTACTTCATGCATGCTATGTATGTGAATATTAACATCATTACTTAGTTGGCGTAAGCAACTTTGTCATGTATGTGTATGAATGAGTGTTTGATGAAAGTCTAGGATTGGGAGACCTAAGACGGTACCCTTATAAGTATGACTAGTAAATGACCTTGAACAAGTAAAGAAGGTCTTGTATGTGGAACCTTCAAAATGGAAAGAAGGTTGAGATACCCTTGAAGTTGAAAGCCTTAATGTTATCATTCTTGTTTGAATGATGGACTAAGAGATACGTTGGTTGAAATGGAATGAAACCATATCAAAGAAATTCATTGAGATATCCTTATATAGACCATTGAGTGGCAGACCTTGAGGACCCATATTTTGTATTTAGAATGAACTTACTCAATGAGAACTAAGGGTAAGCACCGAGAGAATATGCTTGTTGTAGTAACTCTACTTGAGAATGATACTAAAGTACAAAGGAGCCCTTGATATTCATTAACCATGTGCCTATATGGGATGTGTTCTAGTTCTACCCTTGGAAAGTAGAACACCCTCCATCGATGAAGGGTAGACTACGGATTCCATGCCTAGCTAGTACGGTCTATGTCGGTTAGTCCCTATTCTCATCACGTGGAATACATTCTACTGTTGGAAAAGTTCTACCACATTTAGGTTGTGGAATGGAACAATATCTAAACATTGCAATAGTAGGATTTTAAGATACTAGTATATAGGTTCCCTAGGTCTTTCCCAAGACCATTATATGAAGTCCTTATTTGATGAAATATCTCTTAAGTGTCTTAATGAATATTTTTGACTTAAGTTAATGAATGTTTAATAGAATGATACCTATCTATGATAGCTTTCACGGTTACTTACGTATGCTTGAAGAAGGTGTATGGGCGGTCTCTTCATGTTTTACTGTAGTGAATCTTAGATTAACCTTTTTTGGTGAGTTAAATGTTAAAAAGGGAATAATATTATCTTAGGTAGTCTTAAGGATTATTTAGGTTTGCTTGAAGAGGGTGTATGAGAAGTCTCTTTTTGTCTTACTCAAGTAAGTCCTACGATATCCTTTGGTAGGAGAGTTATATGCTTTTATGGTTTGAAGTGTAATTAATGCTATATTATGGGTCTTACATGGAGTATGTCTTATATGGACATGATGTTTTAAAAAGTGGTTCTTATACTTATCTTCTAAATTTTTCCTAAAAATAGCATAAAAGAGCATGTTTATACAATATCCGTTTAACATGGTTTTATTGCATGTCACATACTTAGTGAATTCTAATGTACTAATTCCATATATTGTCTTATCTGTAAAGGTGAAAGTGTCAAGTGAGGAGTCACTTGAAGTGAAGCTTGGAACTAGCATCCTTTCAAGCAAGTTTTGGTATGTCCTCAATTTTTCCAACGACATAGCTATGTTTAGCTTTTTAATCAAAAAGACATTGTATTACACTTTGATATTTTCTATTTTCTTGATGTATGGTCTGTGACCCAGGATATTCGTACGTCTATAATGGCTACAAGAGACTTAGAATTTCCTTCATTTTTCTATAAAAGAGATTTGAGATAATGTTGTGAAAATTTTTCATTCCGCACTACTTTTCATAAATATGGGATGAATAATGTCTAAGAGCTTTTATAGTACCTCCGAGAGGTCGCATACACCGTGTGGCGACTTTGGAGCACCATTTCTTCTAGGGTATACTTTCGGGTCTTTACATTCAAATTTCCAAATGACCGATTTTAGAGTGGAAGGTGGGAAACTCAATCCCTAGAGGTTGAATCATTTCGTGTCTAAAAGCTTGTAAGATGATTTCTAAGGGATGTCTCAATCATATTGTAAGGGTCAAGGACATAGAATTCGGGACTCCTCCTTTATATTTGGTACCCATAGTGAAGGACTTTCCGAAAGTCTTTCTCAATGAATTACATGAAACTCCTCCCAAACGTGAAATAAATTCCGGCGCTTGCTTATTGAAGGATACGAAACCATTTCAGTTCCATCTTATTGGATGACACCGGTCGAGCTGAAATACTTTTAGGATAAAGTCAAGGATTCTCTTGATAAGGGTTTTATTCAACAAAGCATTTATCTGTGTGGCGCTCTAATCTTATTTTTGAAATAGAAAGATGGATTTCTTAAAATGTGTATTGACTACCGACAATCGAATAGTGTCACTATAAATAATAAGTATCCTCTCCTTAGGATTGTTGATTTGATTAATTAACTCAAAGGAGCGAGTTACTTTTCAAAAATTGATTTGAGGACAAGATATCACAAACTTAGGGTTAAAGGTAAAGACATTCCTAAAATGACTTCCGGAAGTAGGTATAGTCATTATGAAATCTGAGTCACGTCTTTTGGGTTAACTAATTCTATTGCAACTATTATGGATCTCGTGTATAGAGTGTTCCGAAATTACCTTGATTTGTTTGTAATTGTCTTCATTGATTATATCTTCGTACATTTTAAGAGTGTGAGGATGAGCATAAGAGCCATTTTAGGGTAGTATTTCAAGTCCTCAAGGAACAACAACTTCTTGCTAAATATAGTAAGTGTGAATATTTGTTGAGATCTGTTCCTTTTTTTTGTCACATTATCTCTAATGAGGGTATAAAGGTTGATCCAAAGAAAATTGACACGCTTAAAAATTCGCCTAGACCTTTGGCTCCAACCGATATACGAAGTTTTTTGGGTTTATTACACCCTCAGAATGACCTAGGTTTAATTATATACTAACATGTTGTTTATGAGTTTTTTTATGTCCTTAAATGACTATTATACTGTGAAAAGGAAGTGTGTTATGTTTGCAAGAGTTTGGAGGTCAAACGTTCAAATAGTTCAAAAGTTTTGCCTTGAAACGTGCTTCCGTGTCTTAGTGTGTTTTGGCTTGTTTTATGTGTTTTTAGAGTTGAAATTGATATGAGAGGTTACTAACATGTATATGAGAGTATTTGAGTTGGAAACGTCTGGGAAAAACTCCCCAAGGACATACCAAACGGTCCTTGAGGAGGACCCAACCTTTACCCAACAAGCTGCCCAAGATAGAAGCTTTTGTTCCTTGGTGAAATAGGTCTGCGTCACGAACTTGGTTTCCATAGGTCAAAAAGTTTGTTCTCAACGCAGACACAATGCAGACTCTACTTTCCCGAAGTTATTTTCTACAAAATCATGCGTGAGCAGCTACGCATCGCAGACTTGTTCCCCGACGAATATTCTTAAAATGGAAGTTGAGTTTGACATGTCTAAAAGAACAAATAAGAATAGAGTTTTTTCGGTAACTTTGGGTGACGTTTATAAACTGACTTTATGACATATTTAACCCCTTTACCATGTTAGAAACCCCAACACCAATATGATAAATCAAAACCCCAAACCTCTAAGCTATGCAAATTCTCCCTAAACCTCCATAGGAGACCAAAACTTAAGATCAACCTAGGGGATGGATTTCAATGGTTTCTTGTACAATTATTCATGGGTCTTCCATGAGTAAGGTGTGGTGATCCTTCATCCTTAGTTATCCATTCATCTAGGAGTTCAATCAATGATTTTCAAAAGTGATTAAAAGACCAAATTCCCAATTTACAATGAAGCCATGGGTTAATTCTCAAATTGATTTCAATGTTTTTATAATGATGGATTTATTTTTAATTTCAATTTAAATTCAAATTTCATGAAGAATTCATGATCCTCTTAATTTGTCAAATTGGCCTATAATGTGGGTCTTGTGATGTTGATGATATGATTATTATATTATGTTTATACTGTAAAGAATTTCTTAGTTCTATGTTCCTTTATGTCAATTGGTTATGAATTGTTGGGAATTGATCAAGATGATCATTATCATGGGGATTTGGTATGTTGACCTATTTTCCATCTAATTAGCTTGGAATGTAGATTGAATTATAATGATTGGTATGATCCACATATGGTGGGTGTGTTCACATTCTCGTACAATTTTATGTGTTATTATCATGATGTTGAAGGATTTAGACTTGATTCTAATATCATATTTTAAGTAAATTGATGTTATGTGAACTTATATGAGTAGTCTTCCACACCAGTTGCATGATCTAGGTGTGTGGATGATGTTGTGTATATGTGATGATCATGTTAGGGTTAGGAGTGGTATATATGGGTAATAATGATGCATATTCATATAGCATGACTCCTACCTATATGAACCCTATATTAATGTGTGATCAAAGTATGCTAGGAGTCTTCTATTCTAATGTTGAATATGTTAGTGTCTCCTATGATGCAATGTATGTATTTGTAGTCTATAGTCCTTAATACTCAATATTTGTGTATGACTTGACACTTGAGGAAAGGTTGTACATGGGTTGTGATATTTAGAGGGTGGATTCATCAATGTTAGGTGTTAAGCGATTATGCGATCGTGTTGGCCAGTGTACACACACACACACTTCCTGCATATCTATGAATAGGGTATATTCATGATTATTAAGGAAAGTATAGGTAAAGTATAGTTCTCCTAGTCATTATTACCTATTTCCGTGCATGTGAAGTAAATGATTAATGAAGTTATGAACATGTGTGATTAAAAGTGTAATGTGAACGTAAATCTCACATGGGATGCACAAACACATGGTGTATGATTTAATGAATATGTGAAAGAAAATTCTCACATAATGTAGGTTCTATGATGAAAGGACATTCTAATCTTAGAATCCTTTGAGCTATATGAAGTATGAAACAACACGTTCTTAAACCCTTCCTTATGAAATAGAATATTAAAGGATTAAATATCTATTAAAAGGGAGTTAAAGCCTAGCACCGAGTGAACATGGAAAGTGAGAGTGAAGTTTCACATTAGTAAGTCTGGCTTCCCTCCAAGAGAACCTTCACCTTGAGCAAGTCCGGGTTCCCGACATAGATGTTGTGTCATGAGGTGGAAACCTCCACACTAACAATTCAAGGTTTCTAGAAGCAATCTCCATGTTTCATAACTATGTATCCCCGTAGGTTAGAGCTTGTGGGTTCACTTATATAGCTATGTACGAATGGTTGCACATTAGGCAAGTGTTAACCCTTTTCTTTTTCAGTTTGGGAGTAGAAAACCAGATTCCATGTAGCTCACATGGTCTATGTCGGTTATGGCTATATCTCCAGTAGCTCAATAAATTAACTAAGATAAGAATATAAATTCTAATCTAAATTCCTTGAGAGGTGAACTTAGAATATGTAGGACTATGGACCTTATCTATGTATTGCACTAGATGACTTCAAGAAAGGATAGGATGGGAGCCTATTGAAAGTAAATACTTATGTTATGTATGACTTGTATGAATTCATGATAAGTCAATTAGCTATGTTAAGACATGAATTATAACTATGCATGTGACTTACACTTATGGATTCTATGTGAGTTTACTGAGTATATGTGGGGGCATGGGACTCCATGTGTACATTCCACAAATAAGCTAATAAAGGGGTTACGAGTGTGATTTACTTATGGTATTAATTAAACGAGCTATGACTAAGGTTTTCATAAAGCAAAGAATCCTTAGATGATGCTATGAAGTATGTGGCCTTATCTTTAGTTATAAATGAATGTGTTATGACTTGTTAAGTATGTTATGCCTAGTCTAGGGTGACTTCTTAGGTACACATGGTGGAAGTAGTATTATGGATACACATTGCACTAGTGTGACTTTTGAGTTGTGTAGGTTATGGTCTTTATGTGATGGTGATGTCTATGACCTGCTTATGACTTGTGAATATATGTGTTTGTGATTATGAAGCATATCTATGAAAGACTATTGTACGGTGGCCTCAAGGTGATACATTGTACTATGTACATTTGAGGGTTACTTAACGAAATAAGTATGATATAAGATAAGTAATGTATTGTATTGTATTGAATATGCCTTAAAGTATGGTAAATTGTTTTATGTTTTATTATGAGTACTATCCATGTCTATATGATATATATTAACCATATTGAGCTTTTATGTGCCTATGTTCATGAAGTATACTAAAAACACATTTTGGATGATTTCAATTTAAATGTCCTCTTTAAATTCATGTTTTCGCATGGTTGTCATACTTAGTGCATTCTTTTACTAATGCCATTCTTCTTCATCTTTTTACACAAAGTGTAAGTGTTGATGGCTAGAGGATGTCTCCTAAGTGAAGTGCTTTAATATATCTCCCAAGTACATGTAAAGGGACCCTTATGATTCAAGGGTTCCCTATGTGAAGATGTTTCTATAAGTCGATGTAATAGCTTAGATATTATTTTATGTTGTTAAGGGTCGTATCCCTATTCTTATCTATTGGTGTTAAGTCTAAAATTGAAAAGAGACTTAGAGTCTAAATATGTATTATGTTATTTTTTTAAAATGTATGAAGTAATCTTCTACGATTACATGTGCTTTGAAATTTTTTAATATTTTCTCTATTATTATGACTATGCAATGAATGAAATCGAATGAATTGTCTTAGAACTTCGAGAGGTCGACGACGCCGTGTGATGACTCAAGAGTGCTCCTTTCTCATAGGGTGTACTTGCGTGTCACAAACTTGGTATTAGATCATAAGGTTTATGTTATGTCCTTGGGTTTTAAAGTCTCGTATTGTCATGTCTAGTAGATTCTTCTTCATCGGTGGTCAGTCGTAACACATCTATGAGCGAGAGGGTATAGGAAGATAGAGTTTGCCATCTTCACTATTCCCATATCATTCTATATAAATTAACTCTATATGATCTTTCTATTATATTTCCTTGTCAGGTTGTCTTTTAGATAAGATTGCTTTGATTGGGATAATGTCTCAATGCTTGACGGATAAAAGCTGAGTTTTGATGCTTACCTTGGTTTTATGGTTTGGTGAGTATATGTGAAGGTGAATTTTGTATATGTTGATGTGATGCCATTTATAACTCTAGGTGGATTATGAGGAAGTATATGCTATGTAGAGAAGTTATGATATGATATGGTTATAGCTTGTTAGTAGTTGTTATGATTGAATGGTTTTCCGCTTGGAATGATGGATTGCTTTATGGTTATGTTTGATGGTAGCATGATGTTATGATATAGGCTTGAAAAGTCTTGGAGAATGTTGAATATAATGAGAAACATGAATGTTTCCTTTGTATACGTAAAATGTTTCATACTTGTCCTTCTGTTGATTTGAATATTTTGTCTGTGCTTGCTTTTAACGAGGGAAGATAGTGTGTTGAGCCTTGTAAATTGATTTTAAAGTATGCTAGTTAATTGGAGAACCCTTATGGCTAGTTTTTAATTCCCTTTACGAATTTATTCTAAGAGTGGTAAAAAAGGGGAAAAGATGTTTTATCCATAAGTTGGAAGTATGATTACCCTAAGGTGAAATAAGGGATGTATGGTATGTACCCCTTAAATCTTGAAGAGAAGGAGAGAATTGAGGTTGACCTACTTTGAAGTGGTTAGTTGTATTTTAATCTTGAATTTGAGTATGTTCAATTGAAAAAGTTATTAGATTTCACCTAGGCACAGTTGGTTGGAAAGTTCCAACAAAAGTGATGAACCTTTTAGGTTGGTTTTGACTTACCTCGACCATGGTGTTTAAGGGAATGATGAGATTTGGGTTACCCCGAGTGGGGTATAATGTGCCTAGATGGTAAATTTTTTAGAGCCCTTGATGTCCATATGTTGAGTTCCCTTGAACTCGTCTAGGTTGAAAATCACTATGAAGTGATCGAAAGAAGGGTCTTCATAAGCTTAGATCCCCAGGAAGGGATGACGTGCTTAGTCAATAAATTTCGTAATCTAAATTCTCCTAGAGTTGAGATGATTTTTTCTTAAATGGGTTTATCATATGTGGGGGAGGATGATTTGAGTAGTAAGGTTATAGATATCCCTATCTTTTCCTTCTATTCTTACTCAAGCTTGAAACCAAAGAGTTCTTAAGTAGCTTGTTGATGATAGGAGTCTTGCATAAAAGGATAAGTTGCATATTCTCCATATGTCATGCATGTCTTGAATTCCACTATGGTATGCATGTTATGAAAGTTTTTTAATGCATAAAAAAAGAAATTTGATAAATTTGCATGTTTCTCATGTATCCTTAAATTATAAATGTGCAATTTGATTTGATGAGATAGCTAAATGAGCATGCTTGATGTCACACATATTGCGTGGTGTTTTGGCCTCACTGTGAGAAATAGAGTCTCATTTAAATATGAAAATACGAGTCTTTTTTGAATAATTTGAGACTTTTGAGATTTAGGGAGTGTTACTATAGGCTTAGTCTTGAGGAATGATGCTTTGTCTAGCCTATGTTTGCTTTTGTGCCTATAAATTGTGATAAATTTCCCTAAATGATGCATGTTTATGAAAGCTAGTGATGTCCTAGACATAGAAAGATGTTAATTTACTTTCTAATGCTGCGATGTGTCACGATCAGAGTCTAGACCCTAGACGAGACCGACGTCGTTGACCTTTCAGAGGTCGGAGACAAGCCTACTTACGTCATTCTTACTTAATCTAGGTTAATTTTAGCAGAAAAAGTGAAACTTTTTGTTTATTATCATGAACAAAGGTCATCATACTTACATTCAACATTAAGATTGTCAACTGAAATAAATAGTTCAATATTGCATTAATGTATAATTGCCAAACTGACACCAATACAATGTCTGAAATTAAAATTTAAAGAAACACTAGTGGAACATACTCCACTAGCTTAATCCTATAATTAATCTAGAATATAATGGTCAACCATCCTCAAAAGCATGAGGGCCTACCAAGGAAGGATGAGTGCTCCACGTTCGGATAGTTTCAGCGTCAACCTATAGCTCTAGCATCCACTTGTGTCTGCACAAAAAATTGTAGAGTTGTATAGGGTTAGTACACACTTGTACCAAGTATGGGTATATGCAAGCACACAAAAAGGACATGAATGAGTAAGAATAGCTCTTTCCTAACAATCTGATTATAGAAAGTCAAGTCAGTTGACTTGACAAATTGGGATTAGGGAAGTTAGTGAGCTTTCTAAATTTGGATTAGGAAAGGGAGTGAACTTTCCAAATTTGGATTAGTAAAGTTATACCATGAGAGTAACATGCATCATCATACTTATCATATTTCACACAACACATAACATCTTTTAATATCATTCGTTCAGATGCCATGAGACCTTGGATTCATGGACTTGACATCAAGAGCTCCCAAAAATGAGGGCTCAACATATGGGACCTCAACCAGGGAGCCTTCTTTAGCAAACACAGAGTCTTCTTCATTCATTCATATGTACTTCATTTAATTTCATTCATAGGCTAGTGTAAACACCAACTATATCTAGGATGTAGTTTAAGACTTTCATCGGGTTTGCTGTGCAATGATCAAGAATGACCTAGTGTCAATACTTAAGTCTAGCGCACCTCTTGATTATCCTATCCTAATACCTTTTGTATCATTCATTTCATTATGTGCATCATTTGAGGTTGGCCTTATTCATTCATGGGGAACTTTAACTTTAACCGACATAGATCATGTGAGCATCATAAAATTCAGTTTCCGCCACACCGAAAAGAGGTGGAATCACCGGCCCAAGTAACCTAGAACATGCTAGCGTACATGGGAATTCAACCCCTCCAGATCCTTATATTGGTAGTATAGGTTCGAAGACTAAGAGATATAAGGAGACCCATACCCGGCATGCTGCATAATCTCATCTCATGAGAGTTATGTGAACCTCCGCCCTTCCCAAAAGAATGCATCACCACTCATAGCTAGTCTATCGGTTCTTAGTATAAGGTTACATTAAATTCAACTTATACGTCATAGAAGCTGGCTTCTAGTATGAGGACATCATAGCTCAATAGATGATTTTTCATCTCATAATTAGTATTAAATGCGTTTATATCAATACTATCATTAGATTGTTCAGAGAGACTGGTCTCTTCATTAACATTACACTCTCATAGGTGAGTACGTTTTGGTAACATTTACATAGGCTCATTTGATATTGCTCTCATCTTTTACATTAGCCTTCTATAATGTTGTTACCACATTCATTAACATTAGCACATTTTCTCTTTATAATTACTCACCCTTTTTGTTTTACGTGAATATTCATTTCATCATATGACAATGCACTTGGCCATTTAGTGTATTTCACACTCTTACTTAAACCTTATAGAGTTTCATCATTTCATGGTTCATTTCATCATTTCATTGGTTATTTCCTCATTTCATTATTCATTTCATCATGTGCCAATCCAGTTGGCAAATAGTGTGTTTTACACTCTTACATAACCCTTCTAGGGTTGCACCATTTTATTAAATACGTCTTAGGTTCACTTACTTTTAAATATATGGTAGACTTATGGGTCTATTCATATGAGACATGAGGCTTCATTTATAGTTCTTTTAAGTGATTCATGTCTTCCTAAGGTGATGTGGTACAAGACTTATGCATCTTATATGTATGCTAACATCTCAATTTCGATATAAGTAGGCAGCATTATTCTTGCACGTATGACTAATGTATTAGTACGAAATTTTGGGCAAGGGATCCCAGTTTGAAATCCGTTGGAAAACACTTTACATCTTTTTTTATTTAATTTCAATCTACATGACATTGGGACCCTAGATCGATCCCCAACATCAACATTTCCTTTTTATTTCTATCCTTTGAAAAATCTATTTCTTGGCCTAGGGGTTGTGGGTTCGAACCCCCACAACCCCTTTTATTTTTTTAATTTATTTTATTTGACTATCTCGAGTTGACCATGAGGTTGTGAGATCAAACCCCCACAGCCTCACTTTATTTTAATTGTAGTTCTCCTTTACTGCCTAGAGGTCGTGGTTTCAATTCTCATGCCTCACATTTCTTTTGTTTATCATTTTCTCTTAACTCTCCTTTACTTCCTTGAGGTCGTGGATCCGATTTCCACGCCTCACATTTCTTTCTTTTAATTTTATCTTACTCTCCTGCACTGCCATGAGGTCATGGGTTTGATTCCCACACCTCAAATTTAATTTCTTTTCATTTTACCTTAAGTTCTTATTGAGAGGTTGTGGGTTCGAATCCCACTCCTATCAATTATTAGATTCATATATTAGATTCCAGCCAGGAGTACCCAAGTTCGAACCCCCTCATCCCCATTTCTTTATTCATTTATAGTGCATTTTCACGTGTGATGTCGCGGGTTTGATTCCTAATGATCTAACCTAATTTATAATCATATAAAATTCCAGATTTTTTTACCTATGTTAAGCCGAAACTAACTTGTAATTTGCTGGAAATTTTGTCACATTTTTAGCTCTCTTCCTTTAACATTTACACGTGAATTCATAGGGTAATTCGTAGATCATTTAATACGTACTTAGGTGCTCTTTTCATGGATTCATTTAGCCAATATATTATCACTCAAATCAGCAAAATTTCAAATCAAATGAACATCACAAATTACATAATCATATGTACGTGAAACAAAACAACAACATCACATTTGTAAAGCCTTAACCTGAGGCACATAGATATGGTTTACATTGCACACACACGTACTTATATTTCGGAGAAAAACTCAACATAAGTCACATAATTCCAAACATACATATAAACACATAATCATCACTAAAAAACATTTCATCCCTAGCTTTCTACCAGCAAACATAACAAACCTAAGAATCTTTGGGAGCTAGTGACAGGGACATGCAACGGGGAACAACCCTAGTTTTCAGAATAGATTCGTCTAAACCTTAGGGGTCTTTTGGGAAAGGGACCAAGAGAGAAGAGAACCCATACCCTCAACTTGCTTCCCAAAGAACTCCTCCAAACACACATCAAACACCAAAAGTTCAACACAAAACTCGACGGAAAACCTTCTCTTTGCCTTTGTGATTGATTAACGTTTTTTTAATATTTTCGTGTGAGTACTTCAAGTGTGAAGAACATTGGTTTACCTACTGTTTTTTGGAGTTATATTGGCAGAGAGAACGTGAATGAGAGTCATAGATACATGAGAGAGAGATGAGCGTGGAAGAGAAGAGTTTTCTTAGGCTTAGAAGTCTAGTTTAGGACTTAGTCAAATAAGGTTTATTTAATTATTAAAAATCTGATTTCCCTTTATTTTAAATCAGATAATAAATAATAAATATAAATAAATTTCATTAATTTACCAACTTAAATTAAAAACAAATTTAATTCATTGCTTCCACCTAGGTTCGAACCCGGGTGGAGCAAGACTTCACTTCAAGAGCCAATTTTCGGACCTCTTTCCACAAAATACCCCTCCACCTTATTAATTAAGTAATTAATTATATATGTAGGGTAATTACGATATAACCCTTGTCCTGCAAAAATATCATTTTACCCCTCCACCCTCCAAACCTATGATGTTCCCTTTTTAAGTCCGTAAAGACTCCTTCGAATAAATCTACGTATTCCAGAGCCCTACATGGATGTAACCAACCTTTCCTAGATCAAATTAATCCCCAAGTTATTTGGCTTGGCTGTAGCAAGGGTTATGAGGTCTGGTTCTACACGCAACAATCCGTGTGAATCTGGTCTAATCGTAGGCATTTTAGACACATTAAGCATGACTTACCATATCCATTTTTTGGGTTGTTAAATGATGTTCTTTGTGTGACATACCATGTCGATTTCATAAAGAAGGAAGTATAAGGATAATGTGGATTAGAGTAATGAAATCCTTCTTAATATGAATTAACATGTATGCATTGCTTGAATATGAACTCCATATACCACGTGTATATGTTGTGACTAGTTGAAGGTAATTCTTCCTTGAACAAAGCTATTCATGGTGATGTCATATATGACCATCATGGTGTTATGTCTATACAATAAGATTGTACTCAATCTAAATTATTCATGATTCTTGTACAACTAAATGAAATGTTCAAATTTTCTCATGACTTGAAGTCTGGATTATGCCTATGTGTGCAATTGAGATCAATTGTATGTCTGGACTTGTGAGGAAATAATAAACATGACTAAAGTTGGATAAGGTAGTTCCTCCAAATGGCAATGAATATGAAGATTTATGTATGCATGGAAAGCATTGTAGAAGTAGTCTATGTTTTATTATGTTGCTTTACATGCATGATTGTATGAAGTTAGTGTTTCTTTATAAGTTTGGCGGCTATTGTGTAATCACATGTTAAATTGTTTTGAGAAGTTATAAGACTCATTGAGTCCATTAAAGTGTTTAAAATGTTTCAAGTGTCATTCTACGACGAATGTTTCCAAGTGGGGAAGTATTGCTACGCCCTCAAAAGGAGATAAGTTGAATTAGATCCGAACATGTTTTTTATGAATTTATTAAGTCCTTAAATGACTAATTATAGTTTTTAAAGTCAGTTTTTTAAGTTTGGAAGAGGTTGGAGATCAAACGTCCAAGACATTCAAAAGTTTTTCCTTGAAACTTGCTTGATAGTCTTAGTGTGTTTCAGCTTGTTTTATGTATTTTTTATAGTTTAAATTGATATGAGAGGTTTGTAAAATATATATTAGAGTATTTGAGTTGGAAAAGTCTTTGCAAAACTCCCCAAGGACAAACCAATGGGTCCTTGAGGAGGGCCCAACCTTTGACCAACAAGCTGCCTAGGGCAGCAACTTTTGTTCCTTGGTGAAATAAGTCTGCGTCATGGACTAGGTCCTCCATCGGTCAAAACAATGGTCCGCATCACGAAAACCAATGCATATTGACCAGGAAGGTATTTTCAAAAAAATTATGCGGGAGCAACTCTACGTCGCAGACTTGTTCTCTGACGAAGATTCTGAAAATGGAGGTTGAGTTCACATGTCTAAGTCCAAATAAGTACGATGTCTTTCTAGTAACTTTTGGTGACATTTATAAACTTCTTTGAAGACCTATTTAACCCCTCTCCCAAGTCAAAAACCCCAACTCCAATGTGTATGTAAAGACCCTAAAACTCTAATTTCTTTAATATTCTCCCAAAACCTCCATGGGAGACCAAAACTCAAGATCCAGCTAGGGGCTGGATTTCAATGTCTTCTTGTCGAATTTTTCATGGGTCTTCCATCCATAAGGTATGGTGATCCTTCATCCTTAGTTATCCATTAATCTAAGGAGCAAGCACCTAAAGCCTTCAATATGAATTAGAGTATTAAAGGCTTAAATATCTATTAAAACGGGAGTTAGATCCTAGAACTAAATGAACATGACAAATGATAGTGGTAGCTTCTCGTTAGTAAGTCGAACTTCCCACAAAGAGAATCTTCACATTTAGCAAGTCCGAGTTCCCGACTTAGATGTTGTCTCATGAGATGGAAATGTCTAGTAAGTCAAAGTTGCTAGAAGCAATCTCCATGTTCCATAACTACGTGCCCCATAGGTTATGGCTTGTTATTTGCACTAATATATATCTATGTGAGAATGGTTCAACCTTAGACAAGTGTTAACCCTCTATTTTCGGTGTGGGAGTAGAACACTGCATTTCATGCATCTCACATGGTTTATGTCGGTTTTGGCTATGTCTTCCGAAGTTTAATAATTTAACTAAGATTAGAATATGAATTCTAATCTGATATACTTGAGAAGTTTACTTAGCATAGGTAGGACTATTGACCCTATATATGTATTGCACTTGAAGACTTCAAGAAAGGATAAGACTGGAGCCTCTTATGAAGTAAAGACTTATATTATGTACGACTTGTATGAATTCATGCTAACTTAATTATCTATATTAAAACATGAATTATGACTATGCATGTGAGTTACACTTATGGATTCTTAGTTAGTTTAGTTAGTATATGTAGGGTATGTGACTCTATATGTGCATTCTACAAGTAAGCTTGTTAAGGAGTTACGAGTGTAGTTTACTTATGGTACGAACTAACTGATTTTTTACTAAGGTTGTAGTAAAGAAACGGGTCCTTATATGAAACTATAAAGTATGTGGTCTTATGTTTAGTTATAAATGAAAGTCTTATGACTTGCTAAGTATGTTATGCCAAGTCTAGACTGACTTCTTAGGTACACTTGTTGGAAGTAGTATTATGGGATGATACCTACACATTGCACTTTTGTGACTTAGGTATTTATGTGAAGTTGATGTCTATGATGTTCTTAAGACTTTTGAGTATATGTGTTTGTGTTTATGGAGAATATCTATGAAAGAATAATGTATGGTGACCTCAAGGTGATACATTGTACAAAGTACACTTGAGGGTTACCTAAGTAACGAAGTAAGATAAAACAAAAATTATGTATTTAATGTGTCTCAAAGTATGGTAAATGGATTTATGTTCTATTATGAGTCTTATACATAACTATATGATGTATGTGAACCATATTGAGCTTATATGTGCCTATGTTCATGAATTTTACTAAAAAGACATATTGAATGATTTCAAATTAAATGTCCTCTTTATATGCATGTTTTTGCATGATTGCCATATTTAGTGCATTCGTGTACTAATACAATTCTTCTTCATGTAAAGTCTCATTCATCGATTTGCCATATGAATATAGAAGAAGGGAAAATCTATCGTATTCATCGATTTTGAGCCTTGTAAAGTGATTTTGAAGTATTCTGGTTAATGGGAGAAGCCTTGTGACTAGTTAATGGTTCCCTCTATGAACTTATTCTAAGAATGGTAAAAGGGGGAAAAGGAGTTTTATTCCATAAGTTGGAAGTATGATTACCCTAAGGTTACTTAGGGGGATGTATGGTATCTACGCCTTAACTCTTGAAGAGAAAGAGAGAATTGAGTTTGGTTCACTTTGAAGTGGTTAGTTGTCTTTTTATCTTGAATTTGATAACTTTCAATTGAAAAGTTATTAAATTTTACCTAGGCACGGTTAGTACAAAAGTTCCACCAAGTGGGGGATAATGTGCCTAGATGGTAAGATTTTTAGAGCCCTTGATTTCCATATATTGAGTTCCCTTAAACTCGTCTAGGTTTAAAATCACTATGAAGTGATTGTAATAAGGGTGTTCATAAGCTTAGATCCCAAGAGAGGGGTGCATGCTTAGTCAATAAGGTTTGTAATCTTAATTCTCCTAGAGTTGAAAGGATCTTCTCTTTAATGGGTTTTATCCTAAGTGGATGATGATGATTTGAGTAGTAAGTTTGTAGATATCCCTATATTTTCCTTCTATTCTTACTCAAGCTTGAAACCAAAGTGTTTCTAAGAAGCTTGTTCAGGATAGGAGTCTTGCATAAAAAGTTAAGTTGCATGTTCGACATATTTATGCATGTCTTAAATGACACTAAGTTATGTATGTTATGAAAGGTCATTATTGCGTCAAAAAAATAATATTTGATAAATTTGCATATTGCTCATGTTGTTGTGCAGCCTTATATGATAAAATATGCAATTTGATTTCATGATATAGCTTAATGAGCATTCTTGATGTAACTCATATTGCGTGGTGTTTTCACCTTGCTATGAGAAATGAAATCCCTTTTAAATATGAAAAGACTAGAATCTTTGAAAAATGTGTGACTTTTGAGATTTGGGGAGTGTTACTATAGGCTCACATTTGAGGAGTGATGGTTTGTCTAGCCTATGTTTGCTAGTGTGCCTATAAATTATGATAAATTTCCTTATATGATGCATGTTTATGAAAGCCAGTGATGTGCTAGAAATATAAAGCTGTAAATTTACTTCCTAATCTTATGATGTGCTTCGTTTGACCTACCATGATTATTTCATAAGGAAGGAAGTATAAGCATAATGTTGTTTAGAGTAAAGAAATCCTCCTTAATATGAATTAACCTCTACGCATTACTTTAATATGAACTCCATAATGCAATGTGTATATGTTGTGAATAGGAGAAGGTAGTTCCTCCTTCAACAAACCTAAGCATGGTGATGTTCTATATGACCTTGATGGTGTAATGTCTAGACTATAAGATTGTATACAATCTACATTTTTAATTGTTCTTGTGCCACAAAATGAATACTTTAAAATTTTCTAATGAGTTGAAGTGTGGATTATGCCTATGTGTGCAATTGAAATCCATTGTATGTCTAGCCTTGTCAATAAATAATGAACATGCCTAAAGCTGGAGAAGGTAGTTCCTTCTAATGACAATGAATAAGAAGAAGTATGTATGCATGGAAAGTATTGTAGAAGTAGTCCATGTTTGATTATGTTGCTTTGGTTGTATGATTGTATGAAGTTGGTGCTTTTTTGTAAGTTTGGTACTGTTGTGTGACAACATGTTGAAGTTTTTTAAGCTTCTATAAAACTTATTGAGTCGTTGGAAGTGTTTAAAATGTTTCAAGTGTCATTCGAGGACGAATGTTTCCAAATGGGAGGGTATTGCTGCACCCTCAAAATGAGATAGGTTGAATTAGATCCTAACATGTTTTTAATGAGTATTTTAAGTCCTTAAATTACTTATTATAGTGTTATAAGTCATTCTGTTAAGTTTGGAGGTCAAACATCGAAGACATTCAAAAGTTTTGCCGTTAAACGTGCATATGTGTCTTAGTGTGTTTCGGGTTGTTTTATGTGTTTTTTAGAGTTCAAATTGATATGAGAGGTTCCTAACATGTATATGAGAGTATTTGAGTTGGAAACATCCGGGAAATACTCCCCATGGACATACCAAAGGGTCCTTGAGGAGGACCCAACCTTTAACTAACAAGTTGTCCAAGGCAGTAGCTTTTGTTCTTTGGTGACATAGGTCCGCATCGCAGTCTTTGTTATCGATAGGTCAAAAATTTATTCCTCACCACGGAAAAAAATGCAAACTCTACTTTTTCTAAGTTATTTTCAATAAAATCTTGCCGGAGCAGCTAAGCATCGCAGACTTGTTCCCCGACGAAGATTCTTAAAATGGAAGTTGAGTTTTACATATCTAAATGTCCAAATAAGAATAGGGGTTTCTTGGTAAATTTCAGTTATGTTTATAAACTGCTTTTAAGACCTATTTAATCCTTTACCTAGTCAAAAACCCCAACACCAATATGAAAAATCAAAACCCCAAAACTCTAAGCTCTTCCAAATTCTCACAAAACCTCCATGGGAGACAAAAACTCAAGATCAAGCTAGGGGGTAAATTTCAATGTTTTTTTGTACAATTGTTCATGGGTAATTCATCAATAAGGTATGGTGATCCTTCGTCCTTAGTTATCCATACATCTAAGGAGTTCAATCAATAGCTTACATATCTATGGCTGAGAGGCTATCGGACAATGTAGTTTCCCTTCTTCACTATTCTCATGTATGCGATAGAACTTAACTCTATATGATTTCTCACTTATGTTTCCTTATCTGTTGGTCTTTTTGTTGTGATTACATGGATTTTGAAGATGTTTCAATGCTTGAGGGAGAAAAGGTGAATTTTTGTGCTTACCTTGGTTTTACGGTTTGGTGAGTATATGTGAAGGTGAAATTATTATATGTTTATGTGATTCTATTTATGGATCTAAGGTGGTTTATGAGGAAGGGGATGTTATATTTATATGTTATGATATGATTGGTCTATATCTTGTTAGTAGTTGTTATGGTTGAATGGAGTTCACCTTGGAATGATGGATTGCAGTATGACTATGTTGGATGGTATCATGATGTTATGATATTGGCTTGAAAACACTTGGATAATGTCGTATATAGTAAGAAATATGAATTTTGCCTTTGTATATGTGAAATTCTTCATAATTGTCCTTTTGTAGATTTGAATATTTTGTGTAGGCTTGCTCTTAAGAAGGGAAGATAGTTTGTTGAGCCTTGTAAAGGGATTTTTAAGTATTCTAGTTAATTGGAGAACCCTTATGACTAGTTAATGATTCCCTCTATGAAGTTATTCGTTGAAAGTTAAATAAGGGCAAAAGGATTTTTATTCCATAAGTTGGAAGTATGATTTCCCTAAGGTGACTTAGGGGGGATTAATGGAATGTACCCCTTAACTCTTGAAGAGAAAGAGAGAATTGAGGTTGACCAACTTTGAAGTTGTTAGTTGTCTTTCAAGCTTGAATTTGAGTATGTTAATTGAAAAAGTTGGTTGGAAAGTTCCACCAAAAGTGATCAATATTTTAGGTTAGTCTTTACTTTCCTCGACCTTGGTGTTTAAGGGCATGATGTGATTTGGGTTCCCCCAAGTGGGGGATACCTTGCCTAGATAGTAAGATTATTAGAGCCCTTGATGTCCATGTGTTAAGTTCCCTTGAACTCGTCTAGGCTTAAAATCACGATGAAGTGATGGTAAGAAGGGTGTTAATAAGCTTAGGTCCCAAGAGAGGGCTAACGTTCTTATTCAATAAGGCTTGTAATCTAATTCCCATAGAGTTGAGATGAGTTACTCTTAAACGGGTTTATCCTAAGTAAGGGAGGATGATTTGAGTAGTAAGGTTGTAGATATCCCTATTATTTGCTTCTGTTCTTACTCAATCTTGAAACCAAAGTGTTCTTAAGTAGCTTGTTCATGATAGGACTCTTGTATAAAAGGATAAGTTGCATGTTCTCCATATATTATGCATGTCTTAAATGACACTACATTATGCATGTTACGGAATATTATTATTGCATAAAAAATAAATTTTGATAAATTTGCATGTTGCTCGTGTTTTTGTGCATCCTTATATGATTAATGTGCAATTTGATTATATGAGATAGCTTAATGAGCATGCTTGATGTCACTCATATTGCGTGGTGTTTTGGGCTCACTATGAGAAATAGAATCTCCTTTAAATATTAAAAGACACGTCTCTTTGAAAAATGTATGATTTTTGATATTTTGGGGAGTGTTACTATAGGCTCACTCTTGAGGAGTGATGGCTTGTCTAGTCTATGTTTGTTTGTGTGACTATAAATTGTCATAAATTTCCCTAGATGATGCATGTTTATGAAAGCTAGTGATCTGCTAGAAATAGAGAGCTGTAAATTTACTTCCTAATGTTATGATGTGCTTGGTGTGACCTACCATGTTGATTTCATAAGGAAGCAAGTATAAACATGATGTGGTTGTAGTAAAGAAATCCTCTTTAATATGAATTAACCTCTATGCATTGATTTAATATGAACTCCATGATGCCATGTGTATATGTTGTGACTAGGAGAAGGTAGTTCCTCCTTGAACAAAGCTAAGCATAGTGATGTCGTATATGACCTTGATGTTGTTCTGGTTAAACTATAAGATTGTGGTCAATCAACACTATTCATGATTCTTGTTAAACTAAATGAATTGTATAAAATTATGTCATGATTTGAAGTTTGAATTATACCTATTTGTGCAATTGAAATACATAGTTCCTCCGAATGCCAATAAATATGAAGTTGTATGTATGCATGCAAAGAATTGTAGAAGTAGTCCATGCTTGATTATGTTGATTTCGTTGCATGATTGTGTGAAGTTTGTGTTTCATTATAAGTTTGTTGACTATTGTCTGACATCATGTTGAAGTGTTTTGAGCTGCTGTAAGACTCATTGAATCCTTGAAAGTGTTTAAAATGTTTCAAGTGTCAATCGAGGATGAATGTTTCCAAGTGGGTAAGTATTGTTACACCCTCAAAATTATCAAGGCCTAATTAGATTATAACATGTTATTTATAAGTATATTAAGTCCTTAAATGACTAATTATAGTTTTAAAAGAGACTGTGTTATTTTTGGAAGAGTTTGGAGGTCAAACGTCCAAGAACGTCCAAGACATTAAAAAGTTTTGACTTGAAACGTGCTTGTGTTTCTTAGTGTGTTTCCGATTGTTTTATGTGTTTTTTGGAGTTTAATTTATATGAGAGGTTCCTAATATGTATATGAGAGTATTTGAATTGGAAATGTTCAAGCAAAACTCCCCAAGGGCATATCAAAGAGTCCTTGAGGAGGACCCAACCTTGGGCCAACAAGCTGCCCAAGGCAGCAACTTTTGTTTCTCCGTGAAATAGGTCCACGTCGCGTACTTGGTATTACATAGGCAAAAAAGTTTGTCGGCATCATGGACACAAAGCAGATTCAAATTCCTGGAATTTATTTTCAAAAAGATCATGTGGGACAAGCTCCGCATCGCAGACTTATTCCCTGACGAAGATTCTAAAAATGAAAGTTGAGTTTGACATGTCTAAAAGTCCAGATAAGTATGGGGTGTTTTGGTAACTTTGGGTGACGTTTATAAACTACATTAAAGGCCTATTTAACCCCTTTACCAATAAGAAAAATCAAAATCCCAAAACTCTCATCTCTTCAAAATTCTCCCAAAACTTCCATGGGAGACCAAAACTTGGGATCAAGCTAGGGGATGGATTTCTATGGGTTCTTCTGCAGTTATTCATGGGTATTCCATAAATAAGGTATGGTTATCCTTCATGCATATTAAACCATTCATCTAAGGAGTTCAATCAATGATTTCCAAAAGTGATTCGTAGACCAAAATCCCAATTTTCAATATAACCATGGGTTAATTCTTAAATTAATTTCAAATTCATTATAATGATGGATTTATGTTTGATTGCTGTTTTAATTACAAATTTCAATCCAATTTAATGAATTCATTCTCCTCATAATTTCGCAAATTGGCCTATAATGTGTGTCTTGTGATCTTGATGATAGGATTATTAGATTATGTTTACATTGTAATGAATTGCTTAGTTCTATATTCCTTTATGCAAATTGGTTATGAATTATTGGGAATAGATCAATATGATCATTAGCTTGGGGATTTGGTAAGTTGACCTATTTTCCTTCTTATTAGCTTAGAATTTTCATGAAATTTTGATGGTTGGTGTGGTCAACTTATGGTGCCAATGTTTACATTCTTGTACATGTTTATGTGTTATGATCATGGCCTTTATGGACATAGATTAAAGAAGAATTGATATGATTATTTCCATGTTAAGGAAGTTGAAGGATTTAACCGTTATTCTAATATCATGTTCTAAGTGAATAGATGTTATGTAAATTTATATGAGTAGTCTTCGACACTAGTTGCATGATAAAGGTGTGTGGATGATGTTGTGTATAAGTGATCATCGTGTTAGGGTTAGGAGTTGTCTATATGGATAATGATGATGAATATTCTTATAGAATGACCCCAACCTATACGAACCCTATATGAATGTGTGATTAAAGTATGCTAGGAGTCTTCTACTCTAATGTTGAATATGTTAGTGTCTCGGTTGGAAGATTCTCCAAATGGAGGTCCTATTGTTCATCATTACTCCGAGTCATCTTTAGTGGTTAAGGTGAAGTCCAAAAAACACCTTGATCCTTTATTGATGGAATTGAAGGATTTGGTTCTTAGAAAGTTGAATGAGTCATTCTCCCAAGGAGACGATGGGGTAGTTACGTACTAAGGTAAATTATGTGTACCGGATGTTGATGATCTGAGAAAACAAATATTAGAAGAAGCTTAAAGCTCCTGATATTCTATTCATCTGTGTGCCACCAAAGTGTATCATGATCTTAGAGATGTCTATTGGTGGGATGGTTTGAAGGGACATTGCAGAGTTTGTCTCGAGGTACCCAAATTGTCAACAAGTTAAGGCTGAGAATAAAAAGTCGGGTGGTTTGACACAAGTAATGGATGTCCATACTTGAAAGTGGGAAGATGTTAATATGGACTTCGTAGTTGGGTTGCCTTAAACCTGGAGGCAAAATAACTCAATATGGGTTATTATGGATAGGCTGACCAAATCTGCCCACTTTATCCATGTGAAATTTACATATTCGCTGGAGAAATATACAAGATTATACATTAATTATATTGTGAGACTTTATCGGATACCTTTTTCCAACATCTCGGATAGAGGTGCCCAATTCACTTTTTGTTTTTAGTGCTCTTTTCATAAAGGGTTGGGTACTCAAGTGAAGCTTAGTCCCGCGTTCCATCATCAAACGGATGGTCAAGCGGAACGTACCATTCAAACCCTAGAAGATATATTAAGAGATTGTGTTATTGACTTCAAGGGATATTGGGATGATCACTTACGGTTGATTTAGTTCTCATACAATAAAAACTACCATTCGAGTATTTCTATGGCACCTTTTGAACACTCTATGGTAGGAGAGTTAGGTCTTTTGTTGGGTGGTTTGATATTGGTGAGTCTTAACTCCTTGGTCCCGATATAGTCTATGAGGCTATAGATAAAGTTTGAATGATAAGAGAGAGGTTGAACACAGCATGTAGTCGGAAAAAATCATATGCCCACAACAGAAAAAGAAAACTTGAGTTTGAAATAGGTGATTGGGTCTACTTAAAGATACAACCCATGAAAGGGGTGATGAGATATGGTTAGAAAGGGAAACTAAGTCCCCGGCATGGGGGTCGTTATGAGGTATTGCAACGGGTCGAAAAAGTTACTTATGAGTTTAAACTACCAAATAAACTAGCTCCGATTCATCTAGTATTTCATGTTTCTATGATCAAGAAATTTTTAGGCGACCCGGTGTTTATTCTCCATATTGAAGGGTTTGGAGTGAATCAGAACATTTTATATGAAAAGGTTCCGGTTGAGATCCTAGATTGTAAAATCAAGAAGATGAGGAACAAAGAGGTGTCCTACGTAGAAGGTTATATGGAGAAATCATCTATTTGAGGATGCATCAATGGGAGGCAGAGGCCGACATGAAGTCCCCTTACCCACTTGTCTCTCCCCTTTGAGGTTTGTAGTTCCTCTTAAAACAAAAGTATTGAAAAATGTATGGCTTGTTTTTCTAACTGTGTATAACATGGTTAGGTTTCATGTTAAAAATATTTTTCATGAAAATATGCTTTTATGTTCTGTTTGCACTTACATTAAATGTGTAAAATTTCCTTCTTGAGAATCTAGTGTTTTGATATTGTCTTGATAAAAAAGAATAGCATGTTCACTCTTTGATGTTCATATTCAGCTTATGTTGATATTGAGAAGGTAGTTCCTGATTTTATGATGTGAAATGTTGAGCTTATATATGTGATAAATTGTGAATTGAGTTTTTATGAGAAGTTCTTTTATTTTGTGTTGAAGCGAGTTTTGAAGTACTCCTACGAGCTATGACTCATGAATATATGCATGTTGTTGATTTGTTGGGCTTCTAGTATTGAGTCTTTCCTCTCCCTATAAAAAGTAAAAGTGACATTCGGGGATGAATGTTCATGGGGGATTATGTAACACTCCGGAAGTTCCATGATTTAGTTATATCCTTATTTGATGAACTAAAACATAAAACAATGTTCCAAAGACTAAATTAATGTTTTCGGTCTAATTAGGAAGTGTTAGAATCAAAATGTCATGAAAAAACCAAGACGTCCGGAGACTAGTGAAATTGAGCTAGTGTGACTTGTTGTGTTTTAGTGGATTTTAAGAGTAAAAATTAAGTCAAAGTTTGTAAAAAAGAGTAAAATATTTAGCTGTGTGTTAGGTTTGAAAAGTTCAGATACAACTACCCAAGGTCCACCCTAAGGGTCCTTGAGGAGGACCATTGCACTTTGACCCGAAAGCTGTCATTTGACAGTGGCTACTGATGGAACCAAATGATGAGTCATCAATGGGTTAACGGACCGTCTATGTTTTACTTTGGTTCAGACTTAGTCGTTTTGTAAAATGGCTTCAAGAACCCTCTCTTGCCCTAACCATGGACTACCAGTACAGTCCGTGGTCTGAACGATAGATCGTAGACGGGCAGTCCTGGTTTGGGAGTTGAATCGACTTTTAGGTTTTGGGTTAAGTTTGGCTTATTAGTTAAATAATTAATTAGGGGTTATTTAGTGGTTAATTAAGTTAGCTCGGGACTATAAAAGATTTAACCCTCATTAAACCTAACTCTACACCTCATTATTCCCAAACCCAATTCACTCTACCTTCTCTCTACTTTATCTCTCTATTCCCAAAAACACAATTGAAGAACAACTTCAAGTTTATCAAGGAACTCAAGACTCAATATTTCTTCCATCAATCTTCAATTATTGTTTAGGTATGAAGGCTTTTCAATATTGTGATCTCTTTCTGTAAGAGGCTCTTCAAAATGGGTTTCTAAAGAGGCCTAAAACATGTGTTTTCATTCAATTTAGTGAAATCCTTTCCAATTTGATTTAATGTTGTATTGTGTTGGTTTATATTGATAATATATGGTTACTCATTTTTAATATGTTATAGTTCTTAGTCTTTGACCTAGTTTCTATAAAAGATTCATCATTGAACCCTTTTCCCTAAACCTAGCTATGAGTTGGACTTGTACATGATTAGGGTTGTTGGAGTTTATCATGTTATTTTTTAATTCACTAAATTATGATGATGATGATGATTTTACCATTGTATAATTGTGATAAATTGAGGGTAAGATCTTGAAGGAGAGTATTGGAATCTATTTAGTAAGACCTTTATGATTATGAGTTCTTTACTTCAATAATGATGGTTTATTTGTGGTAATGATGTTCAATTGAAGTATGATTATGTGAATAGATTAGGAAGATGATAAAATGACGAATATTATGACATGTTATGAGTATGTGAAATGTGAGATCATGATAGGGGTATGATCATGCAAGGTTGAATATGATATCCTTGTGTGCCTTATTGTGATATGACTATGACGTGATGATCTCACTAAATGATGGGATGTGATGAAATTTATTTCTTATTCCAAACCTAATAGTCTATAATCATTATTATATAATGGGTTTGTCTCCCATAGCCTATATTAAGGATTGATGATTAAGAATGACTTAATAGGATTTAAAAAGGGCCTTTATCTTAGAACCGAGTGAACTAGGTATGAGAGGTGTCCCTTACAAAGAGGGAAGAAAGGTTCACAAATGGTCTCATGAGATGGAGACTACCATTAAATGTTCATACACGAGTTTCTAGAAAATCTCGTAGTTACTTATCTATGTTTCCTTTAAAATAAAACTAGCTAGTGGATTCACCTATAATGCTATGTTCATGTTTTTTTTCTACCTTGGCAAGTAGAGAACCTTCTTTTGGTGTAGGGTTTCATGGCACGGATTCCATGTTTAGCTCACAAGGTATATTGCTGGTTAAGGAAATTGTTCCAGAAAGTAATATGACTGAATGGAAGTAATAAAGATGGACACTAACTAGGGTGACTTAATGGTTACTACTTAGTATGTGTAAGGGTATGGGACTTTACTTATGCATTACACAAGTTGGAGTTGAGGGGAGTCCTAGCAGGTGGTTGTTATGTTCTTATGCACTAATGTTATAATGAAATGTATAATTTTGGTGCTATATGATGTTTCTCATATATGATGTTGGTTAAATTTGATGAACATGAAATTGATCTAAGTTGTTGTATATATTGATGACTACTTATGATGTTATGTTATTTGAGGTAAGGCATTACTTATGATCTCTTTTCTATTTTTCTTGATTATGTCGGGTTATGGGGTTTTACATGAGCATTGCACTTGTAGGCTTGGGATACGATTGTTGGTAAGGGTCTTGTATGTTTGATGATATGATGTCTTGAACATGAAATGTTGATATGACTTTATGATGATTTTATTCTTGTATCTATGAACATGCTTAAGGTTGTTGTAACGTTTGACTTGTATGTTCTTACAAGATTTCCAAATGACTTAGCATGTTTCCAAACGTTTTAAGTGCATATGTTTCCAAACTTAGTTCAAGTGGTTGGACTAATCCATATTCTTTATATTTCTACAAATACGTAGGTTCGGGTCGCTGAGGTGCTTCGAGGCCATTTGCAAGAAGACTTGGACTTTTCCCCATGTTTTTGGTGAGTCCTCAAAGTTCGAGGATGGTGCACCTTATTTTATCTTAGTAGTATTCCTTATGTCAAAAGACACTTAACTTTTTCTTATTTTTGATACTATTATTGTAAACCTATATGTGGAATATTGTACTAGAGTATGGTCTATGCCTAAACTTTGTAATTCTCTTTTAGATGGTTTTATGTAAAGCAAAGTATTTGACTACGTAAATGAAATGACTATGCTAAATGAGAAGTCTATGTAAACTCCACATATGATACATGAGGAGTCTATGTAAACTCCATATATGATATGTGAGAAGTCTAAGTATACTTCACTATGTAAAAGTTTTAGTTTTTCGCATTTGCTTTACCGATGATATGCCATGATGTATGCCAAGGGATAGCCTAAGGCCTGTTCGAGGATGAAGACATCGGTCATGTATAGGGACGCTCCCTAGTCGTGACATCTCTGGTTTCCAAATTCACTTCAGTGTGCTTCTTTATTTCTTTGGATATTTCTTAAAATTGGTTTCTACATCACTTGGATATCAAGAATGCATTTCTTCATGGTCATTTGTAAGAATAAGTGTATATGGAGCAACCACAGGTTTTGTTGATCAGGGGGAGAAAAACAAAGTTTGTCACTTAAAGAAATTCTTGTATAGTCTGAAACAAAGTCCACGTGCTTGGTTTTTGAAATTTAGTGAGGTAGTTCAGAAGTTATGGCTAATAAAGAGCAATTATGACCATTCGGTCTTGTTGTATGTGGGGATAACATTGTCATCACTGGAGTGAACGAAGAATATCTTCTTTTAAATTATTCTTGCTTTCTATGTTTAAATGGAAGATTTTGAGACATTTAAAATACATCTTGGTAATAGAGGTATGTAGGACGAAAAATGGAATATTTTTATCTCACTGGATGTATATCGTAGACCTTCTTGAGGAAACTGAAAAGTCGGTAGGAAAGCGTTGTAGTACTCCAATAGTTCTCAATACGCAGCTAACAAAAGATGATATTGATTCATTCGTTGATCTAGAGACATATATGAGAGTAATTGGAAATTAAACTATCTCACTGTAATTCGTCCGGATATTTCTTTTGTTGTAAGTATTATTAGTAGTTCATATCCACACATATAATCAAACATTTGCCATTTTTTGAACACATATTGTGTTACTTGAAACGTGCGGACTTGACACAGTATATAGAAATAATGAACAAAGTCAATTTATAGTTTGGCAAACGCGAATTGGGCTAGATCCACGATTGATAGAAGGTCTACTACTGGTTACTGCGTCGTTAGGGGTGGAATTTGTATCATGAAAAAGTAAGAAAAAGCTGTTGTATCTCGATCTGGTGTAGAATCCAAGTACTAGGATATGTGACAATCCACAAGAGAAATTGTGTGGCTACATCACCTATTAAATGAATTTAGGTTGAAGTATCCCACACCATTGACACTTTGATGTGATAATCGAGCTGCCGTTCATATCGCCTAATATCCAGTGTATCATGAAAGAACGAAGCATATCGAGGAGGACATGCCCTTTTATTTGTGAACGGATTCCAGAGAACTTTATGCCCTGCAACTATGTAAAGACAGGAGAGAAACTAACGTATTTGTTCACAACGGCATTGCCTGGAGCTCAAGTTTACTATTTGTGTAAAATGTTAGGTGTCACGACCCAAAACCGAGCCGCGAGTGGCACCCACACTTATACTACTATGTGAGCGAACCAACCAATCTAAACCCCAACATTTCAATATAATATCAACAGAAAGTAATGCGGAAGACTTAAACTCAACATCTATTATTCCCCAAAATCTGGAAGTCATCATCACAAGAACATCTATGATCAAATAACTAAACTAAGAGTATTCTAAGAATCTAAAATAAATAAAAGCTAGTCCATGCCGGAACTTCAAGGAATCAAGACATGAAGAATAAGATCCAGTCTGAGCTAGAAGCATTAGCTCACCCTGAAATCCGGTGTAATGAAGACTGGCTAGAATTGCGGTTGAGTTGAAGACGACGGTACGTTTGTTGCACTCCACATATAAACAAGAAAGAAACATACAAGTAGGGGTCTGTACAAAACACAAGTACTGAGTAGGTATCATCGGCCAACTCAAAATAGAAAACAGTATATATCAGATAATATCATAAATCAACTACAATACTCAACATGTAGCAACAACAAGTACTATAATCATTAATAAGTACCACCAAGTTCACCCATGAGGACTCAAGCCTCAATACCATAATCATTTGGGAATTAGGTTCATTAGATTGAGTATATTAACATATTTCAAGATTCATTATCTTTGATTCTCTCGTGTCGGTACGTGAAACTCCGCTCCATATACTATCCTGGTGTCGGAACGTGACACTCCGATCTATATTCTATCCTGGTGCCGGAACGTGGCACTCCGATCCTCATTCTATCCTGGTACCAGAACGTGGCACCCGATCCATATACTATCCTGGTGTCGGAACGTGACACTCCAATCCATATTCTATCCTGGTGCCGGAACGTGGCACTCCGATCCTCATTCTATCCTGGTACCGGAACGTGGCACCCGATCCATATTCTATCCTGGTGTCGGAACGTGACACTCCGATCCTCATATACTATCCTGGTACCGGAACGTGGCACCCGATCCTCTATTTCTATCCTGGTACCGGAATGTGGCACCCGATCCCCTAATCTCACTACTTTCGTTCATCAAGCCTTCTTTTATACCAAGGCATCATCATTTTCAAAGTAGATTAGGGTTTCTTTAAAGATTTAGGATTCAATAGCTTCATCATGCTTATTTTATCACAATTATATAATCACATTCATGCAAGCATACAATTAAGCATATAGAAGGGTTTACAATACTATCAATACATATCATTCGCTATTAAGAGTTTACTACGAATAGCATAAAAACCATAACCTACCTCCACCGAAGAATTCGTGATCAAGCAAGCTATCCTCAAAGTATTTGCTTTCTTCTTCGTTTCTCTCTTCTCTCAATCGTTCTCCCTCTCTTTCTGTCTCTTTCCTTCTTTTTCCTTATTCAAACGCTCTTTCTTTTACCCTAATTAGCATATAATTAAGTATAAAAGATGACAATAGTAACCCACTAATTAACTCAAGGTTACCTCTTTTATCCCCCAAGTAGTTTAATTATTAACATTAACCCACTAAATTTATAATTATAGCAGGAATAGTCCAAAACGCCCCCTTAAAACTTTAACAGAAATCCGACCCAGCCTGGGATTACGCAACCAGTGACGGTCCGTCATGGCTTTGACGGTCCGTCCTGCAGGTCCGTCGCAAAGTTCAGAGACTCAATTTCTGTAGAAGATGTGTGAAGGTCCATCGTGCCCACGACGGTCCGTCCTGCAGGTCCGTCACAAAGTTCAGAGACTCAATTTCCATGAAGAGTCTGTGACGGTCCGTCGTGCCCACGACGGTCCATCCTGTAGGTCCGTCACAAAGTTCAGAGACTTAATTTCTGTAGAAGATGTGTGACGGTCCGTCGTGCCCATGACGGTCCGTCCTGCCATTCCGTTACAAAGTTCAGAGAGTCGATTTCAGTACCCAAATTTTAGAATTCCAAGTGTTTTGGAACGAGACACCCTCGACGGTCCGTCGTGCCCATGAAGGTCCATCGTGGGTTCCGTCGACTCAGACAGTTTTTCCAGAAATAAAATCTGCTGCTCAAAACGACTGAACAGGTCGTTACATTAGGCATAAAAAATATATATGCCCCAGTTTGAGAGGGATTGTTAGAAGGAGTGTGACAAAATGTAATAAATATTTTATCACCTTATATAGTTAATTGTAACATAGGAGAAATCTGTAGAATCATATGAGATATTAGTAGGACAATTTATAACATTTGGTATAGCTTCTGTTAGGTATCTCAAAATACAATAAGGTTTCCAGAGCCTCACATGTGGCTAAAAAGTTTAACAATATATTAATTAAGTGTTTTATAGAGTTCATATTTTATTTGAAGTGGTTTGGAGGTCAAACGTCCAAGAATGTTCGAGACGTTAGAAAGTTAGCCTTGAGACGTGCTAGTGTGTTCTAGTGTGCCTATGTATGTTTTAAGTGTTGTTTGACGCTCAAATTTATATTAGAGGTCCTTAACATATATATTATTTTATTTAGGTTCGAAACATTCAGGAACGAATCCCCAAGGACCACCCAAGGGGTCCTTGAGGAGGACCCTAACACTGTGTAGACACAGCCTTTGCAATGTCCAAATGACGAGCTTGCAATTGACACTAGTTGATGCACCATATATTGTGGGAATTTTTCAACACTTTGAATTTTGATATAAGCCACCCAAAATGGAGCCTCTGTCCAAAATGTCAGTTTTGCAGTACATCACCGTCGTTCAAACGACTGCACCGTCGATGGGAGCCTGCAATGTTGTCAAGCGAACTGCTATGCTAGGGTTGAATTGGGAAATTCACCCCATGTCCCAAAAATATTATGCACTGTTATTATAGACAATTATATATATTTTAAGTTAGTTAGAAAGATCGAAATCCTAAGTAGACTTCATTCTTCAAATTTCAAATTCCCTCTCAAAACAAACTCTCTCAAGAAACCTCCATTGGAGATGATGCTGAAGAAAAACTTGGTTGATGGATTTTCATGGTTTCATCATATTTTCCTGGTCTTTTCATGTAATGAGGTATGCTGATCCTTCATCCATACTTATACATTAATCTAAAGAGTTCCTTTAAAGGTATTCAATGAGATTTCATGAGCAAACTCTCTATCTTTCAATCTAGTCATGAGTTCCTTCTCAAAATGATATCAAAAGAATTCTTATGATAAATTGATGATTGGATATTGTTTTTAATGTAATTTTCAATCCAATTTCATGAAGAACCCATGATCCTTGTCAATTCTGAATTATGCTTATAATGTGGGTAATGTGATCTTGTTGAGATGATGATAGATTGTGATTCCAATTATGTTAATCTAACTATAGCTATTTTTTGTCCTTACCAATTGATGATGAATTAGTTGTCATTGATCAATGATGATCAGAGCATGGAGAATTGGTAAGATTCTGACCAATTCCTTCTACTTAGTATAGAATTGGTAGTTGAATTGGCCTTTAATGGCATTATGTGGTATGGTCCACTTATGGTGGCGCTGTTAACTTTATTGTCATTATTTATATGTGCTGATCATGACCTTGAATCCACCTTTATGAATTATGAAGTGTGGTTATTATGATCACATAATGTGAAGTATATGCCTAGTCTTTTAATCTAGTACCATGTGCTAGCTATCGATGGTGTCTCCTACATTAGAATGAAGTTTTAGGGTTATGTATAGTCTATTTTATGCCATTGATGAAGTTCTAATGGTGAATGACCCCCTAGCTATGTACACCTATATTAATGTGTGATGTTAGCCAATGTTAGAAGTCTTAGATGCAATGTTGAAGATGTTTTTTCTCCTATGTGATGATGTGGTGTGTGGTCTATGCATGAATGTGTATTATGGTTTAAGAGGGTGGATTCCTCAATATTATGTTGATAGCCATTATGTGATCATGTTTTCCAATGTACACATACCTCATGCATGTCTATGAGTAGTATAGATCCATGATGTTTAATGAAAGGATAATTCTGATATGAACTAATGTCTACTATTATTCATGTAAATTATATGTTTATGAAATGTATATAAACTAGGATGAATTTTTAGGTATACTAGAGTAGGAAAGGGTATGAGACCTTGCGTATGCTTTGCACATGCGTACCTTGATAGGATAGTTCCTAGGGTGGTTACTCTATGTACATGAATATGAATTCATGATAAAGCTACGAATTTTAAAGTATATGATATGATGAAGTATTAATATGTCTAGTGTCTAAATGTGTTTTTCTGAAACGTGTTCTCATATAAGTACATATACACACACATGTAAGCATATCTATATAGAATGCATAATAATCTAACAAAGTAGGGTCTCCTGAAAGATTTGCTCAATTGGACTCTAAACAGGGTGTTCTTGAATATGATATGTCCATGTGAAAGGTTTTCTCACAGTATCTAGGCTAATAAAGGAATTTATCCTCTATAACCTACGACCCATGCATATGAGGAGTTAATCTTCTAGAGACTATTTTATGAAATAAAATTTTATAATGATTTTCAATATAAGGAACATAGCTTAATAACGAGTGAACTTGATATATGAGGGGTTCCCCCTTCCAAAGTGGGAAGAAATGATCACAAAATGTCCTCATGAGGTGGAAACTACAATGCCTATGGGCATAAAGAGGGTTTCAAATTACATCTCCTTAGTTCCATAAATATATTTACCCTATAGGATCTATAAAGTGAATTCACCTAATATGCTAGCATGATGTTAATGTTCTACCTTGCAAGTAGAGCTCCTCCTTTTGGTGTGGGGTTCCATGTAACCAGATCTCATGTTTAACTCAGATGGTCTTATTGTCAGTTAAGGCTAGGATTTCCATAAAGTAAAACATGGACAATGGAAGTAATGTAATGAACCCTAACTAGGTAACCTACAGGAAATTGCCTGATGTAGGTGAGAGTAATGAACTTACCTATGCATTGCACAAGTAACTTTTCAAGAGAGTTCTAGGAAGGTTTTACATATGTATATGCATTTGTACATCTATCTCATGCATGACATGTTTATATCGAATAATTGTTGTGATAATATGCATAGTATAAGTCCTATAGTGTCTATATGATGAGTTATCACTTTATGTGCATATGATGTTGATCTTAATGACTATATATTGAAGGTCTTACTTGTTATGCTTGCAGTTGACTATATTTGTCATGTGGATTTATGAAAAAAGTGATATGCTTATGGTCCTTTTTTGAGTTTACTTAGTATGTGTGAGGTTATGGGGCTTCACATTTACATTGTACTAGTAGATTTGATTAGGATTATGAGTAAGGTCTTATAATGTCTTTATGAAATGAAATCCAAATATGTATTTGAATGTGGACTTGAAATGAGTCTTATATGTAGTTCATGAAGTATGTTGGGTCATATGTGGAGTATGTTCCTCATGATATTTTATGCTTATATATATGTATGTTGGGTCTTATGTGCTATGAAAGTTTTAAATTTTCCACTAAATTTCCTATGACCATGCGATTAATGATGACTATGGGCTTGTATAAGACCTCCAAGAGGTCAAGTGCATCATGTTACTTCTAGGGGGTGCTCCCCGGATTTGACAGCTTCTTGCTATTGTATACACACATGTAATGTTGATATATATGAAATAAGAACTTCTGTTCAATTACATCATCAAAACAACACTACATATATATAAAATTGAGAGGTCCTAACTCAATGCAAGATCTTAAAAGTTGATCACCAATAAAAGCAAAGTAAACAAAAAAAATTCCACACTATCTAAACTTGTAGGTCAAGAGAAAATGTGTTGGTAATTGCACATGGAGAATTTTGTTGCCCCATTCTATAGATATAATTCCTTGACATATGATATTGCCACATTCAACTATTGCTTCTCATATAAGAGAAGTGCAGATATTAGTGAACAAGCTACTTTCTTCAAGAATGATTTTTTTAATTCATCTAAAAACACATCAATTTGTATTTCATTCCCGATTAATACAATTTATGAAAATCAACAAGACTTCTAAACATTTATAAAGAGAAGTATGGAAGAAAATCAACATATCGTACTTTGTTGGCTGAAGCAAAACAATGTAAATGAAACAGTGTTGCACTCACCGTCCCACGACGATTTCAATCGAGATACGGTACAATCAGTTGTATTTGATGAAGTTGTTTATATAATATGATTCCTTAGTATTTCGATCCCCATAGATGAAGATGCTCCCGATAAGTTGACTGTAGCTGAATTTCACATAACTTGTATTGGAAGTTTAGGCAATTATTGTGCTTGATTAGGTGCGGAACTCGACATTAGAGGAGATTCCACTAGATGTGTTGTCCTTTTTCACGAATATCTAGTGCGTCCACCCCCTAGGTGTCATATCTGCAATTTCAAACTTAATGTGAATTAAATAATATCATCATGATTGATTTAATTATAATAAAAATAGATAATTAGTTTATATATCACTTTAAGAACACGATTCCTCTAAAAATTTTAAGAAAAAACATAATCTAGTTAGACGATAAATATATAAACACTTTTAGTAATAAAATAATCTCATCACTATTCAAAATATAGAATAAGTCTGGAAATAGTTGTTCAAACAAAACAACCAGGAGTACTATTAAAATAAAATAAGTATATACTATTAAGAGAGAGAAAATATAAAATACACTTTTATACTACATTTTAGTAACTCTAACTCTTATATTTGAAGAGATTGGATCACTTTGACTCTACTGACTTCCATTTTCATAGTACGCCTCTGCATTCTCACTTTCATCACCTCATTTTATTTCTACTACATGATGGAACTCTATCACCTCATCTAAATTATCATCCTCATCTCTTACGTTAATAAATTCTCCATTTTGATCATTACAGACAATAGTTTCACGATCGGACAAGACATCAAATCTTAAAACAACTTCATTACATTTCAAAGGCTCTGCAATATCTACTGAAGGGGATACTAAAGATGCAGGAGGCATATCCACAACAACTAAAGCTTTTTTTTTTGTACCCAACCCACCAATAACTTTTCACGAAGCAAGCTTACACCCTCGACATGGCCGCCATTCGATAACCATTCCTAGGCCCAAGTGAACCCTCATTTTTGTTGACTACAAGAGGAAGACTAACTTAAACATAAAAAGCTTAAAAACTTTATAAAAAATCATGAAACTAAAATACAAAGCTTTAAGTCAAAATAAAATTATGAATGAAAATAAGTTATTCTACTCGCTATAAAATAGGAAACTTAAGTCTTTAAAACATTTAATAAGATAAATAAACAAATTTCTGAAACATTACAATATATCTATGAAGCCTCTAAATGAGAAAGAGGGGAGTAGGGACAAGACCCACGACCTCCTAACAACTGAAATAACAAAGTAATAGTTGAATCTGATTGAAGAAAAAAGGCTCACCATAGCCAACTGGAACTCCCAGTTGTACCAATAAAGCTACTGTTGATGATCTTGAATACCTTTCTCTACATCATGAAAGAATGCAGGCCAAATGGCTCAGTGGACTATACGAGAATCTAAGCAAAATTCAATAGAATAACATAAACTTGAACTTTATAACTCATTGAACTCAACTCAAGAATAAAAATTCAACTCAAAGATAAAATATGTAACTCAGCAAAATAAGGCTCAACTCAATAATAAGATATTCAACTTAGTATACGCAACAATAAGAGATAGAATATGGGACAAGCTTTTAAAAACAATTGAAAGCAACTCAGTGTTATTTAAGAGTACATTATGCTCAGTTTGTATACAAGTATACAATATCAACTCTATTTTTATATGAAAATACAAATATCTCTGATGTATAGAAAAATATAAAATGCTACCGTGGGAGTTTATCTAACCGACAACCATTAGTTAAGAGCTACCTTTATGATACCGTGTCTTGCCTCCAGTGTCATCCCATACCTTTCCATTAGTATAGGACCTGAACTACTAATTGGATCCACTAGTCTATACTAAAAAGAACTAAGGAATCATCTAAAAATTATGACTCTTATCTACTTATAGTTGCTACATGGTTTATGGAGATATGAGTTTTTTGAACTCTCCCTATATTGGTGCTTAATACTATTCCGAAACTATGTACTAGATCTTATGTTTAAAATCATACTTCTTGTTGTAATTTGAGATAATCGCTTAAAGGCTATTTTGTAAATAAAAGTTTCCTCTCATGATTATTCATGGATGTTATTACTCTATAACTAATAACTAGCTCAAAGGATCTTTAAATATCACAGTTTCCTGTCTCAATTAAATGTGATAACCTTCACTCATTACTGAAAGAAAAAAGCTTAAAGGCTCTTTAGAAATGAAGGTTCCCTTTTCTTGTTTTAATGTGAAGATATTTTCTCTTTAGAATAATTAGTTTCATATAATCTTTTGAAGTAAGGGAACTTCATTTTTACTCTTACTCAACTCAATGCTCAACTCTTAAAAAAAAAGTTGAAATGTTTGCAAAAGACTTCTTAAAATATTGTTCATGCCAATTATGGACGTGAATGACTCAATGGAAGGTTTTCAATAACCATAGATAGTACTCAATACTAGGAACTCAAGATCTTCATTCACACTACTCATTTTAAAAATGGTCAACTCAAAGGATTCATGCAGAATTATGAGCATGAACTACTAAACTCAAGGACTCAAAGATACTTCTCATTTCAAGACTCTTCGACTTATTGTTTAATTCGAAATTATGATCATGAACAATTAAACTCAAGGACTTTATGGGTAACAAGTAATAGTCCAATCATAAGAAATATTATCTCAGAGGGATTAGGAACTCAATACTCAAGGCGTAGAACTTAGAGATACTACTCATCTCAATAATACTCAATTTATGGAATACATGCGGAAGTTAAGGGCATGAACATGTCACTGCTTGAGAGAACCCCTAAGTCGTGATGGAGCATACTCGACCTCTCCAAGGGATTATACAAGCCTCTTAGCCTTCATTGATTTTATAGGTATGAAAATTATTGAGGAATTTTAAACTTTTCACCATAATGTCAATAAGGAGACTCTTTTATAAAGCATAAGAAAACTAAGTCTCATCACAAATCAACCTGAGACATAATCATAGGGTCATGACCCTTACATTGAAAGAAACTTATGTCTAATATAAAGTCATCAATTAAAAAAATTAGAAATAAAATCCAAGTCCTCGAGGATACGAGGACATACAAATTTTGAGAGAAATCAACTTCCCAAGTTTCCACTCTCGGAATCCTCACTTGCCACCACCTACATTGTAGACATAGAGAAATATATGGAATTAGTACAATTTAGAACCAAGTATGGTTAACATGAAAGAAAACCATGAAAAAGGTACACTTTATTTTAAATATGCTTTTCGTGCTAATTTGATAAAATTTCAAAGAGGAAGTGTAAAAGACATCCTACAAGTCCATAATCGACCAATTAAGATAATACTCAAATATCTTCATGATAAAACCATAATCATTTACTAACCCATTTAGCCAATAAACCCTCTACCCAAAATTTTACTAATACCCCCCTAAGTAACACATGAAGAAAATTCACATAGTGGTCTTGGAAGACCTAGGAAACCCACTTTAGTATGTTCAAAGCCTACTCATTCCACATGTAGATAGTGTCCCATTAATTTACCTACATGTTGTAGAACATATACAATGGTTAAAGTTTACATTCCATATGATGAGAATAGGAATTAACCTACATAAACAATAGTGGCTATGTACGGAATCCAGTTTCATAAGACCCCATACCATGGAAGGTTTTCTACTTACCAAAGGTAGAACCAAGGACACATCCCATTTCAGTACATGGTTTAGGGGATATCAAGGGTTTCGTTATAGTCTCATCCTCAAGTAGAGTTACCACCACAAGCACATCCACTCGGTGTTTTACCTTGTGTCTCATAGAGTAAGTTCATTCACATAATATTATAATGAGAAGGTATCATTTCTATGTACTACCAACTCTTAATACCACTACTAAGAAAGGTTCCGCAAGGATTTCCGATCAAGGTTAATTAGGATAGCTCTTTCATGAAACTGGTACCATGCTAGGTCTATCAGATTCACTAAATTTTAAACCTTTTTCCCTTATTCGTGTTTCCAAATTGGACTTTCATTAGAGGGTACCTACTTTAGGCCTACTGAATATAGACATTCATTCACTCATAAAACTCATAACATGGGTGCCTAAGCCTACCAAATCAAGAGATCACATCCACATAACTTTCATGTATCAAGTAGGGACCACTAGGTATACTTAAACAAGACACCATATATACATGTAAAGACTATTCCATGTCTATCATCATCACATACCATCATTGAGAGGACCCAAGATGTTTTGGGGTTTAACGTCAGTATGGTTCAATGCATTGATGGTCCATCAGCCTTGGGAGTCAACCAGGCCTTCAAAGCCTGAAAATAATTGAGCTGCAGACCAAAATGACGGACCCTATTGACGAGGCATCAATTTGTCGATAGTCCATCATTTGTGGGTGTCAAATAGGTTTGCAACTTGTTGCAACAATTCGGCCAACTTAGGGGTGAGTTGGTACATTCACCCAATTCTTTTAAAGGGTAGTGTCAGTTGTTTTATGTGTATTTAGGTATTTTAAGAATATACTTTTTATTAAACCCTCTTTTATACTCAACCACCTATATATAAACCCTTCCCTCCGAAAGTTATCTCCGAAAAAACACCATGGAAGCATGAAGTTTAGATGGAGCTAGGGTTGTGGGTTCCAATGCTTTCTTATTTAAATATCTTTTGATATATTCTAATAAGGTATGATATTCATTATATAAGGCTATCTATCACCTTATATGCAATTTCAAAGTGATTTCAAATATTTCATAGTCAGTGGATATAGTCCAATTTTCACTTTAACTCAAGGGTCACATGAAACGTTTTCAAATAAGTAGATATGATATTACTAATGTTAAATTGATTTTTTTCCAATATCCATGAACCCTTAATTTTCTCAAGTCCGTAAATTTGGCTTATGAAGCAAACTACTTATGACCTAATTTTGATAGAATTGAGTTTAATTTATGTTTTATTGTTGATTTCTATGGTTAATTATACTATTATATTTTGAATTGTTGGAGATATTAAGGAAATAGTGATCCTGGCTTTCGAAGAGCGTAAGTTCACCTTATTCGCTTACTAATGTAGAATTGTTATAGAATTACTCTAGTGCGGTATGGTCCACTTATGGTGGCGGTGTTTACTTCTTGTTCTTATTGTGATCATGTCATTGTCATCATTATTATATTAATTGTAGCAGTATCATGTTGAAGTATATATGAATGTATAATGTTTTGTTGGGTATGTGAAGTAATGTTGCTATGTAAAAGGTGTTATGGCATATGTGAATGTATAAAATGAAGTTATTATGTAATATGTGTGTGATCTTGTATAATGTTCATAATGTGAGAGTCTTCATGTGATATTGAGGTGATCTTGTATGAAGCTATGTGATATTGTGACCGAAAGCACGTTCCTTTAAATGTTGGTATGTAATGATGATAGACTATGAAGAGTATTTACATGTTTTTATGGTGTATTGTTTAGGTAGACCTAGTTGTCCCTTCTTGATACATGAAATTTATGTTGAAGTAGATCTCTTCACTAGGCAAGCATCCTTTAATGAGAATGAATGAAAGTCTAGAATCCAGTAGACCTAAGTTGGTACCCTTCCTTGAATGATTAGTGAGGTATTCTAGAGAATATTTTGAACCAGTATAACTAAGAATGACACGCCTTCTTGATGAGTTTAGAACCCTAAGTGAATGTGCAAACCTTGAATATGAAAAGTAGGTTTGTAATGAAGTAAATTGAATAAACCTAGCATGGTACCCGTTTCATGACTGAGCTATCCTAATGATTCCTGATCGGTAAACCCTTATGAATCACTTTTTGGTTGTGGTATAATGTTTGGCAGGGCTTAGGGATAGTAACTTATCAAATACTCTTATTTAAATGAACTTATCTATGTGAAATAAGGAAAGGAACCGAGCGGATATGAATAAGGTTGTATCTCTACTTGAGTATGAGACTAGAGTACAATGAAACCTTTTGATAATCCCTAAACCATGTGTCGACATGGGATGTGTTCTTAGTTCTACCATTGGCATGTAGAACACCTTCCCTTGTATGGGGTCTTATGACACCGGATTCTATACGTAGATAGCATGGTCTATATTGGTTAACCCCTATTCTCATTGTCACATCCTGAAATCACATCCTAGAAGTTAGGGGCAATCTTAGATTGCTACCGGCGTACTTAACCTATCCGAGGTCTTGTACAAGCCTTCACATATCATTCATCGCATAAGCATAGTGAAAACTAGCGCGGAATTAAATTTTTTCATAAAACAGAACGTAGTCTTTAAAAATCTCATTCATATAAGCAATAGAAAATACTAAGTCTCATACCATCATCTTAAGACACAAGAATACTTGGGACACGGCCCATACAAAATACTAATATAGAAATACTTAGTCTATTACAATACTTTGAATGAAAACATAAAAGACATATATGCCCTTGATTCAAATGAGGACATACTTCAACTTCTCTTGAACAATGCTATGGTCCAAGTCTTCCTTCCCAAAAGTTCATATCCTACCAAGAACTATATAGATAGATAAAAACATGGATTAATACAACCACATGTACTAAGTATGACATTATACATAAAAGCCATGAAAACGGACATTTATTTGAAATATGCATCTTTTCATTTAGAAATCATATTATAATCTTAAGAGAAACATTTAACAACTTAGGAACGCATAAGGAAATATTTAAACCAAATATCACATTTTAAGAGTCACTTTACAATGAACTCATTTCACTATACAGTGAAGTTCTTCACTTGTACAGTGAAGTGCTTCCCTTTTTAATTTAACACTTCTTAGCATGTAGTCTCCTCACTAAAAGCTATCCTAACACCCACTTAAATAACAAAAAGAGAGACCGCCCATTAAACCTCCCTAAGCATACCTAAATGACCCTCAAGAACACTTATAATAAGTCACATACACACTCTAAGACATCAAACATATCAAGACGTATATAATATGAAATTTCCTCATCAAAGGCTATCAAAAGACTTACTTAAGTAGATCAAGTTGATAATGTCCATGATTGACCGTTTTAAGGCAACCTAAATAATCCTTAAGACTTCCAAAGTTTGGATCATGTCCACATAATCAACATCTTCCCTAACTAGAGTCATTGTTATGACTCATCTAGGTAATATACGAGTGACCATTCCTATGCTCCCTTCACACCTTAACTAGACAACCCTTAACTACTCTAGATAAGTATTTATTCCATTAAGATACCTCTTACTTAATATAAGTAATTATATACATTAATTCATATAGGAGAATTTCAACACAAAAAGGAAATTCAAGTACTGGTCATGGACAAGAACTAGGGACTCCAACTAACACCTTCAAAGCCTATTGTGCAATTTCTATATAGCGTCCCATACCACCACCTAAAGTTCATAGAATTTTTGTAGTACTAGTAAGTATCCCACATGATAAGAATAGGCAATCACCGAGACCATGATAGCTAGACATGGAATATGGAGTTATAAACTACTCCAATGAAGTTTTTCTACTTGCCAAGGGTAGAACTATGACACATCTCATGTAGGAACATGGTTAAGGAATATGAAGGGCTTTTATGCACACCAGTATCATTCTGAATAGCGATACATTATACTCTAGTATCATTCTAAAGTAGATCAAGTTCGCATAACATAATAACTCGGGTATAGACTTAGTTTTCATAGAGTAATTTAAATTACAGGATAACAAGAAGAGGTTCCTTATCTAGTTCACAACCTAATCACAATCACCTTACCAAAGAGTTCCACTAGGACTACCTTTCAATGGCGACTAAGATAGCTAATTATGAATTTGCTAAGGATTAATATGATGTCGTTCCAACCAATTAACCTTAAGTCCACCATTCCCTTATACCGTTACGACTCTCGACTTCAACATCATAACTTAACCTTTACCACGTACATGACATTCTTATTATCCTCTAAGGTCTCACATATTTTCAGTTATACATGACAAGGGTGCACTAATCCTACCTAGTCAAGACATATAATAATCTAATAAAATTCATTCATATATCAAGTAAGAGACACAAGTCTACCAAACAAGACACTAAATTCTTTCACCTTATCACCTATAGCATATCATTGATTAAAACATGTAGGATCACCCTTACTATCTTTATGTGACTATATACCTTACTACAAAATCATAAATATAACCATTATATACTCATATAGTCAAGTAGGAACAACCAAGACTCAACCCTAAGCTATACACACAAAATCAATTTAATGTCTAATATGATCACCTACATAACATCAATAGAACACATATACCTTCACATTGCTTAACATGTATATAGAAATCATCATAATTCACATAATCAACTACAAAAATATCCACATTACTTCAAGTAGTTTCCGAGAAGGCGATGATCATCATATTGCATAAAGTAACCTGACAAGGCCATATCAATTGTAAGTAAAACACATAACACCACCACCATAAGTGGACCATAACAATCACAATACAATTTAAGTGTAGAGAACATCAAAATAAAATGGAAATAGGTCCTGTTACCACCAAAACATCCTCAACACCTCAATTTGATGTAAAATCATGCAATACGATAACATACGACCCTTACCAATGGCCATAAACATCAATTAAACATAAAACTATAATAATCAATTAACTAGGTCAAATCAATGTAAATTAATCAATATAATACAACCTATATATGAATTTACTACAACTATTACATCAATGAATAGCCCACATAAAACTACATAAGAATTCATCACCATTAGATCAATATCAAGTAACCCAAAACTTAGTCAAAAACTAGGGTTCATACAAATTCATGGGTTCATAGGTAATTTAGGTTAAAATCATCAATACAATATCAATAATCCATAATAAACGTTTAAAAACAATTAATGCAAAAACCCATGGTAGAATCATGAACTTAGACAATTTAACTTTAAAAACTTAAAAAACATCGTGAGAATTGGGGCTCCTTGATGAAAATAGTTTCAAGGATCAAAATACATACCCAAATTATGATAATTATTCACTTTTATTAAGAATCTCCACTCAATTCGTCACACCAAGCTCTTCCTTGACTATGGACTTCAATGGAGTCTTTGGGAATTCTTAAGGGATTTTGGGGTTTTTCTTTGGAAGAATGAAATATTTTTAGTTTTAAACACTTATATTAATGTTTAAAATACCGAAAATAAACTTAAAGAACCTCCAATACCCTTATTTTTAAGTGGGGTGAAATTCCAATTTCACCGATCACTAACAGTGAAGCTGCGCAGCGCAGCGTCACTATTGGAAGGTGACCTACGGACCGTCCTGCTGGTCCGTGGTCTGGGATTGAGACTTGTAATTGGTCCCTAATTTCCCCAGTCTATGGTTTGGGTTAATTGCCTTCGTGATTTGGGTTGTCTTGGGCAGCCTTGACACCAAGTTTGGGTTCTTCCTCAAGGACCCTTGGTTGGTCCTTAGGGATGTTTGCCAAGACTTTTCAAACCAAATATGATATTCTATGAGTTTATATCCTCTCACATGAATTTCACCCGAAACATACACATAAAACTTGACGAAACACACCTAGACACACAAGGTCGTTTTAAGGCACATCTTACGAACGTCATGGACTTTCTTGGATGTTTGACCTCCAAACTTCACGAAACATGACACACTGCCTATATACATCATAATAACTCATTTAATGACCTTATAACCTCATTCATAACATATAAACACATAAAACCACATATGGGGCACATAGGTGACTTAGTCGTCGAACTTCTTGGTTGTCCCTTGACCTTTGACTTCCAATGCACCTAAACTCTTAGACACTGCCTCAATACCATATTTTATACCTATTTAGGACCTTACTTTATCATGACAAAAATTTTAGGATCTATTTCACCTAAGTCATTTTCGGGGTCTTACACTCATCATATGGGATGTACACTCCATTATTGGACAGGTTTTACAATGTGTAGGTAGTGGAATGTGATGCTAGTTAAACATGAAAGGTGTATGATTTAAAGATACTAAAGTTATTTAACTAGGTCTTTTAAGACATTTATATGAATTCCCCTAATTGATTAGTTGCCTTCTGGTTTAATTGAACAATGTACAATTAGTAAAATTATGTTGAATAGAAAGGTTCTTATCAAGGGTGTCTTTGAGGATCACTTAGGTGTACTTCAAAAGGGTCGATGTGTGGTATATTTATATCTTAATTAGGTGTGTCTTAGAGTGACCTTAGGTAGAGAGTCTAAATAAGGGAAAGGCTTACTTGATTAATATTAAATTAAGTATTATATGTTAATGCTAGTTGAAAATGTCTTATATGTGATTGTTGATTTAAATTAAGTGTCTTAAAATCTTATGATAATGGTTGTTTTATCAAAATGTAATGAAAGAATGTTTTTATACTAAATGTCCCTTTTTTCATGGTTTTTGCATGGTTTCCATACGTAGTACATAAATGTGCTAACCCATCTTTTTCCCCTTTTTACTTAAGTCTAAGGATTGGAGGTCTTGGTATTTTAAGTATGATTAATAGGTTTCTAAGGGTTCAAGATGAATTTTGGTGAGTCCTCTTAAATTTGAGGATAAGACCCACATGTTCTTTTATGTATTTTTTTTTATTTTACGTCTTGTATAAGCTTTGTTCCAAAAGTTGTACTCACAAAGTTATTAGATGGTTTAATGAGATATGTTCTGAAGTTGTATTTTTTAAAGTCTTCCACTTGCTATTTAATTAAAATATTATGCGTGTGTGAAAAGAGTTTTAAATTCTTACTTATTTTAGTATCCTATACAATCAATGATCCATGTGGCTTTTATGAGACCCCTGAGAGGTCGATTTTAGTGTGTTACTTCTAGGGTGTACTTCCTAGTATTGACAGACTTGGTATCAGAGCATAAGGTTATAGAATGGTCTTAGGTTTACTCAAAACTACATTTAGAAGACTCTTGTTCATAATGTGAAGTGCGCCCTATTATTAATATGAGGGTATTGGATGTTTAGAAAGTTTCACTTCTTCATTCTTTCAATTGTGCCTAAAAGTTTTGTTCCAGAATGTCATTTCGTTGTTCCATATGTTATGATCCTTTGAGTGGGGTTTCTGTACGACCCCCAAAATGAGTTAGGGTGTCTAGAGCCTAACATGTTTTCTTAAGGTTCTAAGGTCCTAAAATTAATTATAATACGGCTTAGAGGCAGTGTGTATAGTTTGAGGTGATTCGGAAGTCAAACATCAAGGGATGACCAAGACGTTCGACAACTAGTCACCTATGTGCCTCATGTGTCCATGCATGTTTATATATTGAATTACACGAGATTATGAAGTATCAAAATGATTTATAATGATTTTTTAAATATAGAAGATGGTGTTTCATGAATTTTTGAGGTCAAACGTCCAAGAATGTCCAAGATGTTCAAAAGTTAGCCCTTAAGACGCTCAATATGTGTCATGATGGGGCTTAGCCTGTTTGGGCATGTTACGTGTATTTGTTTTGGGTGAAACTTATGTAGAAGTTCTAAAACTCCTTAAGGGTTGTACTTACATTGGAAAAATATTGTTACGACTTCTAAAGGGCCTCGCGAAAGGCCCCACAAGAAGGACCCAACGCTCGTCGAGACACTGCCTTGGCAGTGTCAATCAAAGAACCAAAAGACGGCCAGTTGGTTTAATAATGACCCGTTGGTGAGGTATCATCGATGGAGACTCGGAAAGTATCAACCCAAAAATAGTCCAAGTTCCAATCGAGGGAGTCCACAGACGACCAGTTGACTGACTAACGGCCTGTCAATGATGGCGTGCAACACTGCCTTGCGGCTGCTTTATTTAAGGGGTGAATTGGAGATTCAGACCACGTCCTAACCTGACTCTAATTGATTAATTCACCTATTTTTTGGTGTATTTAAGGTATCAAACACGTGAACAACCCATTCCCAATCAATTCTCACGAAATTGAACTTTCCTTCCAAAAATCTTCTCCCTAGAAACCTCCATTGTTGATGTTTCCGAAGAACAGCTTGGATAATGGATTCCTATGGTTTATTCATCATGTTTTAAAGGTTTTCATATATAAAAAGTTATGGTGATCCTTCATCTCTATATATCCTTTTATCTAGAGAGTTAATCTCAAAGTTTTCAAAGAGAAAATATGATCAAATCTTTTCTTCTTCAATCTATCCATGGGTTCTTTCTCAAATCGTTTTTTATGGTTAAATAATGATTAATTGATGTTAATGTATTGTTTCAACGTGATTTTAATCCAATTACTTGTTCAACCCATTTTCCTTCCCTAAATCGATTTAGTCCTTGCATGGGCTTTGTGATATTGGCTTATTTTCAATTGAATTGTGATTCTATCACATTGAAGTGGTTATATCTACTGTTATTTACGTGAATTGATGTTTAATTGATGATGAAGAATCCATGAGGATCAATGTATGAAGGTCTAAACAGGCGTAGCCTAGTTATAATTGTGATCACTATAATGTGGGTCCTTAATTGGTTAAAAAGTGGATTTCGATTATGTTGTGGTTCTTGTAGATACTTTTTATGGTTAATATTATAAATTAATTTTTAGTATAAATCGTTTATTATCAAGGTGAATAAGGATAAAAATATGAGTTGAGCTAAGTTCTTCTAGTCTATGGAATTGTAACTTGTGATCTTGATGTTAGGTTAGTTGTTATATGAATTAATCATGGTTGATTGTCCATAGCTACTGCCTATAATGTAACGTGAGTATGAGTTATATGTAATGGATCCATGTGGATCAGTTCATGATAGTTTGAATAGGATTAACCTGTGTAAACTTATCTTCCATGAATTCCTAATATGAAGCACGCTTACAATGATTTCGAGTTTATTGGCAGTTGTAGTAGTATCTCGTTTAAGTTATGATTTTCTTTGGCTACTACATTACATGCACATTATTGATGAATATTGATTCATAACGAATAATAGGGAAATGTATTTATGATCTATGCCTATCAATTCTCTAAACAATGGTAATGTTTTGCACTTATTGTATGATGATCTTGCAACGATTTGTACATTGTTCCTCTCAAATTTAAAGTACAATTAGCTACTGCCATGTAGGTATTGACAAATGTTGATCAAAAGGGTTGATTAATTGGTAAGGTCTACTCTCCCCCCTACTTTTCTATATAATGTTGATGAAACCTTGTATGGCATTGTGTAATATGGTCCACTTATGCTGGCGCTATTACTTTATTGTCATTATATATGTGTTGACCATAGCCTTGAATGTAAATTGATGAATATATGAATGAGTGATTATGATGACCACCTTATGTGTTACTTGTGCCTGGTCTTCTTCTCCAGTTGTGAATCTAGGTGATGTTACGATTGTTATGAGCATGTAAATGGCTATGTTAAGGTTATATGTACTTGCTGCCTATAATGAGGTCCTATGATGTTATATGTGATGTACAACTAAGATGAAAACAGAAATACTAAATATTACTGTAAGAATGTTGTAAGTCTTAAATAAATGAGTCTTATGCGATGCGAACCATTCTATGATGTTGTGTAATGTATCATTCACTAGGATGACTTGATAGATGTACTAGCATAGGCAAAAGAACGGGACTTTGACTATGCATTGCGTATGTTCACCTTTATGGGATAGTTTGTAGGTTTGTCTTTTATAAACATGCATAGGATTGTATGAACATGTTATGAACATGACTTATATGTTATGATGTTAAGTATATAATATGATGAAGTATCAATGTGCATAGTGTCTTCGTGTGTTGATATGAAAGAATTGTCCATATGGGTACACATATAAACTTATGCATTTACATATGAACAAGTTTGACATTTATGAGTTATGTGAAAGGTTTGCTCACATATAAATACACACACACATGAAAGATGATCTAATCAATAGAGGAGGCTTGAAAGGTGTGCTAAGGCGTATCCTTGACTAGATAGTGCTAATAATATATGTTATGTCCATGTGAAAGGATTTATCACATGACATAGGTTGATGAAAGGATTTCTCATCTATGAGGTATGAGCTAAGCATACAGGGAGTCAATCTCCTAAGCATATATTTTATTTAAAAAAATGATGATGAAGACTTTTTCAATAAAGGGAACTTAGCTTAGCACCGAGTCAACTTGTAGTTGAGGGGATGGCACCTTCCTAAAGATGGAAGGCGAAAGGGTCCACTACGGTCCTCACATGGTGGATAGCCGCATCACCCAACAAAGAGTGTAGAGTTGATATTTCCATGACAGTCCCAAGTTCCATAAACTATGATTGCCACATAGGATTTAGCAAGTTATATCACCTAAAATGCTAGCATGTGTTAATTTTCTACCTTGATTAGGTAGGAACACCTTCCATTGGTGTAACGCTCTACAACACCAAATTCCATGTTTATCAACCATGGTCTTAGTGTCGGTTAAGACTATAGTTTCGCTAAAGTAAAATGGACAATGGAAGTAAATGAATAGGATCCTAACAAGGAGGAATTAAGGGAAGTTACTTAGGATAGGTGGAAGTAATGAACCCATCTAGACATTGCAGAATTAGCTCCTAAGGAAGTCCTAGGAAGGTGACCTAACATATATGTTTATAAGTATGTTATTATTCATGGCATGGTAGAATTTGTCTATTTGTCATGAAGATAGGCATGGTATGATTCTATATTATATGGTCTTATTCTTATATGGACTATGTGAGTCTTAATGACTATATGATGAAGATTATTGATATGAATGTAGTTGTCCTTATGTGATACGTTAATGTATGAATTGAATGATAAAGTTTGTGGTCTCAGGAAGATTTACTAAGAATGTATGGGGTTATGGGGCTTCATATGTTCATTACACTAGTAGACTAAGATTGGGGTCATGAACAAGGTCTTATAATAATGTATATGAAAAGAAGTAAAGATATGTGTAAATTGATGTTGCTTATTATGATGTTCCTAAGGTTTTGACTCAAATGTGTCTTTGATATATTATGATTATATGATGATATGTGTTGGCTTATGTAGGTTGTATGTATGAATTATTTGTGACCTTAAGGTGATGCACTACACCAAGTATCACTAGAGGGTTGCTTGGGAGGTTAATGAATAAAAGAACGGAATACTCACCGTCAAGGGAAGTTAGCTCACTGTAATGTGACTTGAAAAATGTCATAAATTCTATATGTGATCTTATGTAAATTTTGGCCTTTGAATATGTATATATGAAGTATGTGAATGATATAAATGTAACTGTATAAATGTTTTGTGAAGATTTACTCAAAAAGTCATGGAGTATGATTTCAAGAAAATGTCCCTTTTTAAATGCATGGTTGTCATACTTAGTGCATTCTTATACTAATCTCATTCTTCTTTACTTTTTACACAAATTGTAGGTTATGGATTCTTAATGGATGTCTATGTTTGAGTAGCTTAATATGTGATCTCCATGCTCAAGGAAAGGGGTCCTTAAGTTCCAAGGATTCCCTACTAATGTCTTACTATAAAGTGTTTCAATGTTGTATAGTTATGTATTATGGTTTAATAGAAGTGTCCCTAATGTACTCTAATTTTGTTGAGTCTAAGATGGCAAAGAGACTTAGAGTTTAAGTATGTAATATGATATTTTATATATATACGAAGTTAAGATTCTAGCATATGATGTGCTAGCAAAGTTTTAAATTTTCCTCTAAATTTCCTCTGACAATGCGATGAATTATAACTATGGATTTGTATAAGACCTCCGGAGGTCAAGTACGTCATGTTACTTCTAGGGGGTGCTTCACGGATGTGACAAACGTGGTATCAGAGCATGTAGTTTTAAAAGTGGTTTAGGGTCCAAGAAGTCTCATATTGCCACGTCTGGTAGATTCTCGTATCATTGGTGGTGAGTCACGACACATCAAATGGTACGAGAGGCTATAGGACGATAGAGTTTCCCTTCTTCATTATTCTCAAATCGTGCCATAGAACTTAACTCTATAAGATCTCTCTCTTATGTTTTCTTGTCCGTGGTATTTTAGATATGATTGATTGGATGAGATTGCTCTTTTTGTTTGAGGGAGAAAATATGAGTTTAAATGCTTATCTTGGTTTTAGGGTTGAATGATTATTTATGAAGCTGATTTTTTTCATATTTTGATGATGTGATGCCAATTATGGCTATATATGAATTTTATGTGAAATAGCATGTTATGTTGAAAAATGTATGTCATGATATAGTTAAAGCATGTTAGAAGTTATTATGGTTCATATGAGTTTCTTTTGAAATAATGTGTTATTATATGGTTTTGCATGATGGTAGACTTATGATATGGTTTGGACTTGAAATGCTTAGTGACTACCTATGGAAGCATGCTACCCTAAGATTATGGTATTTAAAGGTGTTAAATGTTTCCTTTTTTATACATGTGGTCCTTGATAAGATGCCTAGTATGGATTGGAGTCCTTTGTATAGAGTTGATCCTAGGTGTGATGTTTTGTATCTCCTATTGTCATGGTTTCCCATCAATAACCTAAGTTTTGCATTTTTGGAATGTTGAAGCATGTTCATTATAATGATTGGCGGCTTATTGTGAGAGTTTTGGGAAATCAATTAAATTGTTCTTTGATTGGAAGTTCTTGAAATGTGTATATAATTGATGCATATGAACGGGATAATTAATGTAAAAATGAGATTCGCTATTTTGAATAAGGAATGGATTATTATGGCATGATGAGTTGTGGATTTGTTTCTAACTTCTTATTGTGTTGGGAGTCCCTTGATGTTGTGGAACTAATGATTTCCCTAGAATTGAGGGTATTACTCTTATCTATGTAGGGTGATGATGTGGGTATGATTGACCTATAAGTTACCCTACTTTAATGTTGAAAGAAAAGAAAGAGTCCTTAAGGCCAAGTCTCCTATATTTTTTCCTTTAATGATGTATGAACTTTGTGTCTATTGTATTATATGAAAAACCTATGTTGTTAAATAGTATGACTTAACTTGAAAATTGGGGATAAATTGCCTAGGTGCTAAAGTTTAGAATGCCTTGGTTGACTTACGGTAAATCCCTTGTAAAGTTGTAATCATTTTTAAGTGATGAAAGTGAAGGTTGTATAGTTAAGATACTCTTAAGCTTGGGTAAAGTTTCTCTAAAATTAAATCTATTCTAAGTGGGGGATGGTGATGGAATATTAAGGTTGTAGATATTTTCTACCTTGTCCTTCTATTCTTTATTGAATTTGAATCAAATGAATTCTTAGTAATCTTGGGCATACATAGAGTTTTGCATAAAGTATGAGTTGCATGAACTTTACATGTTTGGTATGCATTGATTTTCATTACCTTGAGGATATTTTTAAGATTCCAAAGTGCATGAAGGGAAATTTTGATAAAAAACCATATTTTCTCATGTGTATTGTGCATCTTAATATGCTAATTGTGAATTTGAGTTCATAAGGTGAGATAAGAACATGGTAGAAGTCACTTGTGAGGTGTAATGCTTAGCCTTATAATGGAAAGTTGAGTCTTTATAAAATGAAAAATGATGAGTCGCTTGAAAATTATTTGACTTATATGATTTGTAATGCATAATTATAGGCTCATACTTGAAAAGTGAAATCATATTTAGCTAAGTGCTCATGTGTGTGACTATGATTTGTGTGATTCTTCCAAAATGATGCTTACTGTGAAGGTGAGTACTATGTTAGAAATGGGCATTTTGTGAATTACATCCTATTTGTTATAATGTGCTTGGTGTGGCTTACCATTTGGACTTCAGAAGGAAGGAAACATGGGCATGCCTTTGTTTAAAATATTCCTCGTTTTAAAAAGGAATTGACCTTGTACTTTGCTTAGATGTGAACTCATGATACGTGTAAGTGTGTTAAGGAGAAGGATATACCTCCCTGGACACCACTAAGTATGGTATGGTTGAGTATATCCTTCGTGGCACTAAGTCTAATTAATAAATTCTTTATTGATTTAATTAAGTCAAGTCTATGTGCATCGAACTATGAGTGCCTAATTGTTTCTTGTGTATTGTTGAAATCTACCTAAGTATGACCTTAAAAAGGTTGCATGATGAGCTCTTAAATAAAATGAAGTGATGACCATATTAGTACGAGGAGAAGGATGTTCCTCCTACAAACATGATAAGATCCTTTGTGTTTGATACATTAGAGTGTGAGTTAATGAAAGTCTTGCTTGCTTATGTGCATTGAGTGCTTAAATTAGTTTAAGATGTCTTCTTTGTAAGTGGGGTTCATTGACTTCTATTCTATGTAATAATATTATGAATGTGATGGATTGATCTATGATGCATGGAAGTCCTTGTTGTGATAAGAGTGTTCTAAGTGTCATTCGTGGACTAATGTTCCTAAGTGGGGGATATTGTAAGACCCCCAAAATGAGTTAGGGTGTCTAGAGCCTAACATGTCGTATTGAGGTAGGATAAAAGAGATGATGAAATGTAGTGTTGGAAATGTATAGGGCAATGAGTAAGGAGGGTTGATATTGCTTTACTCTTACCTCAGTATGGGAGGAAGAGTTGTTTGGAAGAGCTAGTTGAATTTCTCTTTGTCGGGGATGTTGTGACTAGGTTATAAGGCTTTGAGAGTCTTTCGTATTCATGAGATATGTTTGATTGATTATGTTGTTTCAAGAGGTTTAGTGAATTGAAGAGTTGGGTGATAATGGTATTGGTAAGCTTGATGATTTCTTAATTGAGATTTTTATAGTATGTTCATGTTGACCTTATATGGGTTTCTCCCCACTGGAGGAGTATGGTGAATATTATGGGTGTCGGGAGTGAGATATCCTTATATTTTCCTTATGTGTCTATTTATGCCAAAAACTAATTGTTCCCGGTATATTTGTTCATTTTATGGATTCTTTTGTGATAAATGAGTTTCCAAGTATCCTCCTTATGAAGTGCATGTTTTATTTAGATTCTTGTTAAATGAAAAAATGAGTTTTTATGCATTGTATTCCCTCATTCTCATGTGCATTTAGTTTAGATTATATGTTTTCTTCATGAGGTGAAATTGTGAACATGCCTAGATGTTACATGAGTTGACTTGTTGAGCACACCTAATGTGTTCTTTAGAAGTTGCATGTTGAGCCTTATGGGAAGAATTACTCAAAATGTGACTTATCTAAAATGTTGCATGATTGTGATTTGATGATAAATTTCCTGATGTGCTAAGTGATGTTTAAATGAGCATGTGGTATTTTCGAGAAGGAATTTCCTTTAATATCATGAGAAATTGTAACGAATTATGCATAAGGAGTTGGTAGGTGAAGCTCTACTTGCTTGAATTGTATCAAGTTGTTTGGGATTTTTGTGTGGATTTATGTTCCTTCTAACTATGAATATGGTTTATGATATTGCATGAATGAATCTGGGTTGTTTGATTTGGTCATTTTCCCTTTATGTGTTTAAGTGTAATTCGTGGACGAATGTTCCCAAGTGGGGGAGAATGTAACAACACTCAAAATGAACTAGGATGGACAGGAGCATCACTTGAGTTTTAAGGGTTGTTAACTTGTTTATTTATTGAGTAAATGATTTTATAGGTCAGTTTGGTTGAGTTTGAGTTTGAACGTCAAGGAATGACCAAGACGTTCAGAGACTAGTCCTCTATGTGCTAGTGTGTCCTTGTGTGTTTTGATAAAGTTAAGTCTGTTGTTTGGGATATAAGCCAGTGGTGATGACATTAAAACCTAGATGGACATGTTTTGGGGTTTAACAACGAGCTAAAAATCCCCCAAGGACCCAAAATGGGCCCTTGAGGAAGACCCCATCTCTTGGCCAACAAGCTGCTACACAACATGATTGACGGGTTCAAATGACGGATCATCAATGCATTGACTCTCCGTCAGTCTTTAGGTGTAAACCAGGCCTGCAAAGACTGCAAATTTCTAAGATTCAGACAAAAATGATGGACCCTATTGACGGGGCATCAATCCATTGACGGTCCATCGGTTGTGGGTGTCAAATGGGTCTGCAATATGCTAGAGTTGTTCGACCAACATAGCGCTGAGTTTGAAAATTCATTCCAAGTATTTTAAAGGGTAGGGTAGGTTGTTTTATGTGTATATAGGGATTTTATCTATAGTTGTTTTATGTGTATATAGGGATTTTATATATATTATATTGCGTAAACCCTCTTTTAGACTCAAGCTCCTAGATCAAACACCTTCTCTCCCAAAGTTCTCTTTGAAAACCCCCATTGAAGAATGAAGTTAGTTTGGAGCTAGGTTTTCGGATTCCAATGGCATTCTTCTTCAATTCTCTTGGTACTTATTCTAATAACGTATGGGAGTTTTTTGTCTAAATAAGGTATGGGAGTTTTTTGTCTAAGGCTAGCTATCACCTTAAAGTCAACTTCAAAGTGATTTCAAAGATTTCAAAGTTTATGGAAATAGTCAAATTTTCACTCTTACTCAAGGGTTCATGAATGAAATGTTTTCGAATAATTAGTTACGATATTATTGATGTTAAATTGATGTTTTTTAATCAAAATATCCATGAACCCTTGATCTTCTCAAATCCCTAAATTTGGCTTATGAAGTCGGTTTATTACTTATGATTTATTGTTCATAGAATTGAGTTTAATTTATGTTGTATTGTTGATTTTGATGGTTAATTATACTATTATATTGTGAATTTTTGGAGATATTAAGGAATGGTGATTTTGGTTTTAGAAGAGGGTAAGTTGACCTAATTCCCTTAGTAATGTAAAATTGATATAGAATTGCTTCTGTGTGGTACTATCCACTTATATAGGCGGTGTTTACTTCTTGTTCTTATTCTGTTCATGGCCTTGTCGACATTATTATGTAAATTGTAGTAGTATCATGTTAGGGTATATATGAAGGTATAATGTGAAGTTTTTTATGTGAAGTAATGTTACTATGAGAAGGTGTTAGCATATGTGAATGTACAAAGTGAAGTTATTATATGATATATTTGTGATCTTCTGTAAATTTCATAATGTGAAGGTGTTCATATGATATTGAGGTGATTTTGTTTAAAGTTGTTTGGTATTGTGAATGAAAGCATGTTACTCTACATGTTGCTATGTGATGATGATAGATTATGAAGAGTCTTTCCGTATTGATATGGTGTCTTCTTTAGGTATACCTAGTTGTCCGTACTTGATACATGAAACTCTTGTCGAAGTTAACCTCTTGACTTTAGAAGCGTCTTTTCTTAAGAATGAATAAAAGTCTAGGATGAGTTGACATAAGTTGGTGCCCTTCCTTGAACGATTAATGAGGTATTCTAGAGCATGACTTGAATAGTAGACCTTAGAATAGTGCCTTCTTCATGAGTCTACAAAAGTGAATGTGCATACCTTGAATATGAAGTGAAGTTTCATAATGAAGTTAATCGGATTGACAAAACAAGGTACCCGTTTCTTGAATGAGCTTTCCAAATCAATCTTGATCGGTTGACCCTTCTAGATCCCTTCTTTTTTTTTTGTGGTATTATTAGTTCGTAGGGATTAGGGATGGTACCTTGTCAAATACTCTTATGTGAATGAACCTTCATTATGACAACCAAGGCAAAGTACCGAGTTGATAATTTTAAGTTTGTACTTGTACTTGAGTATGAGCCAAAATACAAAAAAGTATTTTGATATCCACTAAAACATGTGTCTACATGTGATGTGCCCTTAATTCTACCTTTGGAAAGTAGAACACCTTCCATGGTGTGGGCTCTTATGACAACGTATTCCATACCTAGTGTCACGACCCAAATCGGGGACGCGACTGGCACCCACATTTACCCTCCTATGTGAGCGAACCAACCAATCTAACCTTTAGCATTTTAATACAATATCAACAAAAGAAATGCGGAAGACTTAACTCATTAATAAAAACAATTCAAAACTATTATTATTATCCCCAAAATCTGGAAGTCACCATCACAAGAACATCTATTTCAAATTACTAAACTAAAACTGTCTAAGAAGCTAAAACAAAATACTAGCTAGTCCATGCCGGAAGTTCAAGGCATCGAGACTTGAAGAAGAAGATCCAGTCCAAGCTAGACGCATTAGCTCACCCTGAATTTCCGATGAAGTGAAGACTGGCTAGATCTACTGTTGAGTTGAAGTTGACGGAACGTTTGCTGCATTACACAAATAACAAAGAAGAAACATAAAAGTAGGGGGGGTCAGTACAACCACAAGTACTGAGTAGATATCATCGGCCAACTCAAAATAGAAGATAATATATATTGAAAATATTATAAATCAACTATAAACTCAACATGTAGCAACAACAAGTATTATAATCGTCAATAAATACCATCAAGTTCATCCATGAGGGCTCAAGCCTCAATACCATACTCATTTGGGAATTAAGTTCATTAGATTGAATATATTTATCATATTTCAAGATTCATTATCTTTTCTTCCTCTTGTGTCGGTACGTGACACTCCGATCCCCTACCACTATGTGTCGGTACGTGACACTCCGATCCCCTATATGTGTCGGAACATGACACTCCGATCCCCTATATGTGTCAGAACGTGACACTCCGATCCCCTATATGTGTCGGTACGTGACACTCTGATCCCCTAATTCTACGTGTCGGTTCGTGACACCCGTCCCACTAATACTATGTGTCGGAACGTGACACTCCGATCCACTAATACTATGTGTCGGAACGTGACACTCCGATCCACTAATACTATGTGTCGGAACGTGACACTCCGATCCACTAACCTTATTCAATTCGTTCATCAAGCCTTTTCTATACCAAGGCATCACCAATCCCATTACTTCAATTCATCAAGCCTTCTTTTGTACCAAGGCATCATCATTAATAACATAGATTAAAGTTTCCTTCAAGATTTGGGATTCAATGGTTTTCATCATGCTTGTTTTATCAAAATCACATAATCATATTCATGCAAGCATACAATTAAGCATATAGACAGGTTTACAATACTGCCAATACATATCATGCGCTATTAAGAGTCTACTACGAATAGCATGAAACCATAACCTACCTCCACCGAAGACTAGTGATCAAGCAAGAAATTCCCAAGCTTTGTTTTCTCCTCCCTCTCGATCGATTCCTCTCTTTCTCTCTTGTTCTTTCTGTTTTCTTATGTTCAACCCTCTTTCCTTTACCCTAATTATCATATAATTAAGACTAAAAGAGGACAATAGAACCACCTAATTAACTTAAGGTTACCTCTTTTAACCCCCAAGTAATTAGACTTATTAATATTAACCCTTAATCTTTATAATTAAGGAAAGAATAGTCCAAAACGACCCTTAAAACGTGTAGAGGAATCCTATTCTGCCTGGGATTTGCGCAACCTGTGACGGGCCATCGTGCCTGTGACGGTCCGTCACAATGGTCGTCGCAGCCTCCCAAAATCAAGGTGAACTGTGACGGCCCGTCATACCAGTGACGGTCCGTCCTGCACCTCCGTCCTGACGGTCAGAAACTCGTTTCTTGTACCAAATTCTCAAAAGTTGAAGTGTTTTGCAACGGAAACTCACGACGGTTCATCGTGGATGTGACGGCACGTCCTGCAGGTCCGTCACAATTTACAGAGAGTCGATTTTTAGTATCTAATTTCAGAATTCTAAGTATGCTGAGACGATGCACCCTCGACGGGCCGTCGTGCCTGTGACGGTCCGTCGCAGTGCCCGTGGTCTTGGCCAGTTTTTCCAGAATTAAAATCTGCTGCTCAAAACGACTAAACAGGTCGTTACAATAGATACCAATTTACCCATCGTTCGTCCCCGAACGATTAAAAGAAGAAAAACAATGGCGAAAATGAGTACCTGAATCTGTAAACAGATGTGGGTATTTTTCTTGCATATCTGCCTCCTTCTCCAAGGTAGCTTCTTCAACCGGTCGATTCTTCCATTGGACCTTGATGGATGCAATTTCTCTCGACCTCAACTTGCGAACCTCTCTATCTAGTATAGCAACCGGTTCCTCCTCATAAGTCAAATTCTCATCAAGCAAAACTAAATCCCAACGGATAATGTAGTTTCCATCTCCATGGTATCTTTTCAACATGGACACATGAAACACCGGATGCACTCCGGACAGCCCTGGGGGCAAGGCTAATTCATAAGCCACCTCCCCTATTCGCTTAAGCACTTTAAATGGTCCAATATACCTTGGACTTAAATTACCTCTTTTACCAAACCGCATCACCCCTTTCATGGGTGAAACCTTCAACAAGACTTGTTCACCTTCCATGAACTCTAAATCTCTAACCTTTCGGTCTGCATACTCCTTTTGTCTACTTTGCGCCGCTAGAAGCTTTTCTTGAATAGCTTTCACCTTATCTAACGAATCCCTCAAGAGGTCAGTACCCCAAGGTCTAACCTCAATGCATCAACCACCAATGGGAGATCTACACCCTCCTCCCATACAATGCTTCAAATGGAGTCATATCAATACTGGAGTGATAGCTATTATTGTATGAAAACTCTGCCAAAGGTAAGAAGCTATCCCAATGGCCACCAAACTCTATCGCACATGCACGAAGCATATCATCCAACACTTGAATCGTTCGCTCAGACTGACCATCGGTCTGAGGATGAAATGCAGTACTAAGGTCCAATCTAGTACCCAATTCAGCATGCAATGTTTTCCAAAACTTAGAAGTAAACTGCGTACCTCTATCTGATATGACGGATAGTGGAACCCCATGCAGTCGAACGATTTCTGAGATATAAATCTTGGCTAACTTCTCTGCATTGTAAGTCACCTTGACCGGAATGAAATGAGCAGACTTAGTTAACCTATCAACAATCACCCAAATGGAGTCATACTTACCCATCGTCTTTGGAAGACCAACTACAAAGTCCATTGAGATTCTCTCCCACTTCCATTCAGGAATGGGCATTCTCTGAAGTGTTCCTCCTGGCCTTTGGTGTTCATATTTCACTTGTTGACAGTTTGGACACTTGGCAATAAAGTCAACAATATCGCGCTTCATTCTACTCCACCAAAAGTGTTGCTTTAGGTCACGATACATCTTGGTTGCACCCGGATGTATAGAATACCTTGAACTATGAGCCTCTGTCAGAAGTATTAATCAAATCATCGATGCGGGGTACACATACCCTTTCCTTAATCCTTAAAACACCTTCCGCATCAATTGTTGCTTCTTTAGCCTCCCCTTGTAACACTTTATCTCGGATTCAACTTAGCTTCTCATCATCAAACTGTTTCCCCTTAATCAGATCAAGGAAAGAAGATTTTGCCTCTACACAAGCTAACAATCCTCCCTTCTCATTTATTTCTAACCTCATAAGGTCATTAGCCAGAATCTGCACTTCTCTAGCCAATGGGCGTCTAGAAGCTTGCAAGTGAGCTAGACTTCCCATGCTTCTCGCCTTTCTACATCAAAGCATCTGCCACAATATTCGCCTTCCCCGGATGATACAAAATAGTGATGTCGTAGTCCTTCAGTAGTTCCATCCATCTCCTTTGTCTCAAGTTCAAATCTTTCTTGGTAAAGACATACTGTAGACTACGATGATCCGTATAGATTTCACACTTAACCCCATATAAATAATGCCTCCATTGCTTCAAGGCAAACACTACCCCGGCCAATTCCAAGTCATGAGTTGGATAGTTACGTTCATGCACTTTTAATTGTCTTGAAGCATAAGCAATCACGTTCTTCTCTTGCATTAGCACTGCACCCAAACCCGTATAGGATGCATCACAATAGACAATGAAATTCTTACCTTCCACTGGCAAGGTAAGGATAGGTGCGGTAGTCAACAAGTCTTAAGCTTCTGAAAGCTTTCCTCACACTCATCCGACCATACAAATGGAACATTCTGCTTAGTCAAGTTCGTCAATTGGGAAGCAATAGAAGAGAATCCCTTGACAATCGGCGGTAGTAGCTAGCTAACCCAACAAAACTCCGTATTTCTGACACATTAGTGGGTCTTACCCAATTCTTCACTGTTCAATCTTAGAAGGATCTACCATCACTCCTTCCTTAGAAACTACATGCCCCAAGAAGGACACGGCATCTAGCCAAAACTCACACTTAGAGAACTTGGCATAAAGCTTTTTCTCCCTCAACATTTCCAACACAATCCTCAAATGCTCCTCATGTTCCTCCCTACTTTTAGAATATACCAGTATATCATCTATAAATACGATCACAAAGAGGTCCAAATATGGCTTAAAAATCCCATTCATCAAGCTCATGAAAGCGGCAGGGGCATTCGTAAGACCAAAGGACATCACTACAAATTCATAATGCCCATACCTAGTCCGAAAAGCAGTCTTTGGCACATCCGTTGCGCGTATTTTCAATTGATGATAACCGGATCTCAAGTCGATCTTCGAGAAGACACAAGAACCTTGTAGTTGATCGAATAAGTCATCAATGCGAGGGAGAGGATATTTATTCTTAATAGTTACTTTATTCAACAGCCGGTAATCTATGCACATTCGAAAACTCCCATCCTTCTTCTTCACAACAAAAACTGGAGCACCCCAAGGAGATGCACTTGGTCTAATAAAGCCTTTACTACAATTCTTGAAGTTGAGCCTTTAACTCTCTTACTCCACGGAGCCATTCTATAAGGGGGTATAGAAATGGGGCGAGTGCCCGGTTCAAGATCGATACAAAAGTCAATATCCCTATCTGGTGGCATACCAGGAAGATCTGCAGGGAACACATCCAAATACTCACAGACTACCGAAACCGACTCGATCGAGGGTACTTGGGTAGTGTCATCCTTGAGATGTGCCAAGAAAGCTAAACACCCTTTACTAACCATTTTCTTAGCACGAAGAAAGGATATGATGCGCACCGGATTGGAAGTGTAGTCGCCCTCCCACACTAACGGATCTGCCCCAGGCTTGGCTAACGTCACCGTTTTAGCGTTACAATCCAAAATCGCAAAATTTGGAGAAAGCCAAGTCATACCCAGAATTACATCAAAGTCACCCATTTCTAAAATAACCAAGTCTACGTAAGTGTTGCTCCCCACAAAATTTACCAAACAAGACCTATGTACCTTTTCAACTATCACAGACTCACCCACCGGAGTAGAAACACGAATATGCATGTCAAGTAATTCACAATGTAATTTTAGACCATTAGCAAATGAGGAGGATACATATGAAAATGTGGAGCCAGGGTCAAATAATACAGATGCTATGCAATCACAAACCAAAAGATTACCTGTGATAACAGCATCAGACGCCTCCGCTTCAGATCTCCCAGGGAAAGCGTAACAATGGGCCCTATCACCAGTCTGTCTGTTGCCCCTACCTGTTGTGTCGTAGTGGCTCCAATTCGCCCATCTCCTCTGCCGTTGTGGTGACCACCATTACCTCGACCACCACGTCCTCCAGAAAAGCGGCCTCTACCATGACCACCTCTACCTCTAGCTATTGGGGGTCTGTAACTCTGTTTTGGACAATTTCTCCTAATATGTCCAATCTCCCCACATCCATAGCACTCTCTGGAGTCAGGAATAGGTCTCTCGGAGTAGTGTTGACCGTTCTGAGGTGGACCCCCAACTACAGTCTGTAGTGAAGACTGAATTGGTCGAACTGAGTGACCTCCGGAGCTCTGTCCTCTAGAGTAAGAACCATTAAACTCACCTCCCCTTCGAAACCTTTTTGATGTCGATGTCGTGGTGAAGTCATCTGGTTTCACTCCTTCCACCTCTATCACAAAGTCTACCACCTCTTGGAAGGATGTTGTCGTTGCCGCTACCTGTAAGGCTGAAATCCGTAACTCTGACCTCAACCCCTTCACGAAACGGCGAATCCGTTCTTGTGGACTGAAACAAAGTTGGGTGGCATACCTGGATAATGCACGGAATTTGGCCTCATATGCGTTAACCGTCATCCTACCCTGCTCGAGACTCAAGAACTCATCCCTTTTTCTATCTCTCAAAGTCCGTGGGATATACTTTTCCATAAACAGGGTAGAGAATGATTCCCAAGTCATAGGTGGTGCTTCTGTTGGTTGACACTCAACATGTGAGCGCCACCACATTTTGGCGTTACCTTGAAACTGATAGCTCACGAACTCAACGCCAAACCGTTCTACTATCCCCATCTTGTGTAGTAGCTCATGACAATCAACCAGAAAATCATAAGCATCTTCAGATTCTGCACCCTTGAAGACTGGAGGTTTCAATTTCAAGAACTTACTGAAAAGTTAATGCTGATCATTTGTCATAATAGGCCCAGTAGTCAGACGTGGAAATGTGCCTATCCCCAATGATGCATCCATGCGGGGAGCCATAGTAGCCGCATGTCGTATCTCAGAAACCGGAGGTGTTGGTGCAGAAACCACTGGAGGTGCCTGACCCTGATCGGATAACCCGCTAAGATAAGCAAGTACCTGGTTAATCATCTCTGGGGTAGGTTGGGGTGGCATTTCCTCATTCTGCCCTTGTTCAGTTTCCCCTTCCTCACCCTCTCTTATCACCTCCTCGGTCGGTGGAGGAGTCACTGCCCTAGTATCAGATGGGCTAGGGGCTTGTCCTCTTCCTCTAGAGGACGTCCTCCCAGGACCTCTTCCACGGCCTCTTGTCACTTCTCTTCCTCGAGCTACAGCCCCAATGGCTGGCTCAGTCGTTTCTTGTCTTTCCGTTGTTTCTGCTGGTGCGGTCGTTGCTCTAGTTCTAACCATTTGCGAAATAGAAGGAAGATGGTTAGATACCAATTTGTATCACCTAGATACCAATTGGACTCAAGTAGTAGCACGAAAGAAGAATGAAAGAATGGAATTTTCCTAAAGTCTTATAGCCTCTCAAAGAAAAGTAAAGGCGTCCCCCTACCATTCCTTAAGACTCTACTAGACCTGTTCTTGTGTGATGAGACCAACGAACCTAATGCTCTGATACCAAGTTTGTCACGACCCAAATCGGGGACGCGATTGGCACCCATATTTACCCTCCTATGTGAGCGAACCAACCAATCTAACCTTTAACATTTTAATACAATATCAACAAAAGAAATGCGGAAGACTTAACTCATTAATAAAAACAATTCAAAACTATTATTATTATCCCCAAAATCTGGAAGTCACCATCACAAGAACATCTATTTCAAATTTCTAAACTAAAACTGTCTAAGAAGCTAAAACAAAATACTAGCTAGTCCATGCCGGAAGTTCAAGGCATCGAGACTTGAAGAAGAAGATCTAGTCCAAGCTATACGCATTAGCTCACCCTGAACTTCCGATGAAGTGAAGACTGGCTAGATCTACTGTTGAGTTGAAGTTGACGGAACGTTTGCTGCATTACACAAATAACAAAGAAGAAACATAAAAGTAGGGGCGGGTCAGTACAACCACAAGTACTGAGTAGATATCATCGGCCAACTCAAAATAGAAGATAATATATATTGAGAAATATTATAAATCAACTATAAACTCAACATGTAGCAACAACAAGTATTATAATCGTCAATAAATACCATCAAGTTCATCCATGAGGGCTCAAGCCTCAATACCATACTCATTTGGGAATTAAGTTCATTAGATTGAATATATTTATCATCTTTCAAGATTCATTATCTTTTCTTCCTCTTGTGTCGGTACGTGACACTCCGATCCCCTACCACTATGTGTCGGTACGTGACACTCCGATCCCCTATATGTGTCGGAACGTGACACTCCGATCCCCTATATGTGTCGGAACGTGACACTCCGATCCCCTATATGTGTCGGTACGTGACACTCCGATCCATTAATTCTACGTGTCGGTTCGTGACACCCGTCCCACTAATACTATGTGTCGAAACGTGACACTCCGATCCACTAATACTATGTGTCGGAACGTGACACTCCGATCCACTAACCTTATTCAATTCGTTCATCAAGCCTTCTCTATACCAAGGCATCACCAATCCCATTACTTCAATTCATCAAGCCTTCTTTTGTACCAAGGCATCATCATTAATAACAAAGATTAAAGTTTCCTTCAAGATTTGGGATTCAATGGTTTTCATCATGCTTATTTTATCAAAATCACATAATCATATTCATGCAAGCATACAATTAAGCATATAGACAGGTTTACAATACTACCAATACATATCATGCGCTATTAAGAGTCTACTACGAATAGCATGAAACCATAACCTACCTCCACCGAAGACTAGTGATCATGCAAGAAATTCCTAAGCTTTGTTTTCTCCTCCCTCTCGATCGATTCCTCTCTTCTCTCTGTTCTTTCTGTTTTCTTATGTTCAACCCTCTTTCCTTACCCTAATTATCATATAATTAAGACTAAAAGAGGACAATAGAACCACCTAATTAACTTAAGGTTACCTCTTTTAACCCCCAAGTAATTAGACTTATTAATATTAACCCTCAATCTTTATAATTAAGGAAAGAATAGTCCAAAACGACCCTTAAAACGTGTAGAGGAATCCTATTCTGCCTGGGATTTGCGCAACCTGTGACGGGCGGTCGTGCCTGCGACGGTCCGTCACGATGGTCGTCGCAGCCTCCCAAAATCAAGGTGAACTGTGACGGCCCGTCACACCAGTGACGGTCCGTCCTGCACCTCCGTCCTGACGGTCAGAAACTCGTTTCTTGTACCAAATTCTCAAAAGTTAAAGTGTTTTGCAACGGAAACTCACGACGGTTCGTCGTGGATGTGACGGCACGTCCTGCAGGTCCGTCACAATTTATAGAGAGTCGATTTTTAGTATCCAATTTCAGAATTCTAAGTATGCTGAGACGATGCACCCTCGACGGGTCGTCGTGCCTGTGACGGGCCGTCGCAGTGCCCGTGGTCTTGGCCAGTTTTTCCAGAATTAAAATTTGCTGCTCAAAACGACTAAACAGGTCGTTACACCTAGCTAGTATGGTTTATGTCGTTTAATTATTATTCTCATAATGTGAGATGTGCACTCTCGTATTGGATAGGTTCTACAATGTGTAAATTGGGGAATGGGACGCTATTTACACATGTCACTACTAGGCTTTGAAGATACTAAAGTAAATTCCCTACGTCTTCTAAGACCACTATATTATTGACTTTATTTAATTAGTTTTCTCCTAACTGGTATAAATGAATAATGTTCACTTAGTAAAAGTATTTTTAATAGAAAGGTTCTTATATAGGGTGGCTTTGAGGATCACTTATGTGTGGTAGAAGAGGGTGTATGGGTGGTCTCTTCATGTCTTACTTAGGTGAATCTTATATTAACCTTAAGTAGAGAGTCTAAATGATGACAAGGCTTACTTGATGAACATGGAATTATGTGGTATATGATGATCCATGTTGAAAGTGTATTATATGTGATTTTTGACTTGTATTATGTCTTATACTCTTACGATGAAGGTTTTTATCAAAATGTCATGAAAGCATGTTTCTGTCATGAAAGGTTTTTTCTTTGCTTTTGTAAGGCTTCCATACTAAGTGCATAAATGTGCTAACCACATTTTTTTCTTTTTTGACTAAATTGTAGGGATTGGAGGTCTTGATATGCTATGTATGATGGATAATTTTCTCAGGGTTGAACATGAAGTATGGTGAGTCCTCACAGATTCGAGGGCAATACCCACATGTTATTTTTTTATATCTCTTTTAGCTTTTATTTTATGTCTTGTATGGGATTAGTACAAAAAGTTGTAATCCACAAGTTATTCGATAGTTTAATGATACATATTGTAAAGTTAGATGTTTTAAAGTTTTCCGATTGCTATATAATGAAAGTATTATTCGTGTATGAATAAAGTATTGAATTCTTACTTATTTTGAGTATTGTATGAAATGAATTATCCATGTAGATTGTATGAGACCTCTGAGAGGTCAATTACGCCGTGTTAATTCTAAGGTAATTCTTGGTCGGTACAATATCAACATGTATAAACTCTTCATAGTCTATCTTATCACATACCAACAGTTAGAGGAAACATGCTTTCACTCACAATATCACATAGCTTTATACAAGTTCGTCTTATCATCATATGACAACTTCCCAATATGCCTATCTTCCAACATAATAACATAACCAACCTTCAATTTACATCATTCAGACATCAAGATCATAATAAAATAAGAACAAGTATTAAGAACCTCAACTAGAAGTGAATCAAACCCTACCAAGCAATGCTACTATTCTTAAGCAATTGAATTAACTCACCATTATACAATATCATAATTCACCATTTATCATCTTCCAATACTTTCAATTATAACAAAAGAACTTACCCATATTTATGTACATATGTAACGACCTGTTTAGTCGTTTTGAGCAGCAGATTGAAATTCTGGGAAAACTGGCTGGGACGACGGAAGTCACGACGGACCGTCGTGGTCACGACGGCCCGTCGAGGAGGTTTCGTTCCATGAAACTTAGAATTCTTCAATTTGGATATTAAAATCGACTCTCTGTAAATTGTGACGGACCTGCAGGACGTGCCGTCACATCTACGACGAACCATCGTGAGGCACCGTTTCAATATACTTGGGAATTCTGAAATTGGGTACCGAAAATTGAGTTTCTGACCGTCAGGACGGAGGTGCAGGACGGACCGTCACAAGTGTGACGGGCCGTCACAGTCCACCTGAATTTTGGGGGGTTGCGACGACCTGTGTGACGGACCGTCGCAGGAACGACGGGCCGTCACAGGTTGCGCAAATCCCAGGCAGAATAGGATTCCTCTACACGTTTTAAGGGTCGTTTTGGACTATTCTTTCCTTAATTATAAAGATTGAGGGTTAATATTAATAAGTCTAATTACTTGGGGGTTAAAAGAGGTAACCTTAAGTTAATTAGTGGGTTTTATTGTCCTCTTTTACACTTAATTACATGTTAATTAGGGTAAGAGAAAGAGGGTTTGAATAAAACAAACAGAAAGAACAAGGGAAAGAGAGGAATCGATCGAATAGAGAGAGGAGAAAACGAAGGTAAAAAATCAAAGCTTGGGAATTTACTTGTGGATTCCAATTCTTCGGTGGAGGTAGGTTATGGTTATGTTACGATATTCGTAGTGAACTCTTAATAGTGAATGTTATGTGTTGATAGTATTGTAAACCCTGCTATGTGCTTAAATTGTATGCTTGCATGATTATGATTATGATTATGAAATTGTGATGAATTAACAAAGCATGATGAAGCTGTTGAATCCCAAATCTTGAAATAACCCTAATTCGCTTGATATATTATATAATAAGATTGATGATGCCTTAGTATGAAAGAAGGCTTGATAAATTATATAATGAGATTGATGATGCCTTAGTGTAAAAGAAGGCTTGATGAATTAGGGGATCGGGTGCCACGTTCCGGTACCAGGATAGAATGAATATGAGGATCAGAGTGTCATGTTCCGACACCAAGATAGAATATGGATCGGGTGTCACGTTCCGACACCAGGATAGAATATGGATCGGGTGCCACGTTCCGGTACCAGGATAGAATGAATATGAGGATCGGAGTGTAACGTCCCGACACCAGGATAGAATATGGATTGGGTGCCACGTTTCGGTACCAGGATAGAATGAACATGAGGATCGGAGTGTCACGTTCCGACACCAGGATAGAATATGGATCGGGTGCCACGTTCCGGTACCAGGATAGAATGAATAGAGGAGCGGAGTGTCACGTACCGACACAAGAGGAAGAAAGATAATGAATCTTGAAAGATAATGAATATACTCAAACTAATGAACCAATTCCCAAATGAGTATGGTATTGAGGCTTGAGTCCTCATGTGTGAACTCGGTTGTATTCATTGATGAATTAAACATTGCTATTGCTACATGTTGAGTATTGTAGTTGATTTACATTATTATTGATATATGCTGTTCCCTATTTTGAGTTAACCGATGATATCTACTCAGTACTTGTGGTTGTACTGACCCCTACTTTCATGTTTTTCTTCTTTGTTATTTGTGTAATGCAGCAAACGTTCCGTCAACTTCAACTCAACAACAGTAGATCTAGCCAGTCTTCACACTACCCTCCGGAAATTCAGGGTGAGCTAATGCGTCTAGCTTGGACTGGGTCTTCTTCTTCAAGTCTTGATGCCTTGAACTTCCGGCATGGACTAGCTATGGTTGTTTTAGATTCTTAGTCAGTTTTAGTTTAGCAACTTGAGATAGATGTTCTTGTGATGATGACTTCCAGATTTTGGGGATAATAATAATAGTTTGAATTGTTTTATTAATGAGTTTAAGTCTTCCGCATTTCTTTTGTTGATATGGTATTAAAATGTTAAAGGTTAGATTGGTTGGTTCGCTCACATAGGAGGGTAAATGTGGGTGCCAGTCGCGTCCCCGATTTGGGTCGTGACAAACTTGGTATCAGAGCATTAGGTTCGTTGGTCTCATCACACAAGAACAGGTCTAGTAGAGTCTTAAGGAACGGTAGGGGGACGCCTTTACTTTTCTTTGAGAGGCTACAAGACTTTAGGAAAATTCCGTTCTTTCATTCTTCTTTCGTGCTACTACTTGAGTCCATTTATCTAGGTGATACAAATTGGTATCTGACCATCTTCATTCTATTTCGCAGATGGTTAGAACTAGAGCAACGACCGCACCAGCAGCAACAACGAAAAGACAAGAAACGACTGAGCCAGCCACTGGGGCTATAGCTCGAGAAAGAGCAGCGGTAAGAGGCCGTGGAAGAGGTCGTGGGAGGACGTCCTCTAGAGGAAGAGGACGAGCACCTAGCCCATCTGATACTAGGGCGGTGACTCCTCCACCGACTGAGGAGGTGAGTAAGAGAGGGTGAGGAAGGGGAAACTGAACAAGGGCAGAATGAGGAAATGCCCCCAACCCCCCACCCCAGAAATGATCAACCAGGTACTTGCTTATCTTAGCGGGTTATCCGATCAGGGTCAGGCACCTCCAGTGTTTTCTGCACCAACACCTCCGGTTTCAGAGGTACGACATGCGGCTACTATGGCTCCCTGCATGGATGCATCATTGGGAATAGGCACATTTCCACGTCTGACTACTGGGCCTATTATGACAAATGATCAACATGAACTTTTCAGTAAGTTCTTGAAATTGAAACCTCCAGTCTTTAAGGGCGCAGAATCAGAGGATGCCTACGATTTTCTAGTTGATTGTCATGAGCTACTACACAAGATGGGTATAGTAGAACGTTTGGCGTTGAGTTCGTGAGCTATCATTTTCAAGGGAACGCCAAAATGTGGTGGCGTCACATGTTGAGTGCCAACCAACAGAGCACCACCTATGACTTGGGAATCATTCTCTACTCTGTTTATGGAGAAGTACATCCCAAGGACTTTGAGAGATAGAAAAAGGGATGAGTTCTTGAGTCTAGAGCAAGGGAGGATGACAGTTAACGCGTATGAGGCTAAATTTTGCGCACCTATCCAGATACGCCACCCAACTTTGTTTCAGTCCACAAGAACGGATTCGCCGTTTTGTGAAGGGGTTGAGGTCAGAGTTGCGGATTTCAGCCTTACAGGTAGCGGCAACGGCAACATCCTTCCAAGAGGTGGTAGACTTTGTGATAGAGGTGGAAGGAGTGAAACCAGATGACTTCACCACAACATCGACATCAAAAAGCTTTCGAAGGGGAGGTGAGTTTAATGGTTCTTACTCTAGAGGACAGAGCTCCGGAGGTCACTCAGTTCGACCAATCCAGTCTTCACTACAGACTGTGGTTGGGGGTCCACCTCAGAACGGTCAACACTTCTCTGAAAGGCCGATGCGTGAGCCCCGAGAATGTTATGGATGTGGAGAGATTGGACACATTAAGAGGTATTGTCCAAACCAGAGTTACAGAGCCCCACTAGCTAGAGGTAGGGGTGGTCATGGTAGAGGCCGTTTTTCTGGAGGACGTGGTGGTCGAGGTAATGGTGGTCACCAAAACGGCAGAGGTGATGGGCAAAACGGAGCCACTACTACACAACATGGTAGGGGCAACGGACAGACGAATGATAGGGCCCATTGTTATGCTTTCCCTGGGAGATCTGAAGCGGAGGCATCTGATGCTGTTATCACAGGTATCTCTTTGGTTTTGTGATTGCATGGCATCTGTATTATTTGACCCTGGCTCCACGTTTTCATATGTATATTCCTCATTTGCTAATGGTCTAAATTTACATTGTGAATTACTTGACATGCCTATTCGTGTCTCTACTCCTCCGGTGGGTGAGTCTGTGATAGTTGAAAAGGTATATAGGTCTTGTTTGGTGAATTTTGTGGGGAGCAACACTTACGTAGACTTGGTTATTTTAGAAATGGGTGACTTTGATGTAATTCTGGGTATGACTTGGCTTTCTCCAAATTTTGCGATTTTGGATTGTAACGCTAAAACGGTGACGTTAGCCAAGCCTGGGGCAGATCCGTTAGTGTGGGAGGGCGACTACACTTCCAATCCGGTGCGCATCATATCCTTTCTTCGTGCTAAGAAAATGGTTAGTAAAGGGTGTTTAGCTTTCTTGGCACATCTCAAGGATGACACTACCCAAGTACCCCGATTGAGTCGGTTTCGGTAGTCTGTGAGTTTTTGGATGTGTTCCCTGCAGATCTTCCTGGTATGCCTCCACATATGAGGGATATTGACTTTTGTATCGATCTTGAACCGGGTACTCGCCCCATTTCTATACCCCCTTATAGAATGCTCCCGCAGAGTTAAGAGAGTTAAAGGCACAACTTCAAGAGTTGTTGAGCAAAGGCTTCATTAGACCAAGTGCATCTCCTTGGGGTGCTCCGGTCTTGTTTGTGAAGAAGAAGGATGGGAGTTTTCGGATGTGCATAGACTACAGAAAGTTGAACAAGGTAACTATTAAGAACAAGTATCCTCTTCCTCGCATTGATGACTTATTCGATCAACTACAAGGTGCTTGTGTCTTCTCGAAGATTGACTTGAGATTCGGTTATCACCAATTGAAAATACGTGCAACGGATGTGCCAAAGACTGCTTTTCGGACTAGGTATGGGCATTATGAATTTGTAGTGATGTCCTTTGGTCTTACAAATGCCCCCGCTGCTTTCATGAGCTTGATGAATGGGATTTTTAAGCCATATTTGGACCTCTTTGTGATCGTATTTATAGATGATATATTGGTATACTCTAAAAGTAAAAAGGAACATGAGGAGCATTTGAGAATGGTGTTAGAGTTGTTGAGGAAGAAAAAGCTTTATGCGAAATTCTCCAAGTGTGAGTTTTGGCTAGATTCAGTATCCTTCTTGGGGCACGTGGTTTCTAAAGATGGGGTGATGGTGGATCCATCTAAGATAGAGATGGTGAAAAATTGGGTAAGACCTACAAACGTGTCAGAAATACGGAGTTTTGTTGGGTTAGCTAGCTACTACCGCCGATTTGTCAAGGGATTCTCTTCTATTGCTTCCCAATTGACGAACTTGACTAAGAAAAATGTTCCATTTGTATGGTCGGATGAGTGTGAGGAAAGCTTTCAGAAGCTTAAGACCTTGTTGACTACCGCACCAATTCTTACTTTGCCAGTAGAGGGTAAGAACTTCATGTTTATTGTGATGCATCCTATACGGGTTTGGGTGCAGTGCTAATGCAAGAGAGAACGATTGCTTATGCTTCAAGACAATTAAAAGTGCATGAACGTAACTATCCAACTCATGACTTAGAATTGGCCGCGGTAGTATTTGCATTGAAGCAATGGAGGCATTATTTATATGGGGATAAGTGTGAAATCTACACGGATCATCGTAGTTTACAGCATGTCTTTACTCAGAAAGATTTGAACTTAAGTCAAAGGAGATGGATGGAACTACTGAAGGACTACGATATCACTATCTTGTATCATCCGGGGGAGGCGAACGTTTGTGCAGATGCCTTGAGTAGAAAGGCCGGAAGCATGGGAAGTCTAGCTCACTTGCAAGCTTCGAGACACCCATTGGCTAGAGAGGTTCAGATTTTGGCTAACGACCTTATGAGGTTAGAATAAATGAGAAGGGAGGATTGTTGGCTTGTGTAGAGGCAAAATCTTCTTTCCTTGACAAGATTAAGGGGAAGCATTTGATGATGAGAAACTAGGTCGCATTCGAGATAAAGTGTTGCGAGGAGAGGCTAAGGAAGCAATAATTGATGAGGAAGGTGTTCTGAGGATTAAGGGAAGGGTATGTGTACCCCGCATCGATGATTTGATCACCACTATTCTTACAGAAGCTCATAGTTCCGGATATTCTATACATCCTGGTGCAACCAAGATGTATCGTGACCTAAAGCAACATTTTTGGTGGAGTAGAATGAAACGAGATATTGTTGAGTTTGTTGTCAAATGTCCAAATTGTCAACAAGTAAAGTATGAACACCAGAGGCCCGGAGGAACACTTCAGAGAATGCCCATTCCTGAATGGAAGTGGGAGAGAATCGCGATGGACTTCGTGGTTGGTCTTCCCAAGACATTGGGTAAGTATGACTCTATTTGGGTGATTGTTGATAGGTTACTAAGTCTGCTCACTTCATTCCTGTCAAGGTGACCTACAATGCAGAGAAGTTAGCCAAGATCTACATCTCAGAGATCGTTCGGTTGCATGGAGTTCCACTCTCCATCATATCAGATAGAGGTACGCAGTTTACTTCTAAGTTTTGGAGGACATTACATGCGGAATTAGGTACTAGGTTGGACCTTAGTACTGTATTTCATCCTCAGACCGATGGTCAGTCTGAGCGAACAATTCAAGTGTTGGAGGATATGCTTCGTGCATGTGATAGAGTTTGGTGGCCATTGGGATAGCTTCTTACCTTTGGCAGAGTTTTCATACAATAATAGCTATCACTCCAGTATTGACATGGCTCCATTTGAAGCATTGTATGGGAGGAGGTGTAGATCTCCCATTGGTTGGTTTGATGCATTTGAGGTTAGACCTTGGGGTACTGACCTCTTGAGGGATTCGTTAGATAAGGTGAAAGCTATTCAAGAAAAGCTTCTAGCAGCGCAAAGTAGACAAAAGGAGTATGCAGACCGAAAGGTTAGAGATTTGGAGTTCATGGAAGGTGAACAAGTCTTGTTGAAGGTTTCACCCATGAAAGGGGTGATGCGGTTTGGTAAAAGAGGTAAGTTAAGTCCAAGGTATATTGGACCATTTGAAGTGCTTAAGAGAATAGGGGAGGTGGCTTATGAATTAGCCTTGCCCCCTGGGCTGTCCGGAGTGCATCCGGTATTTCATGTGTCCATGTTGAAGAGATACCACGGAGATGGAAACTACATCATCCGTTGGGATTCAGTTTTGTTGGATGAGAACTTGACTTATGAAGAGGAACCGGTTGCTATATTAGATAGGGAGGTTCGCAAGTTGAGGTCGAGAGAAATTGCATCCATCAAGGTCCAATGGAAGAATCGACCGGTTGAAGAGGCTACTTGGGAGAAGGAGGCAGATATGCAAGAAAAATACCCACATCTGTTTACAGATTCAGGTACTCCTTTTCGCCACTGTTTTTCTTCTTTTGATCGTTTGGGGACGAACGATGGGTAAATTGGTATCTATTGTAACGACCTGTTTAGTCGTTTTGAGCAGCAGATTGAAATTCTAGGAAAACTGGCTGGGACGACGGAAGTCACGACGGACCGTCGTGGTCACGACGGCCCGTCGAGGAGGTTTCGTTCCATGACACTTAGAATTCTTCAATTTGGATATTAAAATCGACTCTCTGTAAATTGTGACGGACCTGCAGGATGTGCCGTCACATCTACGACGAACCGTCGTGAGGCACCGTTTCAATATACTTGGGAATTCTGAAATTGGGTACCGAAAATTGAGTTTCTGACCGTCAGGACGGAGGTGCAGGACGGACCGTCACAGGTGTGACGGGCCGTCACAGTCCACCTGAATTTTGGGGGGGTTGCGATGACCGTCACGTTCCGACACCAGGATAGAATATGGATCGGGTGTCACGTTCCGACACCAGGATAGAATATGGATCGGGTGCCACGTTCCGGTACCAGGATAGAATGAATATGAGGATCAGAGTGTCACGTCCCGACACCAGGATAGAATATGGATCGGGTGCCACGTTCCAGTACCGGGATAGAATGAACATGAGGATCGGAGTGTCACGTTCCGACACCAGGATAGAATATGGATCGGGTGCCACGTTCCGGTACCAGGATAGAATGAATAGAGGAGCGGAGTGTCACGTACCGACACAAGAGGAAGAAAGATAATGAATCTTGAAAGATAATGAATATACTCAAACTAATGAACCAATTCCCAAATGAGTATGGTATTGAGGCTTGAGTCCTCTTGTGTGAACTCGGTTGTATTCATTGATGAATTAAACATTGCTATTGCTACATGTTGAGTATTGTAGTTGATTTACATTGTTATTGATATATACTGTTCCCTATTTTGAGTTAACCGATGATATCTACTCAGTACTTGTGGTTGTACTGACCCCCTACTTTCATGTTTTCTTCTTTGTTATTTGTGTAATGCAGCAAACGTTCCGTCAACTTCAACTCAACAGTAGATCTAGCCAGTCTTCACTACCTCCGGAAATTCAGGTGAGCTAATGCGTCTAGCTCGGACTGGGTCTTCTTCTTCAAGTCTTGATGCCTTGAACTTCCGGCATGGACTAGCTAGTGGTTGTTTTAGATTCTTAGTCAGTTTTAGTTTAGCAACTTGAGATAGATGTTCTTGTGATGATGACTTCCAGATTTTGGGGATAATAATAATAGTTTGAATTGTTTTATTAATGAGTTTAAGTCTTCCGCATTTCTTTTGTTGATATGGTATTAAAATGTTAAAGGTTAGATTGGTTGGTTCGCTCACATAGGAGGGTAAATGTGGGTGCCAGTCGCGTCCCCGATTTGGGTCGTGACAACATAATTTCAAGATCACCAATACATTCTACAATTCATCATATATAGAGATAGATAACAACAAGGATCAATGCTATAAAGTAATATCAATAGAATTCAATCTATTAATAATCACAATTATCAAGCGTACTTTACAAGCAAAAATTACTGAATTAGGAATATCATGGGTCCATGGAGTTTTTTATCATAAAATCATCAATTAAAATTGAATACTTCATAAATTATCAATTTAAACATTTTAATGCAAAATCCATGCTTAGAATTCGAAATGTGATCTTTAGGATTTTTGAGATCTTTTGAAAAACCTTTGAATTAGCTCATTGAATGATGTAAGAATAAAGAATGAAATCAACATACATTTTTAGTATATTTCCCAAGGAAATTGATGAAGAAATAACTTGGAATCCCTTCTTCTAGCTTGAATTTTACCTAGACCTTTGATGTTGTTCTTGAGAGAATATATTTGGGAGGGAAGAGTTTGATTTTGATGTTAGGGTGTAAGTGAGGGTTTAATTGTTTCAATATATTTAGAGTAACTAAAAACACTAAAAATAACCTTCCATAACTTAATTGGAATGCGGGTTGAATTTACCAATTCGCCTGTCACATGGCCGAGACAAGACAGAATAGCAAGCCATTATCAACGGCCACAATCTAAGGACCGTAGGTGGTGTGATGGGCTGTTCTGCAGTTTGTCAAACTTGTCTGAGACTTTTCCATGGGATATAAGGCTCCCTAGTATATGTATTGACCTACGAAGGGGGTTGAAGCTCCATCAAATGACCTATTGTCCGTAAGTCATGGTCGTAAGTCACCCCATTTTGGCAGCTTTGGGGGTTAAGCTTAGGGTCCTCCTCAAGGACCCCCTAGGTGGGTTATTGAGGAGTCGTACCGAGATGTTTAATCCGTAAACATATTCATCTATGAACTAGGGTCACCTGTCATACATTTGGACTCCAAACGACACACCAAAACACATACAACATGCAAGATCACACTAGCACACACAAGACTAGCTTACGGACGTCTTCGTTGTCCCTTGATGTTTGACTTCAAAGACACTCGAACCTAGCATTTTATACTATTTCTCATTAATTTAGAAACTTATTAACTCAATAAAATCACGTGAAGCTCTTATTTATCCTTATTCATTTCGAGGGTATCTTAGAACAACTCAATTCAAGGGTCAAAATATCAATTTTTAACACATGTATATGAATCTTCTCATTCTCTTACTTACTTACTCAATCATTAACTCAATGGGATGATGTATCTCAAAGTATTAAAAATTGAACTCAAAGTCTTCGTTGAACACTACTTTTAACTCCTACTTGCGTATAATTTTTTAATTCAAGAGTTATAGTTCCTGATATGAAACGTATCTTGATGACAAAGTGGACAATGAATACATTGCCCTCACTCCCTTACTCACTTTCTCGATTTTTGGAACAAATTATAAAAAATTGTAGAAGACTCCTCAAAAGGACTCAAAGAGACTTTCTACAAATTATCGTAAGAATTGTAAAGACTTAACACTTAACTTTATCCTGCATTTGAATTAATGTTATGATCATGTTATGAATGATTTCTAGGTGTTTGGAAGTAGTTTGGAGTGATTAGAGTTCAAGGAAGTGAAGATACACTTTGAATCAACTCAAACAAGACAACAGACAGAAAAATGAGTAGGGGCAGCTGATGCTGGCCCATTTTGGGTGTAGGGTGCCAGCCCCTAACATCATAGGCCCATATAGGCCCACCTCAGGGGTATCTACAATCCCCTTGGTTGCATCTGAGGCACGCCGCACCTGCTTCTTCCAAGGCTAAAGTTTGATAAAATTTGTCTCTTGTTTTCTGATCAAAATTCGTACTTAACAAATTTCTTTTCTCAAGTTTTGCTTAGATTCAATTAAAAAACCTAGGTACACAAAAACCCACTCAAAATAATCCCTTTCATCTCAAGAATTATTCAAACCCCAACAAATCAAGATTTAGAACAATCTTCAAGAAGAACTATCAAGAACATAACACCATCAACTTTTTGAGAATGAAATTACGCTGCATAATACATGTTCGGCAATCGGGAGAACAAACCCAACACTATGGAAGCACCCATGGAGAAATTCCCCAACAACCCGCAAGAATCTCGACCAACGCTTAATCTTCTCCTATTATCTCATCTATTCTCCTCTTTTCTCTTCTTGAACTCTCAGCTAAGACCCAAGGTGTATATTAGTATTATAAAACCGAACCTAATAATATTACACCCCAAAAATATTACTAAAAAAATTAAATCTGATTGGTTAAGAAAATGATCAAAATACCTTTTCTAAAATCCGATTTTGACTTTCCTTATCTAAACTGGCCAACTTCGAATGGACATATCTCCATCATATAAACTCAAAACTGAGAAATTGTTGTCTCTTTAGAAAGATAATTCAAAGATACTTAATAAGGTACTTTGTATCACACATCACTCATCTTGTTCTATGAGTTATCGACGTTTCAAGTTGACCCTAATTTCATATTTAGCATAACTGTCTAGATTTCAGATTTTTGTTATTTTCAATTTAGTTCTTTTAGAACTCAATGTGCTAAATCTAGTAAACTTACCTTAATATTAAATAAATTTTGAAATTCCTTGGTAAAATCTTACTCACTACGAATGATGGTTCAAGTCATAGCTCAAAAAATCTTTGAAGTGTTATATTATCTCCCCCTGGGGATCGTTTATCCTCCAATAACGGCTGGACTATGTATTGAATAAGTTTACCCTTACTAATTTCTGAGTCAAATGGCATGATTTCAATATATTCAAGCTTAATCTGGATCATTAGGTTACATTTTTATACCTTTCTATAGGTAATATCATCCCAAGACTATTACTTCTTACAACTACATTCAATCTTAGTACTTTAACAGCTCCATGAACTCTTACTAACCAACTCCTTCAGATCCAACTAATGGCTCTCATTTCACTATTTTACGAAGTATATCCTTATCTTCCTCTTTCATAATCCTTCATGGAATTATCACATCATCATCATCAAAATAAGATAATTAACCTTAACTTTCAAACATCACTTAATTATAAAAAAAAAAAAAAAGAACTACAAAAGGACATCTCCCATACTGTTTGGAACTTATTGCTATGTTCAAATTAACAACTTGACTTGATTTTTCATCTTATCATCTCATCCTTAGGTCTAGTGTTGATACTTGAAATCTATGGACCTATTCCATATTTTCAACTCAATTATACTATGTCTAATGTTAACACTTGAAAGCTATGGACCTATTCCATATTCTAAACTCAATTATACTATTTAGTTCCTAATGGAAAATTATATGTTAATTGGACACTCATATGGTAACATACCGTCTCGGCATACCTCTTAATGCTCTTGTTACTCTTGTAAGTTAGCCACACTTCACTGCACATATGAAGAGTTTTAGGTATCTTACTTGTACCATTCATATTTATTGCATCATATCACCTCAATTCCTTACCTACTCTATGTCAAGCCTTCTAGATGTATTATCAACACTAAAATAATCACCCTCATGTTTCCATTCTTTTGATCATGAAAATCATCTCAAATTCAAGCTTAATGTTTATTACCAAACCCGAATATCAATATGACTACTATACTATAGCTTATTACACGGTCAGTTATGAACATTATGACCCTTTCAGAAAAATCATAAGACTATCTTAGATCGATCACTTTATAAATACTCTACTCTCTTATTCACACGTGAATTTAGACTCCACTAATATGATGGAAAATCGACATCAACTCTATTCTTGTAAAAATTATATACTTTTTCTCATGTTGAACGGAAATATCTACTTTGCCGATAAGGGAAAACACCTCCTTAATAACTTACTAGGTGCATGACTATAGTAACATATCATGTCGCAACACTGTCTCCCATACTTAAATTACTAATTCAATGCATACTATTCTCTTAACTTAAGGGTAATTCATTATTGCTACTCATAATCTCGTAACTCATGCCACCTTTTGGGGTGGAAATATTACCCGAACTCCAAGCATAACTCTTCATAAGGATGTAAGCTGAAACAAGGCTCAAGGAAAAGAGAAAATTCACTTTTAGATCAAATAAACATTTCATATGAAGGTGTTACTGCTACTCATAATCTCGTAACTCATGCTACCTGTTGGGGTGGAAATATTACCCAAGCTCCAACATACCTCTTCATAAGGATGTCAGCTGAAGCAAGGCTCAAGGAAAAGAGCAAAACTCACTTTTAGCTCAAATATACACTTCATGTGAAGGCATTACTCTGAAATTTAACACTTCACCTACTCTTGGACTTCTCTAAAGCCCCTCTAAAGTTTCATAAATTTCTCAAGACTCTTGCGAAGAACAACTCATCGATATAGGACTGACTTTTCTGTTCAACCACCTCTGAATTATGGGTAGTCTAGTGAATGAATCTGAGAAATGCAAGAGTATGGATAAAGCTATGTGACATATCTTTATTGCACAAGTAAGAGTATGAAGGATGGGAAGTTTATCTTATCTGTCAGTAGTCCCTCATTTGTAGAAGTGGAGCGCTCACAACCATAAACAAATCCTACTAACACAGATTCATGGACACCCTAGGACACTTGAACTCTAGCTCAGATACCAACATTTTCACGACCTGATTCCTACATCCTAGATGTGGCTGGTACTCAAAAACTGTTGCAAGTCCCAAGCAAGACCTAATCGTGACTGACTACAAGCGGAAGACTTACTTAAGCATACAAAGCTTAAAATCCCAATAAAATTATGTAACTAAAATACAAATCTCTAACTCAAAATAATATTCTGGATGAAAATAAATTATTTTACTAGCCATAAAATAGGCAGATTAACTATTTCAATAATTTAATAAAATAAATTAATAGAATTTTGAAACTCTACCATCTATCTATGAGCCTCTAAATGGCAATGATAGAAGTAGAGACAAGACCCATGACTTCCTTATAACTAATATAACTTAAAATAAAAGTGGATCCCTCCAGAAGCAGGGAGTCTCACTAGATCTAACTCGAACTACCGTATGTATCGAAGAAGCTCATGTTAATGATACTAAATACATGATTCTGTATCATGAAAGGATGCAGGACAAATGGATCAGTACATGAAATGTACGATCATGTATGGTGAAATCTAAAGCGTAACATAAGGTTGAACTTGATAAGAAGGTAATATACTTACATCTTCTCACTCACTTAACCCAAGTCAACTCAGGATTAAGATACTTCACACAAACATAAAATATTAACCTCAGTGAAATAAGGCTCAACTAGATATTATAATATTCAACTAAGTATATAGCAACAACAAGAGATGCAATATATGGAAAGATTTTAAAAACAATAGAAAACAACTCAATGATATTAATAATACATTATACTCAGTTTGTACTTAAAAATACTTTCACGGCCGGGGAGCACCCCCTAGACATTTCCAGCATCTTCGTCCTCAGAGAGGACTTAGACTAGCACATAGTATACATCATGACATATCATCGGTAAAGAAAATGTAAAAAAAAAAATTTTACATAGTGAAGTGTACTTAGACTTCTCAAATATTATGTATATGGAGTTTACGTAGACTCCTCGTGTATGAAATTTACATAGACTTCTCATTTAACATATTTTATTCATTTTAGAGTCTAATATCTTGTCTCATATGTATCCATCTAAAAGAGAGTTACAACGGTTTTAGCATAGAACTTACAAGTACAATATGCCACATATAGGCTTACAACAATATTCTCAAGAATAAGGGAAAAGAACAAGTTTCATTAGACATAATCAATACTACTAAGGTAGATCAAATGGTGCCATCCTCGAACTTTGAGGACTCTCCAACAACTTGGGGAAAAGTCCAAGTCTTCTTGTAAACGGCCTCTAAGCAATTCAACAGCCGAAACCTACACATTTGTAGAAACATAAGGAATATGGTTTACTACAACTACTTATACTAAATATGGAAACATATGCACATAAAAACATTCAATACATGCATGAAAAGAGACCATTTCTTTAGAAACATTCTAAGTCATTTGGAAAGCCTTTGATGCACATACTAGAGAGAATATACAACCAAATGATCAAATCCACATAAGACATTTTCATATTCATATATAAGAACAACACCCACATAAAATGATATCAGCATATCATGTTCAAGACTTAATATAATCAAAGCATATAAGACCCTTACCAACAATATCACCCCGAGCCTACAAGTGCAATTGTCATGTGAAGCCCCATAACCCCACTAAGTCAAGTAAACTAGGAAAGAAACCATAAATAATGCCTTACCCCATATAACATAACATAGTGAGTAGTCATATACATATATATCAACTTAGAACAATATCATGCTCATCAAATGAAAACAACATCATATAAGAGCAACATCATATAGAACCAACATTATATATTTCATTATAGCATTATTGCATAAGAACATAAGAACAACTTTCTAGGACTCCCTTCAAGGCCAACCTGTGCAATGCATAGGTAAATTCTCGTACCTTTACCTATACTAAGTAGTTACGCTTAAGTCACCCTAGTTAGTGTCCATCTTTATTATTTCATTTTACTTTCAGGATCACCTTAACCGACAATAGACCATGTGATCGAAACATGGAATCTGATGTCATGAAACATTATACTGAAAGAAGGTGCTCTACTTTCCAAGGTAGAAACAAAACATTAACATAGCATTCTAGGTGGATCCACTACCTAGTATTCTTATAGGGGAAACATAGTTAAGAAACTAGGAGATAATCTAGAAACTCATGTATTAATATTGCATGATAGTCTCCATGTCATGAGAACATTATTGCACCTACCTTCCCACATTGGGAGGGGACACCTCTCATATCTAGTTCGCTCGGTGCTAAGATAAAGTCCCTTTTTGAAATGCCTTTTGAGTCATTCTTAATCATTAATCTTAATATAGTCCATAGGAGACAAACCCCTTGTATAATCTATCATTAGATCATTAGGTATAGGATGAGAACTTTCTTTTATCACAAACCATCATTAGTGAGATCAACAAATCATAGTCATATCATATAAGGCACACATAAGAATCACTTTCACCCTTTTATCATCATACCCTTACCGTAATCTCACAATTCAACATATTCATAACATATTGTCTGAATCATCATATCATAATATTCTTAATCTATTCACATATTCATACTTCAATTGAATATCATCATCAAGAATAAACCAGTATTATTGAAATAGAGAACTCATAGTCATACAGGTCTTACCAAAAAGCTTCCAAAACCTTCTTCAAGATCATACCCTCAATTCATCACAATTATCCAATGATCCACTCATCATTATCATAATATAGTGAACTAAACAATAACAAAATCAATTCCAACAACCCCAATCATCTACAAGTCAAATTCATACCTAGGTTTGGGGAAAAGGTTTAATCATGAATCTTCAATTGAAACTAGGTCTAATACTAAGAACTATAACAATTTCAACATTAAATAACCTTATATTATCAACATCAACAAACACAATACAACATCAAATCAATTTGAAAAGAAATTCATGAAATTTAATGAAAACCCATGTTTTTGACATCTTTAGAGATCAATTTTAAAGAACCTCTTGGGGAAAGAGATCCCAAGAGTGAAAAGCATCCATACCTTAAGATTACTTGAAGATTGATGGAGAAAAATGTGAGTCCTTGAGCCCTAATCAGGCTTTAAGTTGGTCTTCAATGGTGTCATTGGAAAATGAGAGAGAAAGTAGAGAGAAGGTGGAGAGATTTGGTTTTGGGAATAATGAAGTGCTGAGCTGGGATTAATTAGGATTAACTCTTTTATAATCCCCAACTAACTTAATTAAACACCCCTTAGCCCCTAATTAATTAATTAACTAATTGACTAATTAACCTAACTTAACTAAAATTATACTAGTGAACCCGACCTCAAAACCACAATCGCCCGTTGACGGGGCATCAACCAAACCACGGCCTTGTACTAGCAGGTCGTGGTTTTGATAAGAGAGGGGTTTTGAGACATTTTCCAAAAAATTCTGATCGTTGACCTATCGATGGATTTTCGTTTAGTCCATCGTTAGCCATTGTCTTTTGACAGCTATCTGGTCAAATGCAAAGGTCCTCCAAGGACCCATAGGGTGGTTCTTGGGGAGTCGTACCCGAACGTTTTGATCCTAAACACACTGCACTATATTTTTAACACCTTTTTACCAAATTTTACTAAATTCCGACTCTTAAAATCCCTTAAAACATACCAAAGCACACTAGCTCAATTTCACTAGTCTCCGGACGTCTTGGTCGTTTCCTGACGTTATGATTCTAACACTTCCTAATTAGCTTGAATACATTATTTTGGTCTTAGAAACACTGTTTTAAGACTTAGTTCATCAAGTGATTCTCTTACTAAGTTATGGAACTTCTGAAGTGTTACACATAGAATATAAAATCTTTTGTAAGTGAAAATACCTATATATTTGATAAATATATATATATATATATATATATATATATATATATATATATATATATATATATATATATATATATATATATATATATATATATATAATACAAAATAATATTGTAGGAGTTTCTCTAACTAACAACCATCTCTTAAGATCTATGATGATGATACAAACTTTTTCTTCTTGCTGCGAGGGCCTTCCTTTACCTTGCCATGAGTATCGAGCATGAACTACTATGTGTATCCACTAGTTTATGATAAAAAATCACTAAGGAATCATTGATAAAGTATGACCCTTTTCTACCAATGGTGTCTACATTGTTTATGGGGATATGAGTTGTCTAAACTCTTCCCATATCGGTGTTCAATACTACTCCCAAAATGTGTGATACTACCTCTTATGTTGAAAAAACACACTTCTTTCTATGATTTGATTTAATTGCTCAAAATTTAGCACAAAGTGTATCTTGGAAATCAAAGTTTTATCTCTTGCTTTTTCATGGAAGAGCTTATTCTAACTTAAAACTAGCTTAAATACTCTTTGGAAATCTCAGTTTTTTTCCTATTTAGATGTGAAAACATTTTCTTTTTGGCAATACATAGTTCTCATATAATCTTTTGAAGAAATAAACTTCACTTTTACTCTTACTCAACCCAATGATAAAGTCTTAAAATAAAGTTAAAACATTTGTAAAAGACTTCTTTAATATGGCTCATGTCGAATTATGTGTCTGAATGACTCAATGCAAGGCATTCAATAACCAAAGATACAATTCAAAACATGTAAATCAATATCTTCAATGATATTACTCGTTTTAAAAATGCTCAACTCAGAGGGTTCATGCAAAATTATGAGCATTAACTACTGAACTCAAGGATTCAAATATAGTTCTCATATCAAGACTTATGGACATGAAAATTTCAACTCAAAGACTTTATGGGTAACATGTAATCGTCCCATGATTAGAAATACAGTATCAAAGGGTATTAGGAATTTAATACTAAAACCTTAGAAATTGAAGATATCACCCCTCTCAATGTTACTTAATTAAGGAATTCATTGTGGAAGTTATAGGCATTAATAACTCAACTCATGGGTCAAAATATCAATAAGTAACTCATGTATACGACTCTTCTATTCTCATACTTACTTACTCAAAGCATAACTCAAAGCGACGATGGATCTCAAAGGTTTCATAATTGAACTCAAAGTCTTCCTTGAACTCTACACACTTTACCCTAGAATGTAAGTTATGAATTCAAGAGTTATGGTTGACGATATGAAACATATTGTGATGATAAAGTGGACTCGTGAATACATTACCCTCACCATCATACACACTTTCTTGAGTCTTGAAACAAATTATTACAAATTGTAGAAGAATCCTCAAAAGGATTCAAAGTGACTCTCTCAAAATGATCGGAAGAACTCTTAAGACTAAACTTTTAACTTTACCTAGAATTTGAATTATGAATTTATGGGAGTGAAGATACACTTTAAATTAACTCAAACGGGACAACTAATGGAAAAAGTGTGAGGGCAAGTGACCGTGGTACGTTTTGGGCATGAGGAGCCAGCCCCAAACATTTGAATCTCCATATGTGCGCATCAGGAGCACGACGCACCAACCTCTTCCCATTGTAAGCTCGACGAATTTTGCGTCTCGTTTTATGATCCTAAATCTCTTTTAAGAGATTTCTTTTCTCATGCTTTTCTTAGATTAAATTATTCAACCTAAATACACACTAATCCAACAAAACCAATTACTTTAATTTGTGTAGATCATCAAAACCTTGAAAACATAGGATTTAGAATGAGCCTAAAGAACACTTGTCAAGAACTTAACTCCTTCAACTTTTTGAGAATGGAAATTACGTTGAAAATAACATATTTGATGTGTTGGTGAATAAAACCAACACTATGTAAGCTCTTAGGGATTAAACTCATGGCGAAATTCTACAACATTCAAGAATCTTGATGAACGCTTGATCCTCTCTTATTCTCTCCTTTTTTTTCTCCTCTTTTATCTTCTTGAAATCTCAAAAAAATCCAAAGCCCATAATAGTATTATAGAACTGATCCTAATCAAATTATACCCCTTAATTATTACTAAAAATTAATTAAATCTGATTGGGAAAGGAAAAGAACCAAAGCACCCCTCAAAAATCTAGTTTTGACTCTTTTTTTTATCTAGACAGCCCAACATCAAATGGACTTATCTCCCTCGTACAAACTCGAAACTCAGAGAACTCAGTGGCATTAGAAAGATAAGATAAATATCTTTCCTAAGGTATTTTTTTTACACGTAACTCATCCTTTTTAGGATTTATCGATGCTTGAAGTTTACACAAAACTCATACTTAGCTTAACTCTCCGAATTTCAGATTTTTGTTATTTCCAATTTTGTTCTTTTAGAACTCCAGGTGCTACATCCAGTCACCTGACCTTAATACTAAAGAACTGACCTTAATACTAAAGAAATTTTAAATTCCTTTGAAAAAACTTTCTCACTATGAAGAATGGTTCAAGTCTTAGCTCAAAATTTTTTTGAGGTGTTACATCACTCTTATCACGTCGTAAGCTAGGATAAGTAGCATAATACACTAGAGTCACTTGCATCGCAAAAAACAAATGGTTCATACTTTATTGATATCCACAATTTTATATTGTGGGTGAATCTTTATTCCTATGTTTGGTGTGGGTTCATACCATTCTCATTTAAATAGAACAGTTCTTTTAGTTTGTGTACTGCCCTTGTATTCCAATTCAAGAATTTCAGTAAGCATAAAATAGTAGTCATTCTCATTTTCACTATAATTTGTTCCTTTTTTGCAAAATCCATTGTTATTAGATGCTCTAGACTAACTACGTCCTTCAGTGCGAATATTAAAGTCGTTGATATTATAACTAGTGTATGGCTTTGCTGATCGACATGGACTTTCTTCAAGCATCTTGATGAAGTTATTATCTATGTGGGCTCGAGCTTATCAAATTAAAATATATTAGAGTTTCTTATAAGTGAAGTACAGATGGAAAGATATTGTACAACTTCTCACATATCTTGTGCACTATGATGCAAATCCCTCATCATATTTCCTATCAACTTCCTGCTCTGTAATTTCTGGAATTTTTTTATGAAGAGAGTCATTAAAATTCCATTGCATTACATAAAGAAAGATAATATGTACGTTTTTTCTGATGATCTTAGAGTATAAATAAAAGCATACGTTTGAAATCTTACTCCACATATGGGTGCATTTCTCTACAATTTAGTAAAACATAAATATGAGCTGCTTTAAGTTGTTCTTAAGTAAGTGATCGGTGATTTCATAAAAAATTATCATATAATACTCCACATATTATGTAATTGTGTCAAAAATCATCATCTAATACTCCACATATTGTGTGCTTGTGTCCAGTGATTGTGTCCATGATCTGTCTCCAAGTATATTTACCTAAAACTCATGGTATTTTATCAGTTTTCGAGACAAAATATGCTTTGGAGGACATTCCCTAAATGAATCCAAATTGTGGACTCATCAACACCCCAAACATAAACTTTTTCTTGTCCTCAAGTAAAACAGAAGTTCAGCTGTTCAAAAAGGATGTCTCAGACATGCTACAGAAGACTAAATCATGAATGCACAAAAAAAGACTCAACTTACTAATGCAAGGATCATATATGCACTAAAAGACTCAAGTTGTGACACACCATTATTAAAGATTTTCAAGCTCATGGTACTTGCATCAAAGGCAAGTTTAAGCTCCACCAAAGTGATCCAATTCTCTTACTTAAAGAACTACTCCATATTCACACACAATGATACTTATTTTAAAGTTCCAAAATCAATTGCAATGCTCATACTCACAAAGATGAATACAATGCATGATTTAACCCATATGTTTGCCTGTATTTTCCAATCAACTAATGTTTCAGCTTAGACAAGATCAAAAAGGTATTTTTAAGGCTTCTAACGCGGTTGAGTGTATATGTATGATCACTTCTGCTCAGTGAGTTTTATCCTCGTGATATGTGGTGCTCATAGATCTTCCTTTTTCCTTCCTTGATTCTTTTCTATAGTGATCATAAGTAATCCCTTTAATCAATTTCCATGGATTGTTCGGAAGACTCATTTTCTTTGTGTACTTCCATAATTTTATTCCATGACTTCCTATTTTTCATTTTTTTTTTCTCTTTTTCCCTTTCTTTCTATTTTTCTCAACACCATGAGTTAAAGGAGACTATTGTTGAACTTTTTAACTTGCCTTCTATTTTCACCAAACCTCTAACTTAGGCTTTTGGCCTAAGTTGCATATTCAATCAACCACAAATAAGGAGGATTATAGGCAGATGATTAAGAGAGGTCATGTTTTCGTCAAGTTTCATCCAAAGGAAGGTTTGGCTCAAGGGGTGTTAAAAAAGGTTCGCACACTCACAAGGTAAGCCATAAAAGAAGTACATTTCAAATTGGTTCATACTCTTTCGACGGTTCCTAAGATCATATCATGAGTTCATATCACTTCGTCCACTGGACTAATGGGCCAATTCTAGTTGTTATCATTCATGGTTCACCGTAAGCTCATCACACAATGCATTGACACTAAAGTAAACAAGACTCCACACTTTTTTCAAGTGTGCAATGTTCATCGCAAGAAGATCAATTTAATAATTGGCTAATCACAATGAAATTCAAAGAATTCACATATTGTCTACGCAACTTCATTTGTCGTCGTTTTATCCATACATGTTTCTTCGTTTGATTGCAAGCACTATCCAAGTCATTGATATTCACAAACTGAGGCTTAAACTTACCTAAGATCAGCTACATTCAAGTACATGGAAGAGGTGCCAAAAAGAAGAAAAATTCTCAAAAGGGTCAAAATATTTGCAATTTAAACAAAATGAGATACAATATCAAACATCTGCGAAAAGAAATATAAAACACAATTTAAGACATAACAGCCCAAATGTAACAACAAAACATCAAATAAATAAGAGTCGCACACATGTGGGCTTCTTCCACCACAATCAACATACATTTGTCCACAAATGCTATAAACAAAAATTCAAGAGTAAGCATAGAGAAAGACAGAGTGGAAGGTAAAAGTGGGTCAGTCTATAGAGTCACTCCATCTGTCTGAACATCAGTGCTCAATTTTTGGCCTGGTATAAGACTTTAGCCCCCAAAGTTGCTTCAAAAGATTCTGCAACAACTGACTTGCTAAAATTATTCAAGTCATGAGCTTCCAAAAAGGAGTCTATCGCCGTGAAGAATGCATATCTACACTAGGGAATAGTGGGGTTCGGGGATTCGTCCTCTTGCTAGAACTCGGCTTTCTGCTCTCGTTATCTGTTTTGTTGAGATTTTTTTCCATTTTATTCTTCCTGAAATTCTTTGCTCTGATTTGTTAGGATGGCATAATTCTCCCATCTACTTTGGGTCTTGCAATATCTGCTAGAACTTCTAAAAAGATTTAGAATCTATTTAAAAACAATCATTTAAGTTTAGATGTAGAAACACTTCGCCAAAACAGTCGGCGAGTGACACAACCACTTAGGTGATTCGCCGAGTGCAGTGTACTGACGATACAGTGGTACAGATAAGGGGTGAACAACAGTACTTTTGGTGAGATGCCAAATGCTCTCGACGACATCAGACATCGTACTGAAAGTTACATAATCCAACAATTTATTTAACATGTAATTGAAGGCGAGATGGGGACGTAAGGCAAACTTTCAGTGGTTCGGCTAGCTCGGCACAACTCATCAAACATCTCATCGTGGCCATTTTCAATCTAAACTCCTAAATTCAACCTCGCAACCCTTGAATGCAAAATTGAGGCACACATAACTCAAATTAAGCTTAGACCCAGTAACAATTATTCACAACCCAATATTCTTCAACAATAAACTTTTTAACTCAGTACGTGAAAGATTAGTATATTAAAATTTGTAAATATTGATTCTAATCCTACCAGAGTTATCCAACACACATCAACAAGATAATTATTTTGCATTTGAGTACAAAATTTGATAGATTGAGAACACATCAACAAGATAATGCTTTGCATTTGAGTAAAGAATTTGATAAAAATAAATTGAAAACCAATCTTTGGTGCAAAATGAATATGTATTTTAGATGCGAGGCGGCAATCCAATCCAAATCTGAGCACAACACAACAACAAAAAGACAATGCAGGTGCAATCTGCAGAGATATAAAAGTGTAGGTGCAAGTGTCAATTTCATGATTGATAAGTGAGGGAATTGAAAGGAGTTTGAGAAATTTAAACCTTTGATTTCAAACACTGTCCAGTTCGTACCCATTTTGTGACATTAGTCGTCATTGCCAAAAAACTTGTTGAAACTCCGAGTAGTCACTTACCTCGCCGAGTTTTACACAACTGCCTATAATTTTGGAAATCAACACAGAGGTAAGGATTGGATCTCCTAACCGATTGGTGAGTATTTAATAATCTCTTGGGCTCACCGAGTTTTACAAAATCTAGGGTAAATTTGTCTTAATTCAAACGACGAACTAGACCTGGATTGCTGCCATCTTTGGTGAATCCACGAAGGAAAGTTTCTACTCACTAAACTTCTTTTTTCCTAGAACTTGCTATGTTTCAGTGTGCACAACCAAAATACCATTATTTTTAAAATGATAAAAAGCAATAAAAGGGTTTGATTTGCCTCCCAAACAACGTCGTAGTTAGCTATGTGGCATGACACAAGTCAACACCTATTCCTCATCTTCGGAGTAAACCTAGTGTCGCTAGGAATATCCTCGGAAAACGGCATATAGAAAGTTGATATCGAATAATTTATTGAGGCATGTTTGTAGTCGAAAAGTCATGGAGTTTGAAGTTGTTATTTGATTCAGCATTTCGATGTTCTATTTTTATCTAATTAAACACCCTATCTTGTTATTCGACTTTTTGTTGAATGAGTATGAGGCCTTTGTCATTTTGTACATCTTCCTGCTTCTTTCCTTTTTTACACTTGCAAGTGAGAAGTGCTTGTCATTCCTTGTGGACTGCCTCTTATTACATGACTCTTTTTGATAGTATATTCACTTGAGATACTAGTGCGTACCATTATTGTTTCTTTTTTATCTCCTTGTTGACTTCAATCATGTCATAAAATACTTGGCTACTTCTTCGTAGGGTTTGTGTAGCAAACTGCCTTTGAAAAGTTAGTCAACAATACTTCTTTTTCATGTCCAAGTCCCTATAGAAGCACTCCAATAGCACTTTATCGATCATCCCATCAGTTGGGAATGGTTGAAGCACTGCTTGAAATTTCAGTCACATTTCTTAAATGGTCTCATCCCCTACTTGTTTAAATGTTAGGATATTGTCCCTAAGGTTCAAAAGTTTAAGAAGAGGGTAATCTCTCTGATACCCGTAATGATTCCTCATACTTATTTTTCTATTTCAACACATAGACAAACAAAATAAAGCTAAAAACGAAGTTAAACTACAACTAACAAACGCAAAAATTCTCAAGTGATACCACTCTCCGCCAGCGACGCCATTTTTATCGCTCACATAACAAATATAATTCATCCAATACTATGTATTGAGGATCGTGAATTGTTATATACCCAAACAACGGTTGGGATCATTTCCATAGGGAGTGGTACTGAGAATATTTCAGCCAAGCACAAATCAAGTTATGTCCGTCATAGCTACAAGAGATTATCGAATAAAAACATAACAAATCAAAGGGGGGTGAAACAAAGGTCAATTAACAATAGGGAGTTTTGTAATCAAATTTTACAACAAAAATGGTAAAAAGAATACGAGAGACTAATGGGGAAATTTGATTCTTAGGATGTGACCGGAATATGAGATAAAAGACACCGAAGGGTAGTTGCTACTGATAGTACATTGCTAAATATATGTTACTAGGATAGACTTTAGTGGGAGTGAATTCTCAATCGAGAAACCTACCGCAAATCAACTCAGTTTCTCTAGAACATTGATTTGTAGCCTTTAAGCACAACATTCGCCTTGGCGAAATCACTCTCTAGAACTGAAAGTTTGGGAAAGGGACAAGGATTCACTCTCTTGAGCTGATAACCACCGGCTATCAACTTAGTAGTCTTAGTTTTAAAACCTCTCTCGAGCAAACCAAAAACACTAAGGTGAAATCGTATTTGCAACTACAACCTCATTTAGTTCAAACACAACTACTAAGTGAAATCACATTTAAGTAGTGAATATACCAACAATAAGCAACACCCAACAATAGATTTACCTCATATTCACAAAATCACAGCCCAAGAATTGGGATATTAGCTAGACATAAAGAGAAGGAACAAAACGATACAAAATTGAAGTAACATCAACTAGGTATGATTTATTCCTACTTCAATCATGTCTAGGATAAGGATTTCCAACACCTACTTTGAATTTTTTCAAGATGAGAATCTTCAATTCTCCAAGGTTTAAGAGAAAAATTTTCCAAGATCTCTCAAAAACTCAAAATAGAAGCTAGGTCTAAAAATTACTATTCAATACTATAGAATTTGATACAAAGCTAAAAACGTTAACATGTATTTATAATTTTTCAGAAAAGTTGTGTTGTGAAGGACCTCTTGGAGGTGTTAGTCGATATCACCGATCAACTCGGCAATCCGCCTTTTGGTATATTCATAGCCATTTTACGTTGGCCTACAACATCTTCATGTTTTGGATCATTGGGCGACATCGTACTACTTCGCGAAACTGTTCTGCCACACGCCGACTGCTCCTTTTCACCGCCAATTTGGTCCTTTGCTTCAGGTCTCCTCTCACTTAAATTAAAAGCGAGGATGGGACCTTCTGGCGGCAATACCCAATGGGTTCGGTGATCCTCAGGTCTTCACTTCTTCGCTATTTCAGTTGATTTTGTTCCTTTTTGTGTGATTGTGTCCATGTTTTGTCTCCAAGTATACCTTAAACTCAAGGTATATTATCAGTTTCGAGACCAATATGCATTGGAGGACACTAAGCCTATCAAAATGTATCTGTAAATGAGTCCAAATTGTGGACTCATCAGTACGATATCTACGATTTAGTTCCTCAAATCTCCTACCTGGATAGGTGAATATAGAAAGATATCATTGTATCCATCTTTTTTATCCATGCCACCATCGTCATTTTGTGGCACTTTTTAATGACTTGTGTAAACATGAGGCTCGAAGTAGTGTGAACAAAATGATGAAGCTTCCTCAATTATATGTGTGTTCCATATGCATCCGTCGACACGTGCCTTTTTCAAAAATTATATTTATATTTTTGGAGAGAAATATCACAAAAGCTCAAGGCATTAGTCACTTATAATGATGAAAACCACGTACTGAAATAGCCAAGTCTAATTATGTGGTTAGGGACAGATGAAAGAAATTGCATGTCGAGGGTGTTGTATTATTAAATAGGTAACTTACAATTTAAATACTTAGGAGTTCATTTTTCTACCGAAAGGATGACAATTTGGCAAACCAAACCTTTAGTAGATAAAATTATAATAAAGATCACTAACTGGATAGCTAGAAATGATTAGTCAATATTTTTAGAACATCTACCGTAATTCATAGCAGTGCACACATCAAATTTCTCATTTTTTAAATGATTCATTAATCACAAACTTATTTGCTTTCACATACGCTTTTTAATTTAATAAATCAAATTAAATGTTAAATAAATACATGATAAAAATTATCATATGTTGGGAGGCTAGTCAATTAGAGCAGTAATGTGTTGTATCCTGCATACATGACACATCTGTTTTTGCAACCACAAAAGTTTATTAATCTCATCGAAACTGTGTGTAGGAAATATTTATAAACAGGTAAAACCAATATTACTAAAAGGAAACTTGTAGTCTGGGACAAGGTGACTCTTCCTAAGGGTTCAAGAGGCTTGAATAATTATTTAAAGACCTTGAATCAAGCTGCAACATGAAAACTGTTGTTATTATTGAGTTAGAACAAGGAAAAACTATAAATTAATTGGTTCCATACACACTATATAAATGACAGGAGGCTACAAGATCACATAGAGTTGCCTGATATTTTTCTTTGATGATAAGGAAGATGTTTCACATGTAAAAATTCTGAAAGATTATCAATTTATGTATTCAAACAGATCATATGGGTGAAGTATAAATATCATATACTTATAAACTTTAAGAGGTTTCGAAAAAGAAGTTCCTTGTAAAAATCTTTTGTCATACTATTTCATGTTGTCAAGACTGACCTATGCATCTATTTATGAAGAAACAAGAGGTTATTTGAGCTTTCAAGTTCTGTTTAATTAGATTATGACTTTATATTACAGATATTGATTAGGATTGTCATAAGGATTGTAAAGTTATTTAGGCAGTGTGTTAGAAGGGAAGGTTGTTGGTTGGCTTCTCCCTAAGATTTTTATTATCTCTTGGTGATTAAATAAATAAGTTTAATTGCAAAAACAAAAAAGTACTTGAATATATAAATTACATTCATCGATATTGTACCAGACCAGCTACCATTGCTTCGTAAGCGAGATGCACACCGAGACGCTCCACTGAGCCAAAACAAGATAGGAGAGAATACACACTCTACTTTACAAAGTATTTCAGGTATTTCTTGTTGTAGTCTTACTATATCCTCTTCACGAATTACTGTAGAAGTGATATCCCTACACAAAAGGCTCACCTCAGCATGTGCTTCCTACACTTTTTTGGGTAATAGCTCACGCAATGCATGATGGGAAAGACAAGGCACTAACAAAAATGCCTGACAGGATAACAGCGGAAGAATACCCAAGTCTATACTTTCCCTTCTCGATTTGAACCAAGAGAAGACAAACAACCACAAGCAATATGATAGTAAGGCAGCAACTAATTCAACCAAACAAATATAACAAGACAATAATAAACCAATCACACGGACACCAAGATTTACGTGGAAAACCCTTCGATGTGAAGAGTAAAAAACCACGGGACCAAAAGCTCCACTATAATCACCAAGAGGTACAATATTGTTCTCCAAAATTGGCCACAAAACAAGTGCCAAACAATGAGCAACAACAAAATAAGATTGAACCAAATCTAGAGAATTAAAGGAACAAAATCACCAATTTCGCAGCTACTGTTCACGACAGCAAAACTGAAGCTGCAGGCCACCAAATCCAACTCTGTCAGTTCCTAATCAAAGATTGAGATGAAGACAATATGCTGTCCAAAAATCAGCTCAATCGGACAAGAAACGAAGCGGGAATCGCAATTTGAAGTTGGCTATGAAGGCTGAATTTTGAACTGCGAAAATCTCTCTTTTCTCTCTTTTGGCTGCTGAAAAACTCTCTCTCTTGGTCTGAAAATAAGACCTAAAATAGGCTTATATTTGCCTCATAAGAATGGGCTTATGGGCAAAAATGGGTTGGTCCAAATTTGGGCTTTTATTTATCCACATAGGAAGGGAAAAAGACCCATAACCCAACAATTCTCCCCCTCACGACTATGTGGAGGAGACCGCCATCCCGGCGACCATGCAACAATCTTCAAACTTCCCTCTTGGCAAAGCTTTAGTCATCATATCGGAACCATTGTCATTTGTATGAATCTTTTCAAGTTCAAGCAACTTAGAATCCAACACATCTCGAATCCAATGGTATCTTACATCAATGTGTTTAGACCGACCATGGAACGTAGAATTCTTGCCAAGATGTATAGCACTTTGACTGTCACAATAAAGCACATACCTCTCTTGAGCACAACCAAGTTCCCCCAAGAATCTCTTCATCCAAAGCAATTCTTTACAAGCTTCAACGACAGCAATAAGCTCAGCTTCTGTAGTAGATAGAGCAACACATTTTTGCAACCTAGATTGCCAAGACACAGCTCCCCCTGCAAAAGTAACCAAGTACCCTGAAGTAGACTTGCGAGTATCAACATCACCAGCCATGTCTGAATCAGTATAACCACAAAGAATAGGCTTCCCTGTACCAAAACACAAACTCAGACTAGAAGTGCCACAAGATATCTCATAACCCACTTCACAGCATTCCAATGTTCTCTTCCCGGATTAGAAAGAAAACGGCTAACAACTCCAACAGCGTGAGCAATATCCGGTCTTGTACAAACCATCGCATACATCAAACTACCAACAGCTGAAGCATAAGGAACTTTCTTCATATCTTCCTTCTCATCATCACTAGAAGGACACTGTTTCGTGCTCAATTTGAAGTGCATAGCTAAAGGTGTACTGACAACCTTAGCTTTGTCCATGCTGAATCTGCGAAGTACTTTCTGAATGTACTTCTCTTGTGATAATACCAATTTCTTGGCCTTTCTATCACGGACAATCTGCATGCCAAGAATCTGTCTTGCTGGTCCTAAGTCTTTCATAGCAAAAGACTTACTCAACTCTTGCTTCAACTTCTGAATCCTGCAAGTATTATGACCAACAACAAGCATGTCATCAACATAAAGCAACACAATAATAAAGTCACCATCAGAGAACTTCTGCACAAAAACACAATGGTCTGAAGAAGTCTTCTTGAAGCCCTGCTGACTCATAAAAGAACCAAACTTCCTGTACCACTGCCTGGGAGCTTGTTTCAAACCATACAAGCTCTTCTTCAATTTGCAAACATAGTTCTCTTTACCCTTGACTTCAAAACCTTCCGGTTGCTCCATATAAATTTCTTCATCTAAGTCACCATGGAGGAAAGCAGTTTTAACATCCATTTGCTCAACCTCTAAATCTAGACTTGCAGCCAAGCCTAGAACCACACGAATGGATGACATCTTCACAACTGGAGAGAATATCTCATAAAATCAACTCCCTTTTTCTGATTAAATCCCTTGACAACTAATCTAGCTTTGTACCGTGGAACTGGATTACCATCTTCATGTTTCACCCGAAAAACCCACCTGTTTTTCAAAGCTTTTCTGTCTTTAGGTAACTTAACCAAATCAAAGGTATGATTATCATGCAAGGATTTAATCTCATCTTCCATAGCATCAAACCACCTTTCTTTTTCTTCACTTTCCATGGCCTCATCAAGACTCTCAGGTTCTCCCCCGTCAGTCAAGAGTACATACTCATTGGGAGAATAACGAGATGAAGGAATTCTCTCTCTGCTAGATCGTCTGAGAGAACTCTCTGGAGCATCTATAATTGGTTGTTGGACAACCACATCATCTTGCACTGGAGCATCAACAACATCATGCAGGTCATTCTGAACATGATCACCATCTTCATTATCAACTTGATTTTCATCATTATGAAGATTTTCTTCCGGTGCAATAGTCAAAGGAACTGGATCAACATCAACTAAGCTCTCACTACTCTGAAAATCAGCCTTGTCAGCTTTGTCAAAATCTTCAATTGTTTGGTCTTCAAAGAACACAACATCACGGCTTCTAACAAGTTTCTTCTCAACAGGATCATAGAAACGATAGCCAAATTCATCTTGACCATAACCAATGAAGATACACTGCCTAGTTTTAACATCCAACTTTGACCTTTCATCCTTAGGAACATGTACAAAGGCTTTACACCCAAAGACTCTAAGATGATCATAAGAAACATTCTTACCAGTCCAAACTCTGTCAGGGACATCACCATCTAAAGCAACAGCAGGAGATAAATTGATAACATAAGCAGCAGTATTAAGTGCTTCTGCCCAAAAGGAATCTGACAGCTTAGCATCTGAAAGCATACATCTAACCCTCTCAACTAGAGTTCTGTTCATCCTCTCTGCTAAACCATTTAACTGAGGAGTCTTTGGAGGAGTTTTCTGATGCCTAATACCCTGCTCTCTGCAGTATCTATCAAAAGGACCAATATACTCACCACCATTATCTGAGCGGATGCATTTCAATGTCTTCCCTGTTTGTCTTTCAACCAAGGCCTGAAAACTCTTGAACACATCAAGTACTTGATCCTTGGACTTCAAAGGAAATACCCAGAGTTTGCGAGAATGATCATCAATAAAAGTCACAAAGTAAAGTGCACCACCATGAGATCTTACCTTAAAAGGACCACACAAATCAGAATGTACCAACTCCAGCAAATCAAGCTTTCTTGAAGGCGGATGACTCTGAAAAGAAACTCTTTTCTGTTTACCGGCTAAGCAATGAACACATTTCTTCAACTTTGCTTGTTTCACTCCAGAAAGCAAATTTTTCTTAGCCAAACTATCAATCCCCTTCTCGCTCATATGACTCAGTCTTCTATGCCATAACTCTGATGAAGTATCATTCTCCACCAAATTTACTGAGTCTCTGGATATGGAGCCCTGAAATACATACAAGTTAGACAACTTGTCACCACGGGCCACAACCATCAAACCTCTAGTAAGCTTCCACTGGCCAACACCAAGTGTATTAACATAACCCTCATCATCAAGATATCCCACAGAAATCAAATTCAAGCGAACATCTGGAGCATGCTTGACATTATTGAGAACTAGTTTGGAACCATTGTTACTTTCCAAACAAACTGTCCCAATGCCAATAACTTCAACTTCATGATTATTGCCCATTTTCAACGTTCCAAAATTACCTGGAGTATAAGAAGAAAATAATTCCTTCTTTGGCGTGACATGAGAAGTAGCACCAGAATCCACAAACCAGCTAGACTCATCACGAACAAGATTAATGGCATTTGCATCACAAGAAACAAGAAGATCATCATTAGCAACAACAGAAACACGATTTTCATTATCGCCTTCTCTCTTTTGTTGTCTCATATCTCTCTTGTGCTTGTAACAATATTTCATGATATGCCCATTCTTGTGGCAATAGTCACATGTAATATTCTTGTATTTAGACTTTGACTTGCTTCTACTTTTACCTCTATCATTCTGACCTCTGGACTTGTTTCTCCCCCTATCTTCAGTAACCAAAACATCGGAGTGTGAAGCTGAAGAAGATGAGGCTTGAGATCTTCTTCTCATTTCTTCATTCAAGACACCACTCTTAGTATATTCCATGGTTACAACACCACTGGGAGCAGAATTAGTCAAAGAAACTCGAAGAGAGTTCCCAAGAGTCTGGCAGAGTATATAAGAAGCCAAAGTCCCTGTATCTCATCATCAAACTTTACACCCATTCCGGACAGCTGGTCAAGAACACCCTGAAAATCATTAATATGATCAGAAATAGGAGTGCCCTCTTTATACCTGATATTTATTAATTGTTTCAATAGGAACAACTTGTTGTTGCCAGTCTTCGAAGCATAAAGTGTCTCGAGCTTGTCCCACAAACTTTTGGCATGTGTCTCATTCACAATATGATTTCTAACATTATCTTCAACCCATTGTCTAATATAGCCACAAACCTGCAGATGCTCAAATTCCCATTCTTCATCATTCAAAGACTGAGGCTTTTTAGAAGCAAACACAGGTAAATGCATCTTCTTGACAATAGAAGATCTTTCATCTTGCCTTTCCAAATATGATAGTTAGTACCATTTAAACACACCATTTTGCTCATATTTGCCTCCATCATTCAAAACGACAATCAACAATAACCAATGCTCTGATACCACTTTGATGGGAAAGACAAGGCACTAACAAAAATGCCTGACAGGATAACAGCGGAAGAATACCCAAGTCTATACTTTCCCTTCTCGATTTGAACCAAGAGAAGACAAACAACCACAAGCAATATGATAGTAAGGCAGCAACTAATTCAACCAAACAAATATAACAAGACAATAATAAACCAATCACACGGACACCAAGATTTACGTGGAAAACCCTTCGATGTGAAGAGTAAAAAACCACGGGACCAAAAGCTCCACTATAATCACCAAGAGGTACAATATTGTTCTCCAAAATTGGCCACAAAACAAGTGCCAAACAATGAGCAACAACAAAATAAGATTGAACCAAATCTAGAGAATTAAAGGAACAAAATCACCAATTTCGCAGCTACTGTTCACGACAGCAAAACTGAAGCTGCAGGCCACCAAATCCAACTCTGTCAGTTCCTAATCAAAGATTGAGATGAAGACAATATGCTGTCCAAAAATCAGCTCAATCGGACAAGAAACGAAGCGGGAATCGCAATTTGAAGTTGGCTATGAAGGCTGAATTTGGACTGCGAAAATCTCTCTTTTCTCTCTTTTGGCTGCTGAAAAACACTCTCTCTTGGTCTGAAAATAAGACCTAAAATAGGCTTATATTTGCCTCATAAGAATGGGCTTATGGGCAAAAATGGGTTGGTCCAAATTTGGGCTTTTATTTATCCACATAGGAAGGGAAAAAAAGACCCATAACCCAACAATGCAATAGGTACCAATCATTGCATAAGTACATTGTCATTGTGACTTTTCATACCGAATAACTTGTGTTGTTTTCATGTCTACAAACCTTCCCATATTCGAGACATATCAATCAGGAAATTCTACATTTTTCACCTATTCATAGAATAACTTTTGTGACTCTTCATTCAGTGTGTAAATAGATTTCGGGTACTTTCCATCAACAAAATGTAATTCAGGTCGTTGACAGAACTTTTTCAAGTAATCTCTTGATTTGGGATTATTTTTGTTTTACCAACTACCTCCAGCACTGTGTTGAACAAATTCTCAAAGAAGTTTTTCTCAATGAGCATTACCTCTAGAATATGCCTAATGAGATTGGTACTCCAACATGACAAATCCTCTCTTTTTTAAACCAAAAAATTTACTAATATGATTATAAATAATATTACCCCCAAATAGTATTACCTTTAGGTCCTAGTTCTTCTATCTCTTTTAAGACATCTTCCCATTCCATAAAGTGGTAGGCTGCACGGTTACCACCCTGTAATCCTTTCTGTATGGATGATTCAATTGAAGCAACTTACGGTGGTTGTCAAACCTCGACTACTTACCTCCTTATGTCAAAGTAAAAGCATTAGAATTTTCCATTAAATATGGACGTGCTAGCCTGCCTGCAGTACTCCATCAAGACAACATGGAATATGTAGGAAAGTCCATATCAAAGCAGCTCACGTTTGAAAATTTTGCTTGTTAGAGATATCATTGGTGTTGACCCCTTTATTCAATAGGTTCCTCAACTCAGCAATCAAAGGCTGCAAGATAACATCTAGTTTCTTCTTAGGAATGTTTTGTCCAGGAACTATAACAGATAACAATAGATATGGATCCTTCATACACATCAAGGAGGCAAGTTGTATGGTGTATTATTGCCAACATGAATATTGCTTTCCTATTTGACCAAATGGCTGAAACTTGTCAGTGGACAGTCCCAATCTAACACTACGGCTCTCCTCTGAAAAATTGGATGCATCATATCAAAGTGCTTCCATAGAGGTGCATCAGAACAGTGACACATCGCACCTTCCTCAACATCATGTTAAGCATGTCATCGCATGTATGAAGGATTTTTCTTCTTAACAGATTTTTTGCTCGTAGGTTATACTTGGGATGTCTACAAAACCTGCTATTTACAAGTTCAGTATCCTCTCCCCAATAAATCATGCATGCATTGACACAAGTATGAATTTTTTCAGCTTGTATGTTCATACCCCTTATTAACTTTCTAGTTTCACAGAAATTTTTTGGCATCACATTGTTCAGCGGAATCATCTCATTTACATATTGAAAAATGTCATCAAAAAATCTTTCAGAGAGGTTATGTTCAACCTTGATATCCAACAAACGAGCAACAATTAATAATTTTGAGTGTGTTTCACACTTGGGCCACACTTCTTGAATTTGCAGAATCAATCATATTATAAAAATGTTGAGCATTAAGATTAGCTAATTCCTCCATAACAACCTCATGAACCACTCTATGATAAGACGTACTAGGTCCAGCATCATCAAATTCACTAACATAAATTTGTAGGTTATTCATAGTATGTTCCAGTTGTGCATTCTTTCATCTTGATCTATAGTTTCTGCAACTCCATGCAAATACCATACATGATATCCTTGTACAAACCCTCTTTTAATAAATTCCAATGGACAGTATGAACATTTTCATATTTTCTATTATGAGATTTCTTTCAGTTACATGGGCACCTTAGTCTGTGAGAATCCCTTCCTTTTTGGATGACTCATAGCAAACTAAATAAATTGTTGTAAAATACGTAGGAATTCAGGATCATAAGGAACTTCTCGTTAATATTTTGTACATCCATTCACGATTTGAACACATTTTACTCAAAAACTTCTGATAATGTGAGAAGGGAAATTAGTGAAATAATAGCTCACAGAAAATGAAACAGTGAAGAATGCTATTTGTTTCAAATTTAAATTGGAATTTTTTTACAGAGGTATTTAGGTTGTATAGATTAACTAAATAATAATCTTTTTTTCCGAAAACAACTCCAACAAAGTCCTATTCAAATAAATAGCTAATCTGATATCATTCCTGAATAATGAAACGTGAAATATTTGACTCTATCAACTTAAAAGATTTGAAGTTATAACAACAAAAGAAAACATATAAAGATGCAACAAATTTTATTGCATTGCAGTCATAAAATTTTTGAATAGTTAAAAGGGTGCAATTGATAATCAAGATAGAAGGAAAAAAAAATTGACTCATGCTTCTTTTCTTTCTTTTTTAGTAGGTTAGTTCAATCAGAACTTCGTAAAACATGGAACTCAATATATGAAGGTAATGAGAAGTATTACGTTGGTCAACAGGTTTCTTGTCCCAACAAGGAAAAGGTATACATCGATAAGGCTAACAACCTAAGTATATTATGCTTCCACCAACTTTCAGTTACCTACTTCTGCAAACTTCAAAGATTGGAAGTCACGAATTATGGAAAATTAACAAACTTGATGTATCCATCAGTGGCTAAAGGTCTTCTGAATCTCTAATGGCTACAGATAGAACTTAAATAAACTAAAGGAGTGATCACAATAGATAAAGGAATTATGACCTTATTTCCCCTCTTGGAAGAGCTGGATCTTACCGATCTGCCTAAGTCGAGGCATTTCTTTCTGACAGAATATACTCTTGAATATCCATTTCTCATAAAGGTGAATATTGATGCTTATCCTAAAATAAATATGATCTTTCCGACAAAGAATATTTGTGAGTACATTGTGCCTTGAAAGCATGATCAATGAAGATGAGGTGAAAGTAGTTGTATTTGTACATTTAACATGAGACACAGTGTACTCACGGATCATAAAAGTACAAATCCAACTACTTTCACCGCATCTTCATTGTTCACACTTTCAAGACACAATGTACTCAGGTATATTTCGTGTCGAAAAAAACATATTCTTTTCAGGGAAATCATCAATCTTCACCTTTTTGAGAAAGGAAACTTAAGAGTACACTCTGTCAGAAAGAAATGCCACAACTTAGGCAGATTAGTAAGAGCCAGCTCTTCCAAGAAGGGAAATAAGGTCTAACTTCTTCTCCTTCTTCGATCACTTCATCCATTAAATTACTGTGTTCAATATGTAGAAATCAAAGATTCATTTTCAACGATTATTTTCTTCCAATCATTTAGGTTTGCTAAAGTAGGGAATTGAAAGGTGCTAGAAGCATAAAATGTTGTTAGCCCTATTGATATATAGTTTTTTTTTTCAGGTTGGGACAAAGAAACTCGAAAAATAACCTCACAACAATATTAATTAGGAAAATCCTCTTATCAAGGTAATTCAAAAGCAGAAGTGTATTATCTTATTTAGTCTAGCGATAACTAATCAACCACATAGTATATAAACACTATATACAATCAACGAAAACAAAGCATGTCAGATGAATTACAATTAATCAAATCATACTAAATAGGAATATAAACATAATAAAGAATATACATTGTTTAGACGAAAGGATTATGGAACTGATAATTCAAGCAAGGTAGATGATTTGCAGGTGAGTGTATCTGGAATTTTTTACGTGAAATGCGAACGTGGATTGCATTCAGAGAAACAAAAAAACTGAATAATGGCGCGAGTATAGCTCTATATTTTTGGGATGTGTAATTTTATTGGTTACAATTTTTTTATTTGGACTATTTTTACCAAAAAAAAAAAAGAAGCATATTATTGTATTATTTTCCTTAATTATAAAAAAGAAATGGAGTCCAAAAGAATCTTAGCTAATTTTTAAAAATTGGGCATGACATAAAATTATTTTATTTAATAAATCATTTTAAAAAATTAAAAAATTGCAAGAATTGAAACAAGCATCAGAGTCTACACAATACCTACCTTGTCACAAAACAAGCACCACATGCAATTATTTAGATAAAAAGAGGATGAAAGGGTAAAAATACATACATTAGATTCACAAATATGTGTATTTTTAGGAAAAATTGATGCATTTGATAGAGATTGAGTTGCAAATTTAGGTGATTTACAGTTGATGTAAATTCTTCCTTCATCTATAGCTCTCCAATCTAGGAGATTTGTAAATCTCATCATATGTAGCGCTTTGTAGTTCCCAATTTAGATTCGCCAATGTGATGAACTATGAAACTGTAGTGATGAATGGATGAAGACATTCAATTTCAAATTTGATATGAGATATTCGAAAAAGGATAAACCATCAGCTCTCTGAAATTATTTTGAATGTTGATGTGGGAGATTTTGCTGGTTCGAAATGAGAGTCAAAATTAGTTCTTACCTTTGGAGTGATATTTTCAGACATGGATAGCAAGAGTTGTTCTTCTTATTAGCCTCAACAGTTAGTTAAGATAATAATTAATAATTATGTCGGTATTAGTGTTTTAAAGTCCTTGCTTATTTAGGAATATGCATTATCTATATTAGTAGATATTATTTTATGTAGTTCCATTAATTTAGGAGTCTTGTTTGTTTCATTGTAACTCTATTTAATACCTTTTAGTCTTCCTTAATAAAGTATCGTTTTTCAGACCTATTCAGTTTTTACACTTGTTCTACTCAATTAAATGCATCAAATATTGCTTTTAAGTTAACCCACACCTTTTCTTCCCCTTCCACTAAACACAAACTTCTCTGTGTTTATAAATTTTGTCAAGACAATCTAAAGTCTTTATATTTTTTTTCCTTTTCACCTTGCTGTGAAGGATTTGAAAACGCGAAAACCGCTAGTGCATGACTAGACCAACAATGGACTGTATGAGTGGTTTGTCTCACATCGTTAAGCTCACAAGACTGCACCATACATTCTTCTCACTACTTGGCATCAACTTATTGTTCATCCTCACTCTAGAGTACTCAGGTTTATTTTGAATAAGTTCTCGCTACTGTTTCATGGGAGGGACAAGCTCTTCCACTGCAATTCTTGTTTATCTAATAAACCGCACTGGAATCTTATTACTAAAGTGTCATGGTGTAGCTCTAAATCGCTTCAAATTATTTTTAGTGATATATGGGGATCATCACCGATTTTATCTCTTGACAAGAAATTGTATTATTGTATCTTTGTTGACCAATATACGGAATAAAATTGGCTCTACATATTAACCAATTAAATGAAGTTGAGTACATCTTTCAAAAAAATCATCCTTTGATGAAAACATTTTTTGTACACAAAAACTTTATCATTGTATACTGATGGCGGAGGAGAGTGTAAAATTCTTGACTCTTATCTTTCACATAACGGCATTGAACACATATCCACCCCACCTTATACACCTCAACGAGTTGCACTTGTAAAACAACGACATCGTCATATCGTTGAAACTGGTAGAAAACTCTTACATAAGGCATCCCTTTAACTTAAATTTTGATCTTTCACGTGTCATCATATTGTCTACCTCATTGATCTTCTGCCAACCTCTCACCTAGATAATCAATCACTATTCCAACGATTACTTGGTAAATCACCGATTATAACTTCTCTAGATTTTTGGTTTATTGTATCGATGGATTAAACCATACTCCAAAAATAAACTTGAACCAAAATCTACCACGTGTATCTATCTTGGATTCTCCTTATCACATAACTATCAAAAATGTTTCTATCCAATTTCTTTAAAGGTGTATTTCTCCCGACATGTTCGATTAGTTGAGCATATTTTGCCATTTTAAACTTTGTTCTCTAATGCTACCACTAAATCAGCTCCCTTGGAATGGGAAAAAACTACAATGTGAATTCTTCAAACCGCACACCTAAAATTCCCATTGTTACAGATCCTCCCCAAACATTAGAAATAGAAGCACTAACGCTACAAGATTTTCCGTCATCATCTAGTCCCTCTCCAGCCAAATCCGAAGGCAACTCAGACTCACAATCCTCATCCGATAATACATTAGTGGAAGACGCAGCTTCACCTCCTACAACTTCCCCTTTTCAAGGTAATTTCCCATCTCCCTCATCTCTATTAATTTCTGCTTCCCTAAACCCAACTTGTGTACCTACTGCCCAGTGTCTCCCACCACCACGCCTCCCCACAAATTTTGTGAACACTTTTCCCTATAAACTCAACTAGCAACTCGTCCCCTCTCTTTGTCTATCAACGTTGGAACACCAACCCGTCAATGCACCTGAATCCTCGGGCAGCAAGTCGTATGACTGATTTGGAGCTCGATCCTTCACCACCTAACTCTCCATTTTCTCCTACACTTACTGCTACTCAGTCTCAAAACAACATCACCAAACCCAAACAAATTTTTGATTACCTTGCCAAATTAAATCCCACCATCACACCTACTACTACTATCAAACAAGAACCAAATATACTAAGTGGCGTGATGCAATTGAACACAAACTTGATGCTTTAATTAAGAACAAGACTTGGCAACATGTTCCTACTGACCCAACAAAAAATATAATATCATGTAAGTGGATTTTCAGCATCAAGAGAAATGTTGATTGGACCATCGATAGATACAAAGCTCGCCTGGTTGCAAAGGATTCATTCAGAGATCATGTATTGATTATCACACCACATTAATCCTAGTCGACAAGACCACCAGAGTTTGAATCACACTCTCTATAGGAATTAATCACAATTGGCACCATTGGAAACTTGATGTCAATAATGTCTTTCTTTAAGGAAACCTTGACGAGGAAGTGCATGGCATAACATCTACTGTTTACTAGTGATGACAAACCAACACATATATGTCGTCTGCGCAAGGAAATCTATGGCTTGAAGTAGGCTCCTCACTCTTTGTACAATGTTCTCATGGGTTATCTTTCATCCATATGCTTTCTTAAGACAATATCAGATATCTCTTTACTTATAAGATATGGTCTAAGTGACACATTGTTCTTCCTTGTCTATGTCGATGATATCATTATTCATGGAAGCAACACTTCAAGTATCAATCAGCAGGTTATCACTTCCTTTTTTCTCTGTTCTCTATTAAAGATATAGGTAATCTTCATTACTTTCTTGGTGTTGAAGTGATACACAACTCTTAACGTTTAATTCTCATCCAAGCAAAGTATGTAAATGAGATTTTAAATGATGAAATAATGACCAAATTCAAGACTATCAACATACCAATGAGTGCCTATGAGTTGCTCACCTTATCTGATGGAACTCACCTGGCTGATGCTACATGTTATCTACGAGTCTTGGGTAGTCTTTAATACCTATCTTTCACCAGACGGGGCATAGCCTATGTAACACTCCGAAAGTCCATGACTTAGACTAGATCCTCACCTATAAAATAATGTCTAAAATGATTGTTACATATCTAGATTAATGTGATAAACTCAATTAGAAAACGTTACAGCCAAAATGTCAAAGAAAGACCTTGACTTTCGAAAACTAGAGAAATTGAACTAGTAGACATCCCTATGTTTGGTGAAGGTTTGGAATGCCATATGAAGTCTAAATATTGCAAATAAGACTTCAAATAGGTAAAATATAGTATATAGGATCCAAATGTCCAGTCAAGACACCACAAGGACCGCCCAAAGGGTCCTTGAGGAGGACACGAACTTTTGCGAGAAGGCTTCCAAAGTATCCTGCAAGTAGCCAAGATATGGAGCCCATTGCGCGTCGCCAAGTCAGCACTAGCTAGGAAAATTTTCCTTCGCAATTAGGATCCTTCACAAGGCTGTCAACCTCAACTCAAATTTCATTAAAAAAATGTGAAAATGCCCCCGCAACGCGCAGCGACTTCCCGGATTTGTTCGCGTAGTTTTTATGTCACTTTGACTTCACAAAAATACCCAATTAAGTGAGGGGTATTCTGTCTAATATAGGGGAAGATTATATATTTATTTTAGGTCAGTTATAAGTCATTTTTACTCACTCGAATCAAATCACTAAATCAAAACGCAAAAGCTCTAATCTATCTCTCAAATTCTCTCTCTCCATTCATCCTCCATTGAAGAAGACAAAGTCTCCAAGGTTATTACTCAAATTTTGTGGATAAAGCTTATTTAAAGTATGGTTTTTTTCACTCTTTGGATTCTTTTCCTCAAGAGTTTCCTTCAAAAATAATTTCTAAATCACCCAAATTCCAAGAGTTTTTCTCTACAAATAGGTTTTATTGTAGACTTGAAATTGATTATTGATTATGATGAATTGTGATTACCAACAGCTAATTAAGTATATATTGTTGTGTAATTGATTTTAAGTGGGGGCATTTCATGTGGATCATGTCATTTTCCCAAATATTGGATCTTGCTTATGAATTGATGGGAATTGATTAATATGTTGATTGTTATACTTGTTTTAACTATCCTTATTCATTGTGGAATGCCTAGGGTTATGTATTGTCGGAGTTGAATCAAATTCTTCAAGAATTCATGATGAAACCTTTTTCCCTAACCCTAGGTTATGAATTGATGTTGAATTGGTTAGTGATGATGCAATTGACTTAGTTCATGTGTTAATTACTATTATATGATGTTATTAAGTCTTTTAATGGATGAACATGGTTGGTTGATGGTAATACCATGGAAGAAGGCTATTGAAGGTTAATTGGTAAGACATATTATCTTGAATCCTTACTTCAATTTTGATGACTTATACTCGATGATGATGTTCAATTGAAGTATTAATTGTGATTAGATTAAGTAGGTGATGGTATAATGAATGTAAATAAAATGTCTTGACTATATGGATTCTCAGATTATGATTAAGGTGTGATGATATATTGTTTATTGTGAATCACTTATGTGCCTTACTATGACATGATGATGATAATGTGTTAATCTCACATATGAGGGTTGTATTGAAAGGAAGTTCACATGCAATTCCTAATGATCTAATGATTATAATATGCAAGTGGTTAGTCTCCTATGACCTATACTAAGATATGATGATTAATAAAGACTTAAAGACATTTCAATAAGGGACTTTAGCCTAGCACCGAGTGAACTAGTGAAAAGACTTGTCCCTTGCCAATGTGGGAAGGTAGGTTCACAATGGTTCTCATGAGATATAGAGATTATAATTCCATTGTGCATGAAGAGGGTCTCAAGCATGTCTCCTAGTTCTTGAACTATGTTTATCCATAGGAATACTAGCTAGTGGATCCACCTAGAATGTTATGTTCATGTTTTGGTTCTACCTTGGCAAGTGTACAACCTTTTTTTGCTGTAGGGTTTCGTGATACCGGATTGCACATTTGGCTCATGTGGTCTATGTCGGTTAAAGAAATTGTTTCCGAAAGTAAAATGAATGTAATAAAGTGAACTCTAACTAGGATGAATTAATGGGTTCTTCTTAGTATAGTTAGTGGTATGGGACTCTACTTATGCATTTCACTAGTTGGACTTCAGGGAAAACATAGAAGGATGTTCTTTGGATCTTATAACTTGAATGATATACATATGTTGAATTTACATATTGATGATCCTATATGATGTTATTTTCACTTCTGAACATGTTATTGATCTATATCGTTATGTATGATAATGACTATTCATTATGCTATGTTATGTGAAGTTAGGAATTACTTATGATCTATTTCCTTGTTTACTTGGTTATGTGGGGTTTGGGACTTCACATGAGCATTGCACTTGTATGCTTGGGATGGTATTGTTGTTATGGGTATTGTAAGATATGATGATATGACTTCTTGTACATGTATTATTTTTATAACATTATGTTACAATTACGTTGGTTATATGACCTGCATATGCTAGTATTCATATTGATATGACCTTATGTTGATAGTATCCATGTTTCGTTGACTCTATTGATGATGTTGGTCTTATGCTGAATATGGACTTGTTTTAAAGAGTATGTTATAATTGGCTTGCATTTGTTCTTATTTGTGTATTAACGCTTTCAAAAGTCACTTAGCATGACTTTGAACAAAATATCCCTTTAAGCATGGTTTCAAATGATTTTATATGCATATATCCATACTTAGTACAAGTGGTGTACTAACCCATATTTCTATATTTTCTACAAATATGTAGGTTCCGGCCGTTGAATTTCCAAAACTACTTGGATATTCCTCAAGTGTTTGGTAGGTCGCCACGATATGAGGACGATGCCACTATCTAGCTACTTGATGCTGTTATTGTCTAAAGACATTTAGTTTCCTTCTCTTACATTTGAAGACTATTATTGTATAAGCCTATATGTCGCTTTTGTTGTAATGAATTATGTAGGCTATGCCCAAATGTTCTACTCATTTTAGATGGTTTAAATGTGAGACGTTATGTTAGGCTAAATATTTACATGTTATGTACATTGTCAAATTGAGAAGCCTTAGTATGATTATTATGCGAGGAGTCTAATTAGTATGTGAGAGGTCTAGATAAAACTCAATATATAAAAAAATTTATTTTCCCACATTTTTAACCTATGAAATGTAATGACGAATGCTAAGAGACTAGTCTTATGCCTCTCTGAGGACGAAGATGTCACTTACGGCTAAGGGGTTCTCCCCGGTCGTGACAGCCTATGTAGTAAGCAAGTTGTCTCAATTCATGCAAGAACCATTTGACCTTCACTGGGAAGTTGTGAAAAGTGTTCTCCCATACCTGTGTAGTACCATTAAACAAGGCCTACGTGTTACTCCTATTAGTAACTTCACTCTCCATGTGTACTCCAATGCGTTATAGGGTGGAAACATCTCTGACGGAGTATCTACATTTGGTTACATTCTATTTCTTGGTCACAATCTGATTAGTTGGTCCTCAAAGAAACAAAACACTTTCTCACTCTCCTCTACCTAGTCTGAGTACAGGGTGGTGTCTAATTCCCTTTCGTCCAATGCCCTTTCTGAATCCTTGTGGGTTACCAATCTACTAAATGAGTTGCATTTTTCAATACATCAGCTACTCACAATCCATTGGGAAAATCTTTAAGCCACATTCCCGAGCAAGAATCGTGTCCTCCATAATCGTGTGAAGCATGCTGCAGTGAACTTTAACTTTGTTCGCCAGCATGTCAACAACAAAGGGTTCGTGTTGTTCGTGTCCATGGTGCCGATCAAATAGCTTACACTTTTACCAAGGCACTGCCTAAATATATATTTGAGAATAATCTATCAAATTAGACTTAGTGACGCATCGCCTAACTCGGGGGGGGGGGGATAATGGAGCATCAACGATTAGTTTAGATAGTAGATAATAGTTATGTCAGTATTAGTGTTTAATAGTCCTTGCTTATTTAGAATCTGCATTATCTATATCAGCAAATATTATTTATGTAGTTCAATTAGTTTAGGAATCTTATTCATTTCGTTGTAACTATTTAATACCTTTCCGCCTTCATTAATAAAGTATCATTTTTCAGAACCTATTCAATCTTTACACTTCTTCGAATTTACTCAGCTAAGATGAGGATGGAAACGGTTTGCTCTTTGTTTTCGTTCTCTTTGCTTTTCTTACGTTTTTTTATTTTTAGTTTTTTCTTCTATATTTTTTTTAATTTAATACAATAATTATTTCTCTTTACTTTGCTACCAATTATAAGAGTCAACATGCCCGCTTCTTTATAAGGGCTATTTTTTATACTCAATAATTATAGGAAAAATTAACTAATTATTTCTCACATAATTACTAAAAACTTTTATACTTTGAAATAATTATTAAAAGTGTCAATATGTAAAAATATAGTGTATCCTAGTTTAGTTTCTAACTTCTCTTTCATATATTGTTTTTATAGCAAATTATATATTTATACTCATCCTTCTAAAATACATCATATTGTCATTCCTCATCAACTCCAATTTCTCTCTATTCTATTTTTTCTCTTTTCTCTGCTTTCAGATTCTTTCTTTTTTAAAAAAAAATCAAGTAAATTATTTGCATTATATTCTCATTTAATCGGATAACTTGCTTTGGATTTGTTTTTATTGGGTTAATATTATATTTTTTTTGGTTTTGATTTGTATTTTTTTTGGCCGCTTATGCATTTTTATGTTCCAATTTGTTCAACTTCAAAATCATTTATATAGTAAATTTCCATTTGAGTCTGATTTTTTTTAAGTAAACCTCATTACTATGTAGGGTAGGTTTTGTATTTTGGTGTTTACATTTCTCCAATTTTAGTTAATATATAATTTGTTTAATTTCATACTTAATTTGTATTCATATTAGTATTGTCCGTTGTATTTTTTATATGTCAATTATATTTTCAAAATATTGAACTTATTTAAAAGAAATTATATACCACTAAAATAATATATATTCTTACTAAAAATTTATTCATATTAGTATATATGATGTATTTTTATATCTTAATTATATTTTTCAGCAATATTATTATTTATTTAAGCATATCGTATCATGTGCATTCAAATCAATTATTTTGTATGTTATGTTCAAATTTATTCATCAATTATATTTGTATTCAAAATAAATTTATTTTGTAGTCGTATATCAACTATTTGTACCCACGTATTTTTATTTTTAGCTTTTGATTAAACAAAAACAAATAAATTCTAAACTAACTTTGTTTTTTAAAAATTGTATTCAAAAAGTTGTTTCCTTACTGCTAATCAAATTCATTATTCACTTTCATTTGTAACTTTTGAATTGAGAAAAACTTGTATTTTAACGTGATTTATTTTCCAAAAGTTGCATTTCAAAAATTGTATAATAAAAGTTGTTGCCTATAATTGTTGAACAAATTTGTATTCAAATTTTATACGCCAATCGTTCAGTATATAGAATCATATTGATTTAATACAAATATGGATCACACTATAAAAATTATATTCAAATATTTTGTATTCTAATTATACAATACATAATATCATCAAATTTGTATCCAAACTAATTTGAATTTCGATTATTCAATATACAATATCACAACAATAAATTTGTATTTGACTAAAATTTCAAAAGTCTACTCTCATGCCGCATCATTAGTAATTTTTATGAATTCTTTGAGATAATACTAGATTGATTATGTCTTGAAGCGCAAATGTAATTTTTAAATTGTATATTTCAATTAGCTTCTTTGATCGATCCTCTGTTTTGTGATTTGTAGAACAACTGATAATAAATTCTACAATTTTGTATTTCAAAATTGCTCCCCATATCTATCAACATTTTTCAATTTTGTAGGAAAAACGATGATGAGCAGATGCAATTTTAAATTTTAACGATGATGCACATAATTTTTACCGTTATGTAATTTTGTATTTTTAGGAAAGAAGGATGATGAACTTTTTTCTTTACAACAGATCCATAAACCTTTGACAAATAATAATAAAAATTCTTACAGGAGATTTGTCCATAATTGATTATCAATCGACTTGACTTCTACGAACTTGATTTCTACGAAGAATGAAGATTATCAATGGAGAATCGATATTTGATAATGGAGTTTGAATAACAATCGATTAATTCAAAATTTTGTTGTGCAGCGAAAAGTGGGCAAATCAACAAAATTTAAATTCAATTTCAATGTAGTTATTTGAAAATGGGTATTGAAAATATGCAGAACAATGGTGAAAGACTTTTGAAAGAACAAGATAGAGATGACATTTGATATTTTTTTACAATTATTACTTATTAGAGATTGAAGCTAGTTTTATTTTTTTTGAAATATTTTCTTCCATGATTTTCTCCATTCTGTTGTAAAAGACTTGTATTCTTTCAAATTAATAAAAGTAAAAGTTACTTTTATAGCAAACAAAAATATTCATATTTTAAATAAATATTGAAAGTGTTGACAAAGGGTTCTATTAAATGATAAAATATTATTGTTTTGAGATTCTTTACATAATGATAATGCCTCATAAATGTTGTACCAAGTTGGAGAAAATGCATAAGTTCCCTACTGAATTTATTACGAAAAGTCAGTTACACGCTTAAACTGTTGTGAAGACCTATTACACACCTGAATTATTAAAAAATAAATTTATTTCAACCCTGACGCACATACAACTAGTCACATTATGAGAGAGTGTCTCACACTCACGCCACATCAGCGCCATGTCACTGTCACATCAATAATTAAGTTAGATTTAAAAATCAATAATTAAGTTAGATTTAAAAAAATAAAATTCATGCCACCCAATTGCTTCTTCTTCTCTATAAACCACCAAACCACCATTAATGTTGCCATTTTCACCGAATTCACTACCGGATTCTCCTACAACCACTACAGTCATAAAAAAAATGATAACAACAACAATAAACTTAACAAACCAACATCAAGCCACATCAGTACCATTGAACTTCATCACAGTCATAACCGTAAATTTTAGCATCTACATCAAAATCACAAATTTTTTTGTCATTACTGAAATTAAATTTCATACCATCACTAATTCTATCACACATCTCGAAAAACATCACAAAAAGTTATTGCAATTGATGAGATCGAGAGGAGACAATTCTTTCATGGTCGAGAAAATCAAAGGAGATGATATAAATTATTACATCTGGAAAAAGAAGTAAGATTTGAAACAATAATTTTTCAATTAAAATCGTAAATAAAAAACAATAAAATGTCTTCCTCCATTCCAAAGAAACAACTGCAACACTTGTGCCAATAAAATGATTATATAAAAAATATAGATATAGAAGTCAAGAGAGTATAGATCAGATATAGGAAAAAATAGAACAACATAGTTTTCTAATAGATTTGAGAAGTGAAGGATCCCGTGAGAAATGGATAAATTTGTATCTTGCGTTTGAAGATATCAAGTGGAGAAGAAAGGCAGGGTGACATGAAGGAGAAAGGAGGGTGGGGAAAGTTAATTTTTTTTAAAAACTGCAAATGCGTTTTATTTATTTTATGCTTCCTCTATCCCATTTTATGTGTCACTTTTCATTTTTTGAGAGTCAAACAGTTTAATTTTGACTTGACATTTGCGTATGCGATCTTTAATTTTTTTAAAATAAAATTTATATATTTGTAAACAACTAAAGAGTGTTATAAGTCATAATAATTGATGATTCAATATGTTAAAAGGATCTAAGAAAAACATACGGTCAAAAATAGATTTATTTGAATTTCGAAATGCGAAAAGTGTCACATAAAATAAGACAGAGTAAATATTTGATTTTTTTTCACGTCAAATTTGAGGATCGTATTAAGTTCATTTTTAAATAATATGAGTGTGTAATAGATCGTTAAAAGCAGTTTAAGCATGTATTTAATTTTTTGGAACAACCATAAGGACGAATTTCTGTCTTTTCGCTATAAGTTGCTTTAGAAGCATACATATTTATTTTTTCCCAATAAAACCAGTTGGGTCTAATTACATATTCACGGATTCACCCATCAAAAGCATTGCCACATAATTGACATAGCTTGGTTTTCTTTTCCATTTTAAACCTTAAAATAACAACTTTAAATAATATTAAATAAATTTATTCCGTCTAAGTAAATAAATCTCGAGTTATAATTTATCTAATTTTAACTTCATCAAATTTAAAAAGTAAATAAATAATTTTGAATCGGTGAACTTAATCTAAAATAAAAATGTCTCGAGTTATAATTTGTCTAATTTTTACCTTATTAAATTGAAAAAGTAAATAGATATTTTTAACTTGGTGATCTTAAGCTAAAACAAAAATGTTCAAAATATTTTTTAATTTTATGATATTAAAATTATATACAAAATTTACATAAACGAGTAAAAAAATAATATTAGATTTTATATTTAGTATGACCTTAAAATCACGTGAAACCTTAAAATTAAAAATAAATAATAATAAAGGTGAAATATTTTTTAAATGTTTAAATCAATCAACTTTTCATGTGAACGGCTTGAAATAGAGCTAGTATCTCATAAGATCATTCAAGTTTAACAATTTATCTAGTAAAGTTATTAAAGTGTGTTTTGTATCAATAAAATCACTCAACTTACATATTTATATCAATAAAATCACTCAACTAAATTGAGTTTGAGTAGCTTACGGTGGTTTGGATCCCCACTCTCAGTCAGGCTATGAAAGATCAAGATGAAAACAGAGACAAGTTTAAGAGATCTGCTAATCCAAATTGACCACGATATAATTAAGTAAACAAGTGTTTGTTTTTTTAATTGGGTTAATCGATAGAACTGTGTATTAATTTGGATCTAATTGCATGTAAATCAATAAAAATAATATCATATATTTAATTGCTTAAAATTTAGTGGAATGATTTTATTAATACAAACACTTAAGTTGAGTGAAAATATTGATACAAAATAAAGTTAAGTGACTTTACTAGATAAATTTTTAAAGTTGAGTGACATTTTTTGATACTAACTCATTAAAAATATTAATTACTATATTGCTGAGGTAAAAATAGTGACCCGTAGATATAATATACTATTTTTTAATTGCCTCTTATTAGGGCATTTATATAATTTTTTGTTTTAATATTTTCACTCTGTTGGATATTTAGAAATTATGTTATTTTTTAAATAAATCATGGTAATTAAATCACTAAAATATTTAAATTACAAAACACATAAAGAATTCAATTGTCTCTAAAAGTTATATATGTGCTACATAATAGGACATAAGAAAATAACATATATTATTTTAAAATAACGTAGAAATATGATAAATCACAATAATTAACAATTTTAAAGATATCTAAAATTTGTTAATCCTGAAATTATTTTTGTGCAACATTAATTGAGACATAAAAAATAATTATTTGAAAAATATGTCAAAAAAATATATAAATAATTATAATTAACAATTTAAAATGTTTAAAAACCACATACAATTTTTGGATAATTCTTTGAATTCCAACTGTATAAAATAAATTGAAATAGAAAGAGTAACATATATCGAATATGTTATAACACAGGTTCCCTTATATAGCATTTTTATTTTTAATAAGAGACTAACTAGAGCTTCTTGGGGTCGTTAGGGGTATATAGAGAAATAGAAATTTCTTTGTAAAGACCAGGTTTCGTCATTTTAGAAAAATCAAAGGGAGAAAAATTGGGGTTGAAAAACTTTTTCGTAGTAACTTTAAATTTGTCAATCTAATCCAGATTTTGATGAAATCAGAATAATTAAGGTGTAGGAAAATTCAGTAGCAGTTTTGGTGATTTATATATGATTTTGATTACATCAGGAGTTAGACAAGTCGTTAAGAAATTCAGACGACTTTATAAAATTGAAATGGGGTTAGTAGAACTTCATGAATCAATCTTAGCGTGAAAGGTATTTTTCTGAGCATCGTTAGTAAAAGGTGTATTGTGAAATGAGGGTCTTGAAATTATTAAAATAGCTCATTGTTTTGTGCAAGCTGATTTGGTGGTGGTTTTAGTCGCTTTGGCGGCAGCATTGTATTAGGGTGGGGTCGTTGTGGCGGGCCACACGCATCTTAAAGTCGTAAATAAATCATAAAGTGTCATTACTCTGCACTTTTTGACTTTGAGAGCTATGGAACGACCCCGTACGACTTATTTACCGTTTTTCACCATTCTTGAGGCTAAAGATATGATTTTCACTTTTCGAACCCGTTTTTCGATCTGAAGAACGTAATATAATGGGTAACTATAAATGGGGGAGGGTTTTGAATTGAAATCCATGGTGGAAAAATCCTGAATTTGAATAGTTGAGATCATAGTTTAGTCTAGGGTTCATAGAATAGTTAGTAATTCGAGTAATTAGCGATTGTTTATTGATTCCTTTATTACATTTATTGTTTGTAAACCAAGAACAAGTGGAACGAATTCGAAATGGAATGATCAAATTCTTAGGTTTCAAGCCCTTTCCGAGGAAGGTGAAGAACATTGTGTGATGTATGTTGGTTCTTGCTTCATTATGATGCATGTATGTATTGAATGTTACATTTTGATCAAACTAAATGTAAAGGAATATGAACAAATATCTATATACTATAAATCACTTATTGAATGTATTATATTGTGAATATACATGTGAGTGTGATTCTTATTTTAAAAGGATAGACTACCATATTCTGGAATGTGGCATAACTAAGTGGAATCAATTGTCACATTCCGACATATAGAAGTGATTGAATTTTCCTGTTCCGACATAACTATTGAATTTGGTACCACGTTCAGTATGCTAACTATTTCTGTTTTGGTTCCATGAGAGCACAATAGACTTGTTATAATTGCATATTGTTTGAGCATGTGATAATCGATATTGTATATGTTCGGTAGTTTGCATGTTTGTAGTGTTGTATTTACTTGCTTATGTTAAACTTAGTGGGATAGCCGCGTGATCCTATTAGGGACTGTGGTTGTCTACTGATACTTTATTTGTTCTTATTTTTGTTGAGTACATTGCATATTCAGGCGACTATGATAAAAGATCAATGAACATTCGAATTCAAGGGTGAACTAATTCTTTTGGGATGCCATGAGTTCTCCGTTCATTTATGTGTCCACATTTCAGACTTATACTTTTCTAGTAGTTAATTAATTCATTAGTTGGGGTTGTATCCCTTCCTGTATGGACTTGTTAAACTTTAGATGTTTTGGTACATTAACTTACGCATTACTTCCGCAATGTTAGTTTTATTGTTTAACTTTTGTTGAAGTTTATGGGAACTCTATTTCTTCCCTTAGTATGTGACATGCTTTCCTAATTTAAATGTCTTAGTCTTTGGATTAGTTGCTTGATTTGGATTGTAATGGTGGTTCTCCCATCGGAGAATTAATATGAATGTAAATAAGATTATTAGAGTTGTGACATTTATAATTTTTTTAATTCTTTTTTTTTTTTAAAAAAAAGAAGTCATTAACTGGAGTTGGAAAAATATCTTATTTATTATTCTCACTTTGCTTTCATTTTCTCTATTTATTTATTTATTTATTTGTATGAGCCTCTAGAAAAAGAACTATATGATGAGTAAGCAAATTTAAAGTTATGAGGTATATATATAATTTGAAGAGTAAAAATAATTGTTAATTATTGAAATTTATAGTATTTTAAACCTATTTCTAATGTTCCAATTATGTGAAATCGATAACATAGTGCGAGTTGATAAAAATATTTATTTTAAAATATTTAAAATTACTAATTATCATAATATATAGTATATTTGCATAATTTTTTAAATATTTAAAAGATTAAAAACTACGATAAACAAATTTAAAAGTAGTGATTTCCGTAATTTTAAAAATATTTAAAAGACTAAAAGGGTTAGACAAGCAAATTAAAATTTCAAAAAAAAATTATGAAAGATAGAAACATTCATTGATTCTTGAAATTTTGACAATATTTGATGAATCCTTGATTTGGACTCATTTAGGACTTTATTTTGATAATATTAGGGTCCTTACATGCATATTTTGTGCCAATAACTATAATTTTCAGATATTTGAATTGACGAACGAAGCATGGACACTAATGTGCAAAAAGGAACAAGGCAGATGAAACAACAAAGAAAAGAAAGCCCAAGGACCACATTAATCATTGGGCGAGACACCAAATGGCCATAATCTCGCCTAATGTTCCAGTGAGTCAAGCCCTGAAAGAGAAAACCAAGTAGTCTTGAAAGGACCAGTCGGTGAGTCGATGAACGATTTCGCGATGCAGTGCTACATCACCCATGTTGAAGGCCAAAGTAAGAACATGATGCAATTGACCAAAGGGCGGATCACCAAGTGGATCGGCGATTCCGAAATACTGTGTTGAATGGTCCTTCACAACAGATTTTTGGTGACTATAAATAAATTTTTGAATTTTTAGTTTATTGTCTATCTATTTCTAATTTTCATCGGGAGAATCAATTTTCATTTTTTTGAGTTTTGAAGTTGAGAACTAAATTGGAGAAAATGTATCCTTAGCTTTGAATATTTGAACATTTCCATTTCTAAGAAACTTGAAGTGGGTGTTGAAGATTCTTCATCTTAGACCTTTATAAAGACAAAATTAATCTTATCTTGTTGATGAAAACACAATTTGGTAACAATTTATATCTTGTTAGGATATCTAGCTAGAATCCTAATTCTTGTGCTATGATTATGACTTGATTTAGCTCCTGGGTAATGTTAATTGATAGTGTAAATATTGTTTTTAAAAAGGATTTCATTTAGTAATTACGGATTAATGTAAAGGATTGTAGTTGCGAATGAAACTACCTTCGTGTTTTGGTATTGCTCGCGAGCGATGTTTTAAAACCAAAAATACTTATTTGAGTCTCTGGATACTGGTTGTCATGGATTCTGCTCTAGAGAGTGAATCCTAAATCTTTTTTCCACATATTCAACTCGAGAGTGTGAATAGACGAAAGCATAGATTGTTCTTAATTGTTGCTTATTGATGTTCAAGAAAACCAATTTGATTTGGGGTAAATTGTTTGAGAGAAAGTTTATCCCCAGTAAGGTCTAGATTATTCACTTATTTACAGTGATTCACTATTCATTGCAATTACTTATTTGTCTACCTTAGCCCATAATCCAATCACATCCAAAGAATCTATGTCTATACTTGTTACTTTTGTGCTATTTGATGTTGTAGTGGTTCAATACAATTAACACCCCCTGTTTGACACTTGTGTCTCCTTAAACTTGAACAATGATTTTATTCGTAAATGTTCTTACCTATGACTGACTTGAATATATTCACACTCGGCTGGTGATTTTCAAATACGTAACACTCCTTCCCTAGGGGATTCGACCCTAACTCACTTAGTTGGTTTATATTACTGACTAATTATCTTTGGCACTTAGAATTGGATGAAGTGCCCTCATATGCAAAACCAAAATGGCCCTATTGCTAGGGAGTTGTGTTATTTGAGAATTTTTTGTTGAATTGAATTTTGTTCTTGTTTTTCATAGTTGAACTTAATTAATTTTTAGTTTTGGTCTGTATGTTGCTGTTTTGAGTAGAGAATTGGATCATATTTGGTAAAAACAATAACCCAATGGACACCCTCCCTTTGAGATTGATGATTTTTAGGGATAACATCCTAAATTTAAATAAATTAGAGGGTGAAGGCATTTATGAGTTGTGGAAAAGGTTTAAAATCCTACTATAGCAATGTCCAACTCATGAAATTCCAGATAAATTACTTCTAGATTGCATCTGTCGGGGTATTGGCTGTGAAAATAGAATAGTGGTTGACCAACTCTTTTCGGGGTGATTGATGCGACATTCCTATGAGACCTTAACCCAAATCCTTTATTGTGCATCCAAAATCAACAAGAAGATGATGGAGATAGATAAGGACCAACACTTTGACCACCTTTTTTGGCCAGCTGGATGTCTCGGCAAAAAAGGTCAAGGACTTGGAGGTTCTTTTTCATATAAACGACATGTACATTCCCCATCACGATACCTGAAAGATGAAAAGAGGAAAAACGACACACAAATTGAATATGTACTCTTACTCATTATACACAAAGTTGAAGAACACGAAAGAGTGTTGGAGAAGATAAGAGAGAATTTCATGATGTTGAACCAGGTGACGACATATGATTCTATGCTCATTCAGCCAATGAGGTCCCAAATGGACCAGATGTTGTATTCTCTCTACCTAGAGTGAAAATATGGGTGGCCTTATGAATATGAGGCAAACCCCACTAATGGAACATGAAATGGGAGTTGCATCGTTCCAGGATGTTAACTAAGGCGATTCTTGGGAGGCAACCCAAGTTTTTATTTGATACTTTGTTTGAGTTGAAATAATGGTGTGTTCATTGTGCAAGTGAAGGTGTGGAAAGTGCTTGAAAAGTGTAGCTAGGCGAGCCACAAGTCCAATTCGCGCATCGACGAAGAGGTCGGCATGCCCGACTTGAATTTTTGTTTGACCGAAGACAATTTGAGATTGGGTTCTATAAAAATTGCGAGACCAAGAGCTGATTGGCGAATTCTCAAATAGGTAGGAAATCGCGATCTAGTCCACCGTTTGGACCCCCACATTAACAAGAGGTCATGTGAAACTTAGTGAGGTAAGTGAGAACTCGCCGTGTCACCGAGTGGGTCGGCGAGCAAAACTAATGTCGCCGAATGGGCTAGAACTGGACGATTTTTAAATGCCAAAGATTTAAGCATCCTACTCTTTCACTTACCCTAACTTTTGAACTTCCTAAACTCGCACCCGCACATTACTACCTTTACTTTTTGAAATTATAATACTTTTTTTTGTCGAATTTGTGTTCGGAGTGGATTAATTTGCCACTTATTATTTCAAATCTTATGTAAGGTTGGTTTTCTATACCCAAAGTATATTTTTATCGAATTTGTACTCATTTGAAATGATCTTATCTCGTCGTCGTGTGTTGGGCCTCGCTGATCTTAATGTGTTGTATTTGCCTGTTTTAATCCTAATATTTCGCCCATAATGCCTTTAATGTTGAATTCCCGTAATTTGGTACCTTAAAATTTGTTAGAATTTGTAGGGTTGTTCTTTAATGTTGTTGGATATATTGAGTGAAGACTGAGTAACCCATATTCGTGCAAAATGACATAATTTTCCACATGATAGAGAGGATGATGTTATCTATAAGGGTAAAAGTTGTGAAATGGCCAAATTCGAAAAAACTCGTAGAATTTTGAGTATTGTGGGTTAAAGGGTGTATTGGTTCTTGATTTAATTTGATAGGTGCGTACTTTGATTTTCTTTTCGAGGGTTGCGAGGTTCAATTCGATAATTTAGGTTGAAAGTAGGAATGTTGGGTCATTTGGTGAGCTACGTTGAGCATGGCAAACCACTCAGCGGTTCGTGAAGTTCTCCATCTTGCCTTTAATTTCATGTTAAATGACCAGTTAGATTCTGTAGCTTGCAGTGACAAGCTTGTGGCCTCCAAAAGAACTCAACAACTCTATGAATGTCCTATTTTTATCGCCCTTTGTGTGCGCCCTTGAACTTAAATTCACTATAACTATCGATGGGATAATCCTTGCTCGTCTAATGTTGTCCGCAATTCATAGAAAGTCCCTTCCATTGCCAGACATGTCAAATTTTTGTGAGTTTCTTAGAGAAAATCATTTGGGCGAGCCCGATCTATCTCGCTTAAGCGATTCGGCTACTAACAAACCAATTTGGTGAGTCTTTCTGCAACTATGATTCTATGCTTCTATTTGAAAAGACATGACAAGACTTAAGGATACTACTAGGGACATGACACCCTGAAAAAGGGCGAAAGGGATAAAACTCAACAAGGATTAAACTACATCCATGGTCAGACCAACAAAATTTTCCCACATCTAGTGGGAAAGGAGAAGGTAAAAGGAAAGATACCTTCGTCACTGGAGGCCAGCTCCAACAGTGACGAGATCTAAGCCACTCATCTCACTACCTCTAAGAGTGAGGGTAAGAATTAGGATCCTTTTTTGTAGCTTTTGTTGATGATGAGCTAGTAGAAACACAAAGGGCGGAGTTGCGGTCCGACGGGATGGATGATCCGTCTATGATCAGGATTCCTTATGCCACCACTTCTCATTCTCCAGTTCTAGCATATGCAGTGTTGCTTGCACCACCAGTACAGGGTCTCATCCCAAGTCTATGAACAAATTAAGGACGGGAGGGCTAATGATAACTATTGAGGAAAAGTGTCTCTCCGTGGAAGGGGTGATTCATAGGTAACCATAGATAATGAGTTGCATAAAGTCACACAAGTTTGAGTTGTTCACCAGACCCCGAGGTCCTTATATCAAAAATTGGGTTCGGGAGTTCGAGACTACTTATGGAGCATTGATATCAGAAGTAATGAAGAAGGAAACGACATTCAAATAGGTTTACCATGTAGATGTCCGGTGCAAGAAAGTATTGTGTGACAACACTACTATAAATGAGGTTTTGGAGTGCACTAACAACATTGTTGACACTCATTAGTACAGGATGAAGACAAAGTACTTGGAGGAAATAAAAAGATGAAACGTCGTTCTCATATATGATGTCACTCCAAGGGTTTTAGAGGAAGGGGTCCCAATAGAAAAGATGGATCTACATATACCTTATAGGTACTACTTTGTCTTCATCAACAGTATTATTATGCTATCCCACAATGAGTTCGTTCTTCGCCTCTCAAAGGCGGCATAACTTGGAACGATCATTAAGTGAGAGAGAATTAATGTGGGGATGATCGTTGGGCAGGACATGGCCATGATGGCCAAGAAGATCCAGACCCCTCTTCCCTTTCCAGTGTTGATCACCAAGCTTTGCAGAAGACCTTGGGTTTCTAGAAATTAGAAGAAGCATGTGGAGGTGATTCTCACATCTTCTACTGACATCCGGAGGATCGAGATATAATATTTAAAGGATAAGGCTGAGAAGACAAGGTAGCCCTTCTTCCTTGGTTGTAGGTACGAAGAAAACACATGTTGAGGCATGTTGACTACTCTATCCCTTGGGACTTCAGGTACTTCTAGTGTTGTTCCTTATGACATTCCAGGTTTTTCTGTTGCTTCTCCAAGATCTGTTGTTTCTATTTTCTAGACCCTACTCACTCATGCCACATTACTCCGGATGGGGCAACTTACAAATTCTACTGATCGTCATGCTGCCAAACTCAAAACCTCCATTCTGGACATGATTCAAACCGCCCTGCCTTATGCTGTGACACTAATGAGTGCCACCATTGATTCCTTTGTGGCTAGGATAAAAGTGTGTGGTCCTTCCAAAGGGCCCGCCGAAGAGGTGACAACATTAAAGTCCGCTATTGATACATTGAGAAGTGATGTGGATCAAGTGAAGTCTACCGACATGTCCATGATTATTAGGACGATGAAGATCATAAATGTACAAGATATGCCTTTGTCTACCACCAGAGATGAGGTTAGAGGTGAGGATGCAACTGATCTAGAGTTTGGGGTTGAGATGGATGAGAAGATAGTTGAACTGGCTACTGAGCTTTCTTACGAGGGCCTTACAGTGTGGAGGCAATGATCAATGCAGTCGTGCAGACCTTTTTAGCATATATACCCTTGGCTGACCCTAGTGCAACTATTGCTCCTTCTGAGGTGATTCCGAGCACTGATGCCCAAGTTCAAATTGACACACTGAGCAATGATGCCCATACAGATGGAGCGACACTGTAGACAAGATCCATCTTTACCTTTCTCTTAGTATTACTTTTTTACTTTTTCATATTGTTTTGATTGGATTTGAGGACAAATAAATTTTACTTGTTGTGGGGTGAAACCCCTCCTTTTATGACTATGGTTTTGTGTATATATTTGGGTTTTGATCTATAAATTGTGTTTTGTACTATTTTGTGGATGATTGCGCTTGTGGCTCCTTATTTTCAATTGTAAATGATTTTTGGACCCTTCAAAAGACAAAATTATGCCACTTCTTGTATGTATTTGAACGTGGCTGTATTTTTACAAATTTGATTCTCGGTCTTGATCAATACCGCATACTTGAGTAGTGCTCATAATTAAACAAAAATGAATGTGCGGCCACGATAAGGCCATATGAAGTTGTATAGTCAATAGGTGAACTTTTTCCATCTCGTTGCTACTAGACAAATATTAAATTGATTCTCTTATGATGAACTTTGCACATTAGCAAAAGTGAGGGATCTTGTTTTATATTGGTTGCAATGCCTTGTGTGATGAGATTACCATGAACCATGTGTGATGACACCTAGAATTTTCCCTCTTTGTTAAGTTTATTAAATGATGCAATCTCTTGAAATGATCTAGACAACTTTGAAGAGTGTAAATCAATTTGACATTATACCTCTCTTTGAAGCCTACCTTGTGAGTATGTGAACTCCGCTTAAACACATTTTATCCACAACCTTTTCTTGGAAGAAACTTGAAGATATTATGACCTTTCTTGATCCATTACTCATAACCATCATGATTTTTTGTTTGTGTGAATAGCCAACTTAGGCCAAAAGCCTATGTTGGGGGTGTGGTAAAAGGAGAAGGAAAATCAAGAAGAAATAAGTCCTCTTTAACCCATGGTTTTGAGAAAAAATTGGAATCCCTCCATATAAAAAAATAAAAAAAAATAAAAACAATGAAAAAGTTGTGTCCAACAATCCATGGAAGATCAATAATGGGTTGACTTGTGAGCACGAATAAAGATGATAAAGAAAAGGAAAGAAAGTGTTGTTCACACCTCATTTCATGAGGATTATAACCATTGATCCTAAATGACCATACGTTTGCACCCAGCCCTATTACAAGCCTTGAAAAGACCTTTATGATGTTGAGTGGGCTAAAACAAGGGTTGATTAGAAAATACGGGTAAACCTATGGGTGAAATCATGCATTGCATTCATCTTTATAATTGTGAGTGTTGCATTTGATTCCAGAGCTTTAAATTGTGAGGCATTGTGTGTAAATATGAAATCATTCTTTGTGTGAGGGTATTTGATTAATTTTGTTGAGCTTGAACTTGCATTTGAAACAAGTATTGTGAGATTGAGATTCTTTGGTAATGGTAAGTCACAATTTGAATTTTTGAGTGCACAATTTATCCTTGCATGAGTAAGTTGAGCCTTTTTATGAGCATTCATGATTGAATCTTGTGTATCACTTTTGATACATCCTTTTTTAACAGCTAAATTTGATTTTTATTTGAGGACAAGCAAAAGTTTAAGTAAGAGTGTTGATGAGTCCACGATTTAGGCTCATTTAGGGCTTTATTTTAATAGATTTTGTGTCCTTAAATGCATATTTTGAGTGAATAATTGATGTAAGTCCTTGATTTTCAGGTATTTGGATTGAGAAATAAAGCATGGACACTAATGAGCAAAAAGGAAAAAGGCAGCTGAAAGAACAAAGAAAAGAAGGTTTGAGAGGATTGCCTTAATCATAGGGTGAGTCTCCGAATGGACATGGTCTCGCCGAACGTTCTAGTGTGACATGTATTAAAGGAGAAAACAAATAGGTGATAGGAAGAAGCAGTCGGCATGTCGTCGAACGGTTCCGTGATACAAAGTTATATATTACAAAGTTAAGAACTTGAAGATGTTGAAGGCCAAAGCAAGAAGACGATGGAACTAACCAAAGGGCCAATGGTTCGATGATCACAACTTATATATACAAATGGTCCTTAACAACATATTTTTGATGACTACAAATACATTTTTGAACTTATGTTTTCATTTATCAACATCTAGTTTTCATTGGGAGAATGGGTTTTTCATTTTTTGAGTTTTGAAGTTGAGAAGTGAGCTTGGAGACAATATTTTCCTACCTTCGAAGATTTGAAGAGTTCCATTTCTGAGAAATTGGAAGTGGGTGTTGACGATTCTTCATCTTATATCTTTATGAAGATGAAATCAATCTTACACAGTTAATGGAAACACTATTTGGAATCGATTTCTATCTTTTTATGATGTCTAGCTAAAACTCAAATTCGTAGGGTGTGACTATGTGATTTTAGATTAATTAGTTGTCGGGTATTGTTAATTGATAGTATATGTGTTGATTAAAAATAATTTTAATCTGTAATTGTGTCTTAATTTAAAGGGTTGTAGTTGCAAATGCAACTCTACCTTCGTGTTTTTGGCTTGCTTAAGATAGGGGTCTCAAAACCATGATTACTGATTTGATGGTCTGTGGGTATTGGATTGTCATGGATTCATCTCAATAGAGTGAATCCTAAATCCTTTTCCACACATTCAGCTCGAGAGAGTGAATGGACTAGTGTTCGGTAGAAAGCAATTTGATTTAGGGTAAATTATTCGAGAGAAAGTTTATTCCCTGGTAATTGCAATTACCCATTTGTCTACCTTATCCAATAATCCAATCATATCCCAAGATCCCGCCTCCATTTACATGTTACTTCTGAGTTATTGGCTATTGTAGTTGTTAATTACAATCAACCCCCACCCTCAAAACACTTGTGTCACCCCAAAATCGAACCATGCTTTTATTGGTAAATGTTCTTTTTTATGATTGACATGAAGATATTCACACTTGGCTAGTGATTCTCAAATACGTATCACTCCCTATGTGATTCAACCCCAACTCACTTAGTTGAGTTACATTACTGACTAATGATCATTGACACTTAGAATTGGATGAAGTGTCATGATACGTGTAATCAATATCACAAAAATATGAATAGAGGAGGTAACACATTATTTAAAGTTACATAATAAGTAATATAGATCACAAAATTAACCACTTAAATGATTAAAAGATGTACAAATTTAGTTGACTTTGGAATTTTATCAGCCACATAAATTGAGAAAAATAAAATTACATCTACTATTTAAAAAGTATATGAAATAAAAACAATTAAGAACTTAAAATATCTCAATTTTTTTACCTCTCTAAATTATATTTGTGTCACATAAACTGAATAAAAAAAAACAATGTGTATATTGATGGAAGCATGAAAATATAATTAATAATGTAAAAACATTGACTTCTCTATTTTATGTTATAAATTAAAACGCCTAACGATACAAACTGAAAATAAAAGTTTCAAAATCCAAACCAACCATTCTATCACATGAAAAAGGATCTTCCGCAGCTAACCGCATTGACGAGATTGTCATATTATCATGTCTACTAAATATAGTTACCGAAATTATATTATGGCCTTAAATTAAAGTTAAAACGTCTTATTGCTCAAACTAAAAAAAGATTCAAAACTCAAACCAACCATCCTATTAGACGAAAAATAACTTTTCGGAGATAGCTGCTCTAAAAGAATTCTAATATGAGCTCATTGCATAAAATATTGACCAAATTCAAATTTTGTTCAAGCCTAAAAGTTAAAATGTCAAACAATACAAATTGAATATGAATGCCTCAAACCTGAACAAACCAGATGAAAATGATCTTCAAGAGATAACAACACTAAAAAAATCTCATTCCGAAATGTTTACCAAAAATATTGATCAAAGTAAAATTTCGGTGAAAAAATTAAAGTTAAAACGAAAGGCACAAATTGAAAGTGAAAGTCTTAAAACCTGAATCAACCATCCTATTATACCGAAGTTGACCTTATGGAACTACCTAGCTAACAGAATTCTAGTTTGAGCATGTTTTCTAAAATATTGACAAAATTGAAAGTTTTGCCAAAAATAAAAGTTAAAATACCTGACCATACAAACTAAAATTTAAATTCCTCAAAACCAAAACCGATCATCTTATTGAAAAATGACCTTTGGAGCTAATCGCGCTGATGGAACTCTTATCTGAACACGTTCAACAAAAATATTGAAAAAGTCACATTTTGGACAAAACTTATGATTTATACACCTAACATCACAAACTGAAAGCGGAAGCTTCAAAATTCGAACGAACCTTCTTATTAGATAAAAGCTAATCTTTGAAGCCAATGACACTGATAGAATTCTTATTCGAGCATGTTTACAAAAAGTATAGACCAAAGTCAAGTTTTGGTTAAAACTTAAAACGCCTAATGACACAAATGAAAATGAAAGTCTCAAAACTCAAATCAACCATGTTATTAGACCAAAAGGGACCTTATTGAGCTAAATATGTTGGAAAAATTCTAACATGTGAACGTTGACTAAAAATATTGAGAACTTCAAATTTTTGCCATACGATAAAAGTTAAGATGACTAATTGCATAAACTAAAAATGAAAGCCTCAAAACATGCACTAATAATCCTATTATATGAAAAAAATACTTTTGGTGCTAATTGTGCCTGCAAAATTCTCATTGAAGCTCGCTTACAAAAAATATTGATTAAATTAAAATTTTTGCTAAAAGTTAAAAGTCAAAATACCTAACATCACAAATTTAAAATGAAATTCTCAAAACCTTAACCAACCATCATATTAGACCAAAAATAACCTTATTGAGCTAACCTATTGACGAAATTCTAATATAAGAACAGTTACAATTTTTTTTAAAAAAATTCATATTTTGATGAAAACTTAAAAATTAAAACCCCTAACGATACAATTTGAAAATGAAAGCCTCAAAAAACTAAAACCAATCATTCTAATAAATAAAAAATTATCTTCCTAAATCTAACCGCGCTGACGAAATTCATGACTAAGCACATTTACAAAAAAGAAAAAATTGACCAAATTTATATACACTACTAAAAAAAGGCCAAAAAGACACCTAGAAAAGAGACCTCACGAGGTATCTTTTCGGGAAAAAGAGACCGAAAAAGAGACCTCAACGGTAGGTCATTAAAATGCAGGTCACTTTTTTACAAACACCTCATGAGGTCGCCAAACGGAGACCTCACGAGGTCACCAACAAATTATCTGATTTTTTTAATAAAAGAGACCTCATGAGGTCACTATTGTATCATTTAATTTAATTTTATATTTTTTATATAGAGACCTCATGAGGTCACCATTTTATTATATTATTTAATTTTATATTTTAATAAAGAGACCTCATAAGGTCGCTAAGATATTATTTAATTTAATTTTATATTATTTTAAAGGAGAGACCTCATAAGGTCTCTTTTCTGCATTTATTTTTAGTGACCTCGCGAGGTCTCTATAATCTCTTTTCTGCATTTATAAAATATAAAAATTTTAATTAGAGACCTGATGAGGTCTCTATTATGAAATATCTGAAAAAATTAATGCAAAAAATAGACCTCATGAGGTCTCTTTTCTGCATTTATAAAATAGAAAATGTTAAATAGAGACCCCATGAGGTCTCTATTATGAAATATCTGGAAAAATTAATGCAAAAAAGAGACCTCATGAGGTCTCTATTATGAAATATCTGGAAAATTAATGCAAAAAAAGAGACCTCATGAGGTCTCTTTTTCTGGTAAAAAACTGGCAGCTAATTATTATTTCTGCGGCTTCTCATCACCTATCATTTTATTTCAGTACCCAAATCAAACTCAAAGAGCTTCAAAAAATCAATTGAAGCAATACATTTACTAAATATTCTCTTATCAACTCAATTGCAACTCACTTCAACATAATTATATATTAAACAAAAACCATGATATCCATAAGTTATATAATACATTGCAACGTTATCATGGATTCACAAAACAAATAATTCCCATCACAAAATTATAAAGTTAACAAAATCATCCATAAGTTAACTATCACAAGTCTAAACTTCACTAATGTGTTAGTGTGTTTGCCACATAATCATCACTTTCTTCATTACTACTAGACTCATGTGTCATATTTCTTTGTTGACCATACATTGGATATTGAGTAGGTTGAGATTGAGGAGGTCGAGGAGGGAAAGTGACATCACCAGAACAAGGGGGAATCCCTCCTGAAGCAAGTAATGCATCGAATTGAGCCTTAAGACCCGCAAACTGTAATTCCAACCGCCTTTCCCTAGCCCGTGATTCTTCGGCTTGGCTAGATAGCTCAACAATCTTTTTCTCTATAGCCAAATTTTTCTTCATCGATTTATCATGATTTGAACTATTTAGGCCTTTAAACTCAGAAGAAAATTCACGAAAGGTTTTATACGGCATTACATATGCATACCCATATCTACTCGGCCCACAAGTCAAGTCTAACCAAACTCTCTCATCCTGTTCTTGAGTAAGTGGCATACCTCGATTTTCTTCTGGCAGAGTTTGTTGTAAATCCTCCAAAGCTTGAAGATATCGATTCGAAATTGAATGTATCATATGAGAATATAAATTTAGAAAATAAGTAATTATTTTTTAAAATTAGAGGCTTACATAGGTCACTTCAGCTCGCGGTTCAACCCACACGTCTGGATCTTCAGGATTTTTGTTTTTTCTAACGTGTGTTGCCTTAAATGCCTCAGCTTGAGTTATCGGTCTTCCTAGTTCCTTTTCATACATAAAATAATAAAGTTATAATCAAGAGTAATTAAATATTAATACATAAAATATATAAACACAAAGAAAAATGATACACACCAATTTCCTCCTCACACTTCCTTGACTTTGAGCCTCACTTGTGTGTAGAGAACCACCCTTAGTAGATGATCTTGCCTTTTTACCGATCTCACTCATCTGCTTAAATCTTGGATCATATTTCCAATGCACGAGTAATTTTGCCCAATCCTCTGGTAGAACCCAGCTAGGTTTGTTATTATCTCTACGAGCTTTATTAAACAAACTAGCAAGAGTATGCGTAGCTTTCTTGTGAAAGTTTGCACAAATTTTGGCCACATGTTCCGGACGCCAAGCACATTTTTTCTACAATCAAAGCATAAATTATTTTATTTGATAAGTATTAATGAAGACAAGTATTTTAATAGTGTTAAACAAATAAATTCGAATACACCCTGAACTCCAAAAATATTTGTCTCTTGAGATTGCTAGGGAACTTGCCCCATGTAGGATAAGCATCTCTATAGAGTTCTTTGATTGCCTGAGAAATGATCCCCACAGCATCATTTGGATTGAAACTGTAATACAAAGTTTTAACAGTTACAAGTTAAAACAAATACAATTAAATCATATAATAATAAACATACCATATTTTTTTTAAAAAAACTTACGTGTAGCCTTCAGGCTCAATGACAAGTCTATTATGCATGTCCCTCATGCCAACTTGGGTATTGTCATGACCATGTGTATCTGACTGATTTGTGGTAGGAGTGTTAGGCTCATTACTATTACCTTGAATGCGAAGTCTCGACATCATAAGTTGTGAAGCAGATGATGATGATGGTTGTGAGTCTGCAGGGTTGTGAGTATTAGTGCGAGAGACACTAGACGTTGGTCGATTATCCTCTGGAGGCAAAACACTGTATCCATGTGAGGTAGCATTCCCTGATATGGTCATCATCAAATGTACCTGAGGGGGCGGCTGAGTATATTCCAGTGCTGGATGCATATAGGTCGAAGGAGGATTAATATGTGGAGGCACGGTCGGGCTAGAATAGCAATGTGGCAGAGTGTATTTTGGTGGAGAGATGCTGTGTTGTCTGATCTTATATGTATACCTGTTTGTTGTCTACTAACCATACCTTCTTTCTTTTTTTTCTTTTTGGAGCCATTATCAATGTCTTTATTCTTACATTTACCTGTCATCTAATTAGTAACAAAAACATTCAAGTCAAAGGTTGTTAGATATTGAAGATATGAGAGACAAACATCATCCAGTAGCTTATCTAGCAGTTCATCACTTTTTAAAATAAAATTAAACCACAACCACAAGTACAAAATAATATGGAAAACAACATCCAACAAAAGGCACACGAGAACATATGAAGTTGAAGTTATTGAAATTAAAACAAAAGGCACACGAGGATAGATTAATAAATTACTCTCTGTATCATTAATAAATCTATAAAGCACTCAATACGGAGATACAATGTATTTAATAATCCTCCTCATCCTCATCCTCATCCTTGTCCTCATTCTCATCCTCATCCTCATCCTCGTCTTCATATTCATCTTCATCCTCATCATCATACTCATTGGGCCTGAATATGCCGGCCCGTTAGGAATTCTTCAAGCTCTAGCAGATGGGACAAAACTACTTTTGAAAGAGAACCTTATTCCATCTACAGGAGATACTCGTTTATTCAGTATCATACTCATCCTCATAAATTGTTGTATTTTCCCCTTCATTTGTTATTTCTTCCATATCAACCTCTTCTAATATGTGTTCAGGATGCTCTAAATCATTTTCTAATTCAATATCAACGGTGTGGTGAACAGTTGATGAATCTTCATTTTGGTATGCAACATCCAACACATTTTCAACTTCCACACGACCCATGGGTTTGGTTTTAATAACCACCCACCAATCAACTTTATCTGGACGCAAGGGATAAGGAACATAGTACACTTGCTTAACATTTTGTGCAATAATAAAAGGATCATAAGCTTCATATTCCCTTGTGTGCTTTACTTCAATGATATTATATTGTTTGATTTCTCTCGTATCTCTTTTTGGGGTTGGATCAAACTACTTGCATCTAAATAATATAATTTTTTTTGTAGTCCAACCGTAATACTCCATTTCCAAAACCTCCTTGAGTACCCATAATAATCAACTCCATCTAGATTTCCGTCACAACCTTTTACCCAAACTCCACTATTGTTAGTTTTTTTATATTATGAGTATTCTTCAGTAGTGAATTTAAAACCATTAACAACATACTTATTCATTTAATAAGTCTTGATGGGTCCCCAAAAAATTTCCTTCAAAAATTGGTCAAATTGACCATTTTTTTGTGTCATAAATCTATACATATTTAAAAAGTAAGAAATTAGCATCAATTAAATATAAATTTATTTAATAATAATAGTATAATGAAAATATTATAAGGATTACGTAATCTTGAAACCACTTTGAGAAATTCTCAAATACTCTTTCATTGCCATATAAATGCACAAAGTAACTGTCAAAGAAGATGGATATTGAGTTAATTGTTTTGTATTGTAATTCCATATTTTAGTGGGAAAAAAACTTACTCAACAAATGGTTTAACTTGTGGGCAATTCAATAAGACATGTGTAGATGCAGACTGCAACTCAATGGCACTAAGATTCCTCCTTGTGCGTTTTTTTAACCTTTGCCTGGTTGATTGAAGATTGATAGTGGCTTCATAGTCTCACCACCATCGTCATGGCAATTGGGTCTATTTTTAAAGCATGACACACTTCTTTTAAAGTAATAAGAACCAAAATTAGTTATCTCCCTACGAAGATGGAATTGAACCATTGAGCCTTCAACTCTATGATTTTGTTTCATGCCCCGTTTAGACTTTCCAATAGTCCTACATTATACATTGTTATCATTGATTTAAACAACATATTAATATAAAAATATTAATAGTTAAATATTTACCTCTCTAAAGGATACATCCATCTATATTGAACCGGACCTCCAAGGAGAGCTTCATGCACTAGATGTACAGGAAGATTCTCCATCACATCTAAAAATCCAGGTGGAAGAATCTTCTCCAACTTATTCGTAATTACAGGAATATTTTGATCCATCTGAACTAGGTTGTCTTCCCTTAACGTATTAGAACACAAGTCCTTGAAGAACAAACTGATTTCAGTCATACGTTTCCAAATTTTATCAGGCAAGCCACTAATTGCAACAGGGAGTAATGTTTCCATGAAGACATGAAAATCATGACTTTTCATACAATGCAATTTTCCATGCTCCATATCAACACATTTTCCTAAATTTGAAGCATGTCCAGCAGGCATCTTAAGTTGCTCAACTCATTCACAAATTTTACGCTTTTGATCCCTTGTAAATGAATAACTAGCCTTAGGCTTGAAGAACTTGTTGTTCTGTTTCTCTTGCAACCATAACTCTTTTCGCCTGCAATATTCAGGTAAGTCTATTCTAGCTTTAACACTATCTTTTGTCTTGCCAGTGACATCCATTACTGTGTTAAATAAATTATCAAAGTAATTTTTTTCAATATGCATGACATTAAGATTATGTCGAAGAAGATTGTCCTTCCAATAAGGTAACTCCCAGAATGTGCTTTGTTTTGTCCAGTTATGTGCAACACCATATCCATCAAATTTGTAGGGTTGTTCTTTTGCGACCTTTGGAAAGCTTTGAACTTCTCCCAAACTTTTTCTCCAGTTTAGATTGCAGGAGGATAACCTTGTTCAACAGAATTCTTTCAGAATGCATTTTTCATACTCCTAAACTCATGATCCATTGGCAAGAACTGTCGATGACAGTCAAACCAAGAATTTTTACGACCATGTTTCAAAGTGAATGATTTAGTATTTTCCATACAATAAGGACAAGCTAACTTTCCCGCTGTCATCCACCCTGACAACATTCCATATGCTGGAAAATCATTAATAGTCCACATTAAGGCAGCCGGCAAATTAAAATTCTGCTTAAGAGACACATCAAATGTTTCAACCCCTTGAACCCACAATTGTTTCAACTCATCAATCAAAGTTTGAAAGTATACATCGATCAATACTTTTGGATTCCGTGGTCCAGGAATGACACAATTGAGAAATATATATGGACTGGTCATACACATCTCGGGTGGAAGATTATATGGTGTTACAAATACAGGCCAACAAGAATATGGTGCAGCAGAAACAGAATGTGGCGTGAATCCATCTGAACATAAACCCAATCTAATGTTACGTGGTTCAGCTGCAAATTGTGGATATGTTCTATCAAAATGCTTCCAAGCCTCTCCATCGGATGGATGACACATAACTCCAGGTGGTCTTGTATGTTCATGGTGCCATCTCATATGAGGAGTTGATCTATTAGACGCATACAACCTCTTTAACCTTGGTATAAGATGTAAGTAATGCATTGCCTCAATAGTAACTTTCTTCCCACTAGCTGTCTGTTTATAACGACATTTTCCACAAAACTTACACGATTCTAGATCAATATCATCCTTATAGTATAACATGAAACCATTTTCACAACAATGAATTCTCATCGATGACATTCCTAACTTTGATATCAACCTCTTTGCCTTATAGAAATTATCAGGTATCTCTAGATTTGGGTCAACTAAATCATGAATAAGGTCAATCACAGAGTCCATTGCCCCTTGAGGAACATTCCAATCTGATTTGATACTTAATAATCTAACCGCAATAGACAACTGTGAGTGTGGACTCCCCTCATATAAAGGCCGACTAGCAGATTCCAATTGTTCAAAGAAAATCTTACATTCAGCATTAGGAGGTTCTTCACCTTGATTAGCAAAATCAAAATTAGAATGCACACCAAAAGCATCTTTAACCATGTCATCAATTTTATAATTTTGTGCATTAGAATTCACATTGCTACTACTTTCGCCAAGAACATAATGTTGGAATACATCAAAGTTATTATCAATTTCTCCATGACTAGTCCACACAGTGTATTCTTTTTTAAACCCATTTCGATAGATATGAAGCACAACAACATCTGGTTTTTCATAATTCAAACATTGACATTTATTACAAGGACACTTAATCATACCACTATGTTGAAAAGGATCTATTGTCTTTGCATACTCCACAAAACCAATGACACCTTCTACAAATTCAGGTCTTAGCCCCATTCGACCAAAATTAGTCATATTATACATCCAACTACGATCCATCTACATAAGAATCATAAATTAAATTTGTCAAGCACTACATTATGTAATAATTTACTGAAAACAAATTTTAACAAATTTAACTTAGCAAATAACTTAACAAATTTCTAAGTTTAATTAGTCTAGTTTTAACTAAATTATAATACTATAGTAACAAGTTTAACTTATTAACCAACTTAACAAATTTCTAAATCTAATTAGTTTAGTTTTAACTTAATTCAAACACGATAGTCACAACTTTAACTTATTAATCAACTAAACAAAATGTAAAGTCTAATTAGTTTAGTTTTGACTTAATTCCAACACTATAGTAACCAATGTAACTTATTAACCAACTTAACAAATTTCTAATTCTAACTAGTTTATTTTTAACTTAATTTCTTATACTATTGTAACAAGTTTCACTTACCAAATAACTTAACAAATTTCTAAGTTTAATTAGTTTAGTTTTACCTTAATACTAACACGATAGTTACAAATTTAACTTATTAACCAACTTAACAAATTTCTAAGTCTAATTAGTCTAGTTTTAACTAAACTCTAATACTATAGTAACAAGTTTAACTTATTAATCAACTTAACAAATTTTAAATCTAATTAGTTTAGTTTTAACTTAATTCAAACACTATAGTCACAACTTTAACTTATAAACCAACTTAACAAAATTTTAAGTCTAATTAGTTTTGTTTTGACTTAATTCCAACACTATAGTAACCAATGTAACTTATTAACCAACTTAAGAACTTTCAATTCTAACTAGTTTATTTTTAACTTAATTTCTTATACTATTGTAACAAGTTTAACTTACCAAATAACTTAACAAATTTCTAAGTTTAATTAGTTTAGTTTAACTTAATACTAACACTATAGTTACAAACTTAACAAAAAATTATTTCTAAAATTTAAAGCTAAGTGTCAACACTAGATGGACACAATGTGATTTTGTCATCAATAGGATCAACTAGTGTTGGTACTTATGCTTAATAAATAATTATTTCTAAAATTTAAAGCTAAGTGTCAACACTAGATGGACACAAATTGATTTGGTCATCAATAGGATCAACTAGTGTTGGTTCTTAAGGTTAACAAATAATTATTTCTAAATTTAAAGCTAAGTGTCAACACTAGATGGACACAAATTGATTTTCAAAGAAAATCAATTTTGTCATCAATAGGATCAACTAGTGTTGGTACTTATGCTTAAACAATATATTATTTCTAAATGTAAAGGTAAATGTCAACACTAGATGGACAAAAATTGATTTTCAAGGAAAATCAATTTTGTCATCAATAGGATCAACTAGTGTTGATACTTAAGCTTAACAAAGAAATTTTTCAGTAATTGGAGCAACTTGAAAGCCATATCTCAAATTCATAAATACAAATGTTAACTTCAAGCTCAAGAACACAAAAAGGGGCAGTACTAGAATGTGGAATCAATTGAAAACCAACAACAGAGCCGGAACCATCTCTCTCATGACCCAAAAGAAGCCCTTCAACACTTTCTGATTTTCAGCAATTGATGAACCATCTGAAACTAAACTTGTAACACACAAAGATTGAACCTTTCTGTTTCTTCGTCCCTTCAACAACCAAGAAAATCCCAATCCCACATGTATTTCTACCCTCAAGAAAAATGTTAACACTAGAACTAACTTATTTTCAAAGAATTATTTTTTTCAAAAAGTTTACCTGAAGTCAAAGGGGAACTTTGCTGCTGAGGCGACTGCAAATGGCGGAGATGGAGGCGGTGCGACCTCCACCTACTGAAGCACGACTGCAAATGGCGGAGAGCTGGCGACGGAGACAGAGACGACGGTAGAGATGGAGATGGAGAAGACGACGGCGGATAGAGGAGACGGAGAAGACGACGGCGGATAGAGGAGACGGAGAAGACGACGGTGGAGAGGAACGATGAGAGAGAGAGGGACGATACAGAGAGAGAGAGAGGTACGATACAGAGAGAGAGGGTCGAGGAGAAAGAGAGATGATACAGAGAGAGAGGGTCGACGAGAAAGACAGAGGGAAGAAAGAGAGCTATTTTAATTTTGGCTAGGTTTTTTGTTTTGTTTAAGAGACCTCATGAGGTCTCTAATTTTATGAGAATTAGATTAAAAATTTATAAATTTTAAATAAGTCTGGTAAAAAAAAATTCATTAAATTGACCTCACGAGGTCTCTCCTACATTAAAAAAAAATTAAAAGATATTAATTTAAATAGCGACCTCATGAGGTCTCTTATTATTGACCTATTTTTGAGGTCTCCATTTCTAGGTCTCTTTTTGGCCTTTTTTTAGTAGTGTTATTTTTTGATCATAACATAAAATTAAAATGTCTAATAGCACAAAGTGAAAATGAAAATCTAAACGCCCAAATCAATAATATGGTAAGAATTACCTCCCAGAGCTAACCGCACTGGCAGAATTCTCATTTGATAAACATGTTTACAAAATACATTCACCGAAGTTAAATGTTTATCAAAACTTTAAAGTTAAATAGTCTGACGACAAAAATTTAAAACAAAAGCTTCATAACCTGAACCAACCATCCTATTATATGATAAACGATCGTTCGAAGCTAACCATACTTATGAAATTCTCATATGAACATGATTACCAAACATATTGACCAAAACTAAATTATGGTCAAAACTTAAAGTCGAAAAGGTTAACGATACAAACAAAATATGAAAGCATCTAAACCCGAATCAACCATCATGTAATAAAAAAATAACTCTAAAAGCTAACTGCGCTAATACAAATTTATTATGAGCTCATTTCAAAATATATTGACCAAAGTTAGATTTTGGTCAAAACGTAAAAACATCTAGCGGCAAAAACTTAAAATGAAAGCCTCAAAATTTAAATCAATCATCCTAATAAATTAAAAATGACCTTTGGAGATAATTACGCTGATGGAATTCTTATCTGAGAAGGTTCACAAAAATATTAATTAAAGTCAATTTTTTGCCAAAACATTAGATTAAGAACACCCAACAGCGCAAATGAAAAACAAAAGCCTCAAAACATGAATTAACCTTTCTATTAGATAAAAAATTACCTTTGGAAGCTAATGAGACCGGCTGAGTACGAACCTGAACATGTTTAACAAAAAAATTGACAAAAGTCATGTTTTGACTAAAATTTAAAGTTAAAACGTCCAACCTTGCAAACTTAATATGAAAGCTTTAAAATTCAAACCAACCATTCTATTAGACCAAATATGACCTTGCGAGGCTAATCGTGCTGATAAAATTCTAATCTCAGCATGTTTACCAAAAATATCGAGCAAAGTTAATTTTCTTCCAAAACATAAAAGTTATGCCGATTGACACAAACTTAAAATGAAATCCCGAAAAACCCGAAACAACCATCCTATTAGAAAAAAATAACCTTACTTTTGCCATTGGGTGATCAATTGTTTTATATTCATCACCGACACTTTCAAATACTCCATTTCATATTATTTCTAACCATATAATCCATAGTCATTATGTGGTTCATCTTAGTGAACCGTTATATTCTCAACTGCATTTTCATCATTTTCATCGTCAGTGCAATGAAAAAAATTCACCTTTTTGTTTTTCATTATTTTCATATATTATATTTAGATATTTGTGAACCTCTCTCTTGTACAGAGTCTTGTACGTATTAAACAATATTCTTAAATATGTATCATTGTTAACTTTTGTTATACCACCGGTAATTTTTATAAGTAGCTACTAAGCAAGTGGGTTTTCCTAATAAAATTGAAGGACCTCCCGTTACAATAATATGAGCATCTTTTAACAAATTCAATATTCCTTAGCAATTATCATTCACATTAAAAATATGTTAGCATTTCTCAAGATAATTTATTTATTAGGTGAATGACATCCCTGAAATAATTCAATAGACTATGTGTAAGTTTGGTCTATTTTAATGCAAAAAAAAAAAAAGATATACAAAAATCATGTCTAGGGCAAACAAAAGCATCATATATGAATTTTTGTGTAGACAATAAAATTCGTAACAAGATAAAAATATTCATAACGGAAAAATTATGCAGCAATCATTTTATTGATATAAAGTGTGATTGTTACAATATCTATGATTCCTATGAAAAGGAGCAGGCCCACCATTTACCAAGGGGAGTCACCTGACAAGACTTTGTTGAAATTTTTTAGTATATAAACATATACAAAAATATGAAGAAATATTAAAAGGCGTACAAATATTATTAATAACACTACTTAAGCATGACAACTTTGTGGCTCTTTGGTGTGCACATTGAGCGAAAATCTTGTAGCAATTCCAGAGTTCAAACCCCAATAGTAGCGGCATTTGTTTTTATTTTACTAGGCGTTTTAAGAAAAAATTATCAAAATGATTTCGAACATCAAACCTCGTATTTCCTATTTAAATTATTCTAAAATAAACCAATTGAACTAGAATACAACTTATTACCTATTAGACATTTTATTACTTGCTATTGCGGTTTTCTCTTAATTGTAAGTTCAATTTTCTTTTATCTTCCATATTTATAGTTTTAGTTGAAATTTCTCAAATATTCATCAACCTTTTATAATTTAATTTCTTGAATTTGTGTAGAGTTATCTAATTTATGTAAATTTGTAATTAAAATCAATTCAACGGATAGATATTATTTCAAAGTATCTTGTAATCTTTCAAAATCAAGAGTGATTTACAAAATCGAATGGATGATTATCTTTTGAGTGGTTGTTTAATGCTTTATATACAGAAATAAACATTAAGTTACTATCTCCAACGAAACTAATATAAATACATTTCAAAATATGAACTCGTTGAGGAAAATTGTTATAGTTTACTTGATTTTTATTTTATTAGCACGTTTTAAATAATATTTATATTAACATGATATTATTATAATAATTATTTATTATTTATTTATTTTAAAATACCGACACCACTTACAAAATAATCATGTGTATGCCACTGCCTAATGAATTGTCTTGAATATATTTCAACGTCTCTTAAACTTGATCTTGAATTTGTTTAATAAATATTAAATTAATACAATCTTCAAACATTTTAAAATCTACTTAATTAATATGCCACATTTACACTATTTATATTCAGTTTGAAAAAACAAAGAATATACAATATATCAAAGAAAAAAACTTAGTCCATTAATTGATAACTAACTAAGAAATTCAATATGAAATTAAATTGGTACAAGAGTAACGAATTTCAAATAACAATTTATCTTGATTTTGAGAGGGTGAAGTTGAATAATTTTTATTGAATTGGGCATTAGCCCTTAGCCTAATACAACATCCTATTGAGCAGATTCGTGGTCAATGAAGAAGAAGAGTTGGATCTTTCCTAAGTCAATTGTTGAGCGCTCATGAGTTCTAAGGATAAAGCCACTCATCAAGCCTTATTAGTTTTGTCTGTGTTTTGACACAATAATAGAACCATCTTAGGATCCCACATGTGCAATGAGTAAGAAAAATCCCATACACCCGCTCACCCTATGTAGTAGCCTTCAAGACAACCCTAATGAGAGTTCACATGCATACTTATTTATTACCTTTACATTAGGTAAAGAAGTGCAAAAACAGCCATGAGACCATCTGAGCTACATGGAATCCGATATTCTACTCCCACATCAAAAAGAGAGGGTTAACACTTGCCTAAGGTGCAACGATTCGTACATAACTATCTTGGTAGATCCACTAAGCTAGAGTCCTATGTGGGTACATAGTTAACGGTGAAGGAGATTGTTTCTATAAACCTTGACTTACTAAAGTGGAGGTTTCCATCTCATGAGACAACACATAATTAGAGAATCTAGACTTACTACGTGAGGGAGCACATGTGAGAAGCTGGACATACTAACGTGAGACCTCCATCTCATTTACATGACCTTTCGGTGGTAAGAAACTATTACCTTTAGTAATCATCATATAACATCATACAAGTTCACATTAGTATCTCTTAGACCTCTAAGTGTAGTAGCTTATAAGTGATCACAAGTGAGAACTATCCTTTCACTTTAGACACAACATCATAATCAATCAGAAAATACATTTAATCATAAAATTATCACATCATAACATAGTTATATACTTCATAGACAAGTCATAAATCTAGGGTTAGGGATGAGGGATCCTCGTCACCAACATCACAACAACACAATGAGATATAACATCATTATTATATAAGTAGATTTCACTTTGCATAATTGATATCAAAGGAGAATTATCATACTTCATTGCCCTTCATGGGACATCATACTTCAATACTCAAGAACTCACAACCAACATATGAAATAGGGAAATTCATGAAGTATTAACATAACTATAATCAAAGTAAACAAGAGACATGTTCATCATCCTTAACAATACACCTTAAATCAATCCAAGAAATTAAGGATTTGGGGGAAGGACATGGGTCAAGGGAAAACTCATAGGAATTCATCAATTTACAATCAATTCATACTTAAAAAACATTAATTCATTATAATTAATCACAATTTCGTTTTAGAAAGAAGACCCATGTGAGGAGAAAAATCATTTTTTGAAGGACCTCACGGGGAAAGGAATCCAAGAGTGAAAGAAATCACACCTTATTTATGAGATAGCCACGAAATTGGGTTGATAGAATTGAATTCTTGATCTTCTTCTTGGAGCTCTATTGGTCTTTAATGGAGTTTTGGAGGAACAGAGAGAATTTGGGTTAGAGAGAGAGATTTTTGAGTTCAACTTGTGAGACTTTGTTTGAGTGATAATATTAAACTAAAAAGGATCCTAAAAAATTATGTAGTCACCCATTAAATTACCCAAAATACCCCTCACTTATAAGAGTTTATTTAAGAAGTCAAAACACCCAATATACGACTTCTACGATATCTGAGAAGTAGGTACGCTTTGCGAGGCTAATTCCCCAATTTATTTTTGAATTTTTAGATGAGGCAGTAGGGACCGTGTCAGCCCCGCGTTGCGAGGCTAACTGCAAATTCCCATGTGATGGCTGCGTGACGCACAACATCGACCAGAATCTGCCTGCACGCAAGTTGCCGTTGCAGCTTGCTCGCCGATCTTCGGGTCCTCCCCAAGGACCCTTCCGGTAGTCCTTGGGGTGTTGTCACTATATGTTTTGACCCTTTATACTGTATTAACCTATTCAAAGTCTTTTTACAAGTTTTTGACTTCATACGACCCTCTGAAACCTTCACCAAACATAGGGGCGTCAACTAATTGAATTTAGGTAGTTTTTGGATGTTAAGGCTTTTCTTGTATGCCATGGATTCAATACTTCTCAAACAATTTATTGACAATGTTTTAGGGATAAAATAATCATTATACAAAATATAAGGATCTATTATAGGTCATGCAAATTAGGGGTGTTACAATATCACCCCTTAGGAACATTCGTCCCAAAATGACACCTTAAACCTTCTATTGGGAAGAAGGAATTTATTCGACTCCATACTAGCAGCCAACCAACCAACAATATCATAATGAGTCACAGTTCATAGGATGAATTTCAACTCCTTTCAACATATAATCATAGCATTAACACAATGGAACTTAATCCCCAACTCATGACACATAAGAGCTCATCATTTACATCACATAAAGAGGAACTACCTTCTCCATTTCAATATGAACTTAACATGAACAATTTCAAAAGGGTTGACATGCTAATTTCTTATCAATAAAACACCAAAAATTTCCCAAAACACTTCTCATGAAAGCAATGTAGCACATTACATATTTAAGTGCAAGTAAATCATGAGAGTCATATTTCACAAAAACTACATTTAGGCATGAATTTCTACAAGAATATGCAAGTACTAGATAATAATAATAATTATTTCAACACGATTTATATAACCCATTTAAAAGAAAGCCATTAACCCTAGCTTTGGATAAGAGTGGGGGGGGGGGAAGATGAGGGTAAAGTGTCTTCATGTCAGCGTCAGCGCCCCATTATGCACCCTCCACAAGGTGGTTCCTCCATAGGAATTTCACGAAGGAAACCTCCTTGTTACTCAATCTCTTAACTTGGTGATCCAAAATTTCAATTGGGATCTCTTTATAGTAAAGGTCCTCTCTTACCCCTAAACCTTCTAGAGGCAGAATCGACACCGGATCACCTACACACTACTTGAACATAGACACATGGAACACATGATGAATCGAGGCCAGTTTGATTGGAAAGTCTAACTCATATGACACTTCCCTTACCCTTTTTAAAATCTTATAAGGCACCATATAACAGGGACTAAGCTTTCCTTTCTTTCCAAACCTTATCACCCCTTTCATAGGTGAAATTTTAAAAGTCCCTCTTTATATTGTCGGCATTATATTTTTGCCGACTATAAGCTGTCATCAAACTCTCTCTTATGAGTTAGAGCTTATCCGTAGAATCATACACTATTTCGGGACCAAGAAGATCAAACTTTTCCACTTAAAACCATCAGATCAGAGACCGACACCCTCTACAATAAAGGGCTTCAAAAGGTGTCATACCAATACTCGCATGGTAACTATTGTTGTAGGAGAATTCTATCAAAGGAAGGTGATCGTCGAAATTCCCTTTGAAATCAATCACACAAGCCCTCAACATGTCTTCAAGAGTTTGTATGGTTAGCTCTGCTTCTCCATCCGTTTGGGGGTGGAAAGCGGTTCTAAGCTTCAGTTGAGTACCGACCCACTTTTGAAACATCTCAAATAATGTGAAGTAAATGGGGCTCCTCTATCCAAAATTATCGACAAGGGGTCTCATGAAACTTAACAATCTCTTTAACATACAATTTAGCATACTCCTCTGCCGAGTAAGAAACTTTTACGGAAAAAAATTGTCTGACTTAGTCAACCTATCCATTATGAACCAAATGGAGTCATGCTGCCGACTTGTTTGAGGAAACCCTACCAAAATCTCCATGTTGACGTCTTCCCACTTCCAAGTGGGTATATCAATATTAGATCACCCGGGCTTGATGCTCGACTTTGACTTGTTGACAATTTGGGTACCTCGATACAAACTTAGATACCTCTCTTTTCATTCCATTCCAACAATAAATATTATGCAAGTCAGGATACATCTTGGTGGCCCACGGATGTATGGAATATCGGGAGCCATTAGCCTTATCCATGATTTTCTCCTTTAGTCCATCCACATCCGGTACACATAATCTTTCTTGATACCTAAGTACCCCATCCTCCCCTTGGGAGAAAGATTCATTACTCTTGTTAAGGACGAATTCTTTCAACTCCATCCGTAGAGGATCTAGATGTTGCTTGGACTTCACATCAACCACTAGAGATGACTCGGAGTTATGATAGACCATGAAACCACCCTTTGAAGATTCTTCTAATTGGGTACCTAACTGGGCCAACCTTGAACCTCTTTTACCAATTCTTTCTATAACCACCCACATGAGCCACACTACTCATGGACACTTGGCATAGTGCATCGCTACCACATTGGCTTTCCCGGGATGGTAAAGGAAACTCATGTCATAATCCATTAAAATTTCCAAACATCTTATATGTCTAAGATTCATTTTTTTGAGTGAATACGTATGGAAGACTATTGTGATCGGTGAACACATCAAAAAATACCCCATAGAAATAATGTCTCAAAATTTCAATGCAAAAACCACGACCGCAAGTTTAATATCATGAGTTGGATAATTCATCTCATGAGGCTTGATTTGCCTAGAGGCATACTCTATTGTTTTGCCATGTTGCATAAGCACACACCGTAAACTCACTCGGGAGGCATCACAATAAATCATAAAACCTTCATTACCCTCACGTAGGGTCAACATTGAAGCGGAAGTGAGTCTGTCCTTCAATAATTTGAAACTTTTTTCAAACGATTCCAACAATTCAAATTTGGACTTCTTTTGGGTTAAGGCCGTTAGTGGAGTTATGATAGACATCTCTCAAGAAACCTCCTCTAATAACCGGAGAACCCTAGAAAACTTTGAATGTCAGTAGGATTCAAAGGTCTAGGCCAACTCATCACCACTTCCGTCTTTCTATGATCAACCTTTACCCCTTTCAGTAGTGAAAATGTGACCCAGAAATATAACAGATCTCAAACAAAACTCACACTTGCTAAACTTAGCAAAAAGTTGGTTATCCTTGAGAACTTGCAAGACTATCCAGAAATGTCTCATATGATTATTCTCACTCCTAGAGTATATCAAATACATCAACGAAGACAATCACAAATAAATCAAGATATTTTCTAAGAACTCGATTCATAAGGTCCATGAACACCGCTGGGGCATTTGTTAGACCAAATGACATCACTAGGAACTCCAAGTGACCATATCTTCTTTGGAAAGCCATTTTTGGAATATCAACCTCCCTCACTCTTAGTTGATAACCCGACATTAAGTCAATCTTCAAAAAGTAGCTCACTCCTTGGAGTTAATCAGACAAGTTATCAATCCTAGGGAGAAGGTACCTGTTCTTTATAGTGACTTTGTTCGATTGACGATAGTCGATACACATTCTCAAAGACCCATGATTATTCTTCACAAAATTTCTGGGGCACCCTATGGAGATATAATTTGTTAAATAAAACCCTTATATAGCAAATCCTTGAGTTGAACCTTTAGTTCTTTCAGTTCAGTCGAGGCCATACGATAAGGAGGGACTGAAATAGGTTTTGTATCCGGCAATAAATCTACGTTGAAGTGAATCTCCCGTTCGAGAGGAATTTCAGGAAGGTCATCGAGAAAGAACTCCAGAAATTCCCTTACTACAGGTATCGACTATAAGAGAGAGAATTCAGATTCAAGATCCCTAACTCTTACTATGTGATAGAGACAACTATTTGCAATCAATTTGCAAGCTTTTAGACACGAAATAATCTTTCCACTAGGATTTGAATTTCCTCCCTTTCACTCAAAAATGGGTTCATTTGGAAATTGAAATTTTTACTATCCTTGTACTACAATCAATAGAAGCAAAGCAAGCATGAAACCAATCCATTCACAATATGACATCAAAATCTAGCATATCAAGTTCTATCAAGTCAACTAATGTAACTCTATTGGGCAAGGAAATAAGATAACCTTTATAGACTCTATTAACCACAACAGAAGCACCCAGTAGGGTAGAAACTGAAATAAGAGTGTATAATATGTCGGGTAGTATTTTAAATTTGATGGCAACAAGCGGGGTCACAAATTACAATGTAGCTCCTGGATCCAAAAAAGCATATAAATCAAAGGAAAATAATTTTAACATACCGGTGACCACGTCTGGTGAGCTCTCTTGATCAATTCGGGATTGGAGAGCATAGAAGCGGTTCTTCTCAGGAGCGTCCGGATTGGGGCACTTGCTTGAGCTTGAGTATTTTCCCTTCCTTTGGACTTCATCTTAGAGAAATCCCTCTTTATGCGACCTCTCTTGCCACAACCATAGAAATAACCCGTGCCAACTAGGCACTTACCATCATGTCTCTTATCACAGTTTGCACAAAGAGGCTTCTCAACATAAAATCTACCGCCTTTCCCCTCTTGAGGCTTGGGAGTAGACACCTTACTCTTGTTGACCCTTGGAACATTAGAAGGGCCTTGGTTGGAAAACCTCCTTTTGAACCTTGAATTCTCTTGTACCTCAAACTTAGCCTTGGAAGAATTCTCATCTTCAAGTCTTACCTTCTTCAACTCCCTACCAACTTTCTTAAGCTTTTGCTCCTCAATTTGATTGGCATGAACCATGAGATTAGAGATGTCCATGCTAGGAATGAACATAGACGACCTACATTCATTAACCACAAGATCATATATCTCCATAACAAATTTGTTCATCTTAGCTCTAGAATCCGCTACCGTAGTTGGAGCATACCTTGATAGTTAAGTGAACTTGAGGCTATACTGCTTCACGCTCATACCACCTTGACGAAGGTTGATGAATTCTTTAATTTTTCTCTCCCTTAGTTCCAAGGGATAGAACGTATCTAGGAAGTCCGTTTTGAAAGCTCCCCAAGTAATCCAGCCTTCTATAACTGGCATTTCATCCTTCTATTGCTCGTACCAAACTTGTTAATTGAAAGCATATGTGTTGTTTAAAAGTAATTTCTTCTGTAATTGTTGCTTAATATAAAGGGTTGTAGTTGCAAATGAAACTCTACCTTCGTGTTTTTGGCTTTCTTAAGATAGAGGTCTCAAAACCATGATTACTGATTTGATGGTCTGTGGGTATTGGATTGTCATGAATTAATCTCGATAGAGTGAATCATAAATCCTTTTCCACACATTCATCTCGAGAGAGTCAATGGACTAGTGTTCAGGAGAAAGCAATTTGATTTAGGGTAAATTATTTGAGGGAATGTTTATCCCCCTGTCATTGCAATTACCCATTTGTCTACCTTATCCCATAAAACAATCACATCCCAAGAACCCGCCTCTATTTACATGTTACTTTTGAGTTATTGTCTATTGTAGTTGTTAATAACAATCACCCCCCTATTATTTGACACTTGTGTCACCCCAAAATCGAACCATGCTTTTATTGGTAATTGTTCTTCTTTATGACTGACTTGAAGATATTCAGACTTGGCTAGTGATTCACAAATACGTATCACTCCCTATGTGATTCAACCCCAACTCACTTAGTTGAGTTATATTACTGACTAACGATTATTGACACTTAGAATTGGATGAAGTGTCATTATACGTGAAATAAATATCACAAAAATATGAATAGAGGAGGTAAAAAATATTATTTAAAATGACATAATAAGTAGTATAAATCACAAAAATTAACCACTTAAACTATTAAAAGACGTACAAATTTAGTTGACTTTTGAAATTTCATTAGCCACATAAATTGAGAAAAATAAAATTACATATACTATTTAAAAAGTATTAGAAATAAAAACAATTAAAAACTTAAAATATCTCAATTTTTTTACCTCTCTGAATTATATTTGTGTCACATAAACTGAATAAAAAAATAGTGTGTATATTGATGGAAGCATGAAAATATAATTAAATGCTTTAATGTAAAAACATTGACTTCCATATTTTATGTTATAAATTAAAACGCCTAACGATACAAACTGAAAATAAAAGTTTCAAAATCCAAACCAACCATTTTATCGTATGAAAAATGATCTTCCGTATCTAACCGTATTGACGAAATTGTCATATGAGCATGTTTACTTAATATAGTTACCGAAATTAAATTATGGCCTAAAACTTAAGTTAAAACGTCTTATTGCTCAAACTAAAAAAAAAGATTCAAAACTTAAACCAACCATCCTATTAGACGAAAAATAACTTTTCGGAGATAGCTGATCTGAAAGAATTCTAACATGAGCTCATTGCATAAAATATTGACCAAATTCAAATTTTGTTCAAGCCTAAAAGGTAAAATTTCTAAAGATACAAATTGAATATGAATGCCTCAAACCTGAACAAACCAGATGAAAAATGATCTTCAAGAGATAACAACACTAATAAAATCTCATTCCAAAATGTTTACCAAAAATATTGATCAAAGTAAAATTTTGGTGAAAAATTTAAAGTTAAACCTAAAGGCACAAATTAAAAGTGAAAATCTCAAAACTAACCAACCATCGAATTAGACCGAAGTTGACCTTATGGAACTACCGTGCTAACAAAATTCTAGTTTGAGCATGTTTACTAAAATATTGACAAAATTGAAAGTTTTGCCAAAAATAAAAGTTAAAATACCTGACGATACAAACTAAAATTTAAATTCCTCAAAACCAAAACCGACCATCTTTTTGAAAAATGACCTTTGGAGCTAATCGCGCTAATGGAACTCTTATCTGAACACGTTCAACAAAAATATTAAAAAAAGTCACATTTTGGACAAAACTTATGACTTATACACCTAACATGTGCACGTTGGCTAAAAATATTGAAAACTTCACATTTTTGTCAAACCATAATAGTTAAGACGACTAACTGCACTAACTAAAAATGAGAGCCTCAAAACCTGCACTAATCATCCTATTACATGAAAAAATACTTTTGGTGCTAATTGTGCCTGCAAAATTCTCATTTAAGCTCGTTTACCAAAACTATGGATTAAATTAAAAATTTTTCTAAAAGTTAAAAGTCAAAATACATAACATCACAAATTTAAAATGAAAGTCTCAGAACCTTAACCAACAATCATATTAGACCAAAAACAACCTTATTGAGATAACCTGTTGACGAAATTCTAATATAATCATGTTTACAAAAAAAATTTGAAAAATTCATATTTTGACAAAAACTTAAGAATTAAAACCCCTAACAATACAAATTGAAAATGAAAGCCTCAAAAAACTAAAACCAACCATTCTACTAAATGAAAAATTATCTTTCTAAGCTAACCGCGCTGACGAAATTCACGACTAAGCACATTTACAAAAAAAATTGACCAAACTAAATTTTTGATCATAACATAAAATTTAAATGTCTAACAACATAAACTGAAAATGAAAACCCAAACGCCTAAATCAATAATCCTACTAGAAAAGAATGACCTCCCAGAGCTAACCGCACTGACAGAATTCTTATATGATCAACATGTTTACAAAATATATTCAACAAAGTTAAATGTTTGTCAAAACTTTAAAGTTAAAACATATAACGCCACAAATTTAAAGCAAAAGCTTCATAACCTGAACCAATCATCCTTTTATATCATAAACGGTCTTTCGAACCTAACCGCACTTATGAAATTCTCATGTGAACATGTTTACCAAACATATTGACAAAAATTAAATTATGGCCGAAAATTAAATTTGAAACGATTAACAATACAAAAAAAATTATGAAAGCATATAAATCCGAAACAACCATCCTGTAAGAAAAAAATAACTTTAATAGCAAACTGCGCTAATATAAATTTAGTATGAGCTCATTTCAAAATATATTGACCAAAGTTAGTTTTTGGTCAAAATGTAAAAGTTAAAATATCTAGGAGCAAAAACTGAAAATTAAAGCCTCAAAATTTAAAGCAATCATCCTATTAAATTAAAAATGACCTTTGGAGATAATTACGCTGATGAAATTCTTATCTGAGAATGTTCACAAAAATATTGATCAAAGTCAATTTTTGACCAGAAAATTACATTAAGAACACCTTATGGCGCAAATGGAAAAAGAAAGCCTCAAAACTTGAATTAACCTTTCTATTAGATAAAAAATTACCTTTGAAAGCTAATGAGACCGACTGAGTTCTAATATGAACATGTTTACCAAAAATATTGACAAAAGTCATGTTTTGACTATAATTTAAAGTTAAAACGTCTAACATTGCAAAATTAATATGAAAGCTTTAAAATCCAAACCAACCATCCTATTAGACCAAAACTTAGAGGTTATGCCTACTGACACAAACTTAAAATGAAATCCCGAAAAACCCAAAACAACCATCCTATTAGAAAAAATTAACCTTACTTTTGCCATTGGGTGAACAATTGTTTTATTTTCATCACCGGCACCTTCAAATACTCCATTTCATATTATTTATAACCTATAATCCATATTTATTATGTGGTTCATCTTAGTGAACTGTTATATTATCAACTTCATTTTCATCATTTTCATCGTCAGTACAATGAAAAAATTCACCTTCTGGTTCTTCAAGATTTTCATATATTATATTTAGATATTTGTGAACCTCTATCTTGTCTAGATTCTTGCACGTATTAAACAATATTCTTAAATATGTATAGTTATCAACTTTTGTTATACCACCGGTAATTTTGATAAGTTATTTCTAAGCAAGTGGGTTTTCTTAATCAAGTTGAAGGACCTCCCATTACAATAATATGAACATCTTTTAACAAATTCAATATCCCATAGCAATTATCAATCACATAAAAAAAATGTGTTAACATTTCTTAAGATAATAAATTTATTAGGTGAATGACATCCCTGAAATAATTCAATAGACTATGTGTCAGTTTGGTCTATTTTAATGCAAAAAGAAAAAGATATACAGAAATCATGTCTAGGGAAAACAAAAGCATCATATACGAATATTTGTGTAGACATAAAAATTTGTAACAAGACAAAAATAATCATAACGGGAAAATTAAGCAACAATCATTTTATTGATATTACAATATCTATGATTCCTATGAACTGGGGCGGACCCACCTTATACCAAGGGGAGTCACCTGACACGACTTTGTTGAAATTTTTTAGTATATAAAGATATACAAAAATATGAAAAAATATTAAAAGACGTACGAATATTATTAATAACACTCCTTGAGCATGAGAACTTCTTGGCTCTTTGGTTTGCACATTGAGCTAAAATCTTGCACCAATTCCAGAGTTTCAACCCCAATAGAAACAACTCTTATTTTTATTTTATTGGGCGTTTGAAGAAAAGTTTATCAAAATGATTCGAACATCCAACCTCCTAATTCGTATTTAAATTAGCCTAAAATGAACCAATTGAACTAGAATACAACTTATTACCTATTGTAGAATTTTATTACTTGCTATTGCAATTTTCTCTTAATTGCAAGTTCACTTTTCTTTTATCTTCCATATTTATAGTTTTAGTTGAAATATGTCGAATATTCATCAACCTTTTATAATTTAATTTCCTGAATTTGTTTAGATTTATCTAATTTATGTAAATTTTTAATTACAATCAATTCAACGGATAGATATTATTTCAAAGTATCTTCTAATCTTTCAAAATCAAGAGTGATTTACAAAATCTAATGGATGATGATCTTTTGAGTGGTTGTTTAATGCTCTATATACAAAAATAAATATTAAGTTACTATCTTCAATGAAACTATTATGAATACATTTCCAAATATGAACTCGTTCAGGAGAATTGTTGTAGTTTACTTGATTTTTATTTTATTAGTATGTTTTAAATAATGTTTATATTAATATGATATTTTAACTAATTATTTATTAGTTATTGTTTTTTAAATATCAACAACTCTTACAAAAAATCATGTGTATGCCATTGCCTAATGAATTATCTTTCCAATATATTTCACGGTCTCTTGAACATGATCTTGAATTTGTCTAATAAATATTAAATTATTACAATCTGCAAACATTTTAAAATCTACTTAACTAATATGCCACATTTACACTCTTTATATTCAGTTTTGGGAAAATGCACAAGTACCCCCTCAACCTATACCCAAAATCCCAGAGACACACTTATACTATACTAAGATCCTATTACCCCCCTGAACTTATTTTATAAGTAATTTTCTACCCCTTTTTAGTCTACGTGGCACTAGTTTGGAAAAAAAAGTCAACCATCGTTGGGCCCACAAGATAGTGCCACGTAGGTCGAAAAGGGGTAAAATATTATTAATAAAATAAGTTCAGGGGGGTAATAGGACCTTAGTATAGTATAAGTCTGTCTCTGAGATTTCCGGCATAGGTTAAGGGGGTACTTGGGCGTTATCCCTTCAGTTTTAAGAAACAAAGAATATACAATGATTCATAAATCTACATATCAAAGAAAAAATGTTAATCCATTAATTGACAACTAACAAAGAAATTCAATATGAAATTAAATTGGTCCAAGAGTAACGAATCTCAAATAACAACTTATCTTGATTTTGAAAGAGTGAAGATGAATAGTTTTTATTAATCATGTGCTTCAACTGAAAAAGAAAGATAACAATTTTTGTAGAAAACGGAACACCCATTTATTTATTAGGGCACCACATTAAGTGTTGAGATATTGAAAGTTAGTATTTTCCATTGTAATCATCGGTCAAATTTTTTAACGTTGCCGGTAAATGGACGAGTTTCGGTACAGCAGGGGGGGGTAATTTTTTATCAATGTTGGGGGACGGGGAATTTGATTTTTAAAGCAAACTTCAGAAGGGAAAGTGATTTTCACCACTTTTTTCTTCAAAAAATAATTAATAAAAACTCATGATAAATTTGGATAGACAAAATTAGTAATATAATTAGTGAATGTAACTGTAATGACCCAAGTACACCCTAGTGGTTACCGGCGGAGGCTGCCTCTACGAGGACTAAGGAAAGCCCTTAGAGTTCGTCATAGGAAATAATATGTAAGAAAATGCGGGAAAATTAAAAACTTTTGCTTGTATAGCAAGGAGGTCTACATAGGAAGCATACATAGGCTTCTCGCATACACAACATACCACATATAGGAATATAGTCTAATACTTTGTCTCACATTAAACCATCTAAAGAATGAATGCCAATAGTTTGGGCATTAGCCATTAGCCTATTGCAATATGCTATATAGGCTACAATGAGAGTCTAAACATGAGAATGGAATAAATTGTCTCAAAACACATACAAAAGTAATAAGGCTTGATTATTGACTTTATCCTCAAACTCATGAGGACTCACAAATTGACTTAGGAAATATTCAAGTCTTCTTCTTCAATGACCACAAATCTTCTCAATGGCCCGAACCTAAAATGTTTGGGAAAATGGAGAAAATGTGGGTTATTACAAACCACATGTACAAATTATGGATCCTATGCACAAAATCATCAATGCATGAGTAAATGACAACATACTTAAAACCACTCTTTCTATAAATTTATCTCAACATGAATATATAAGAAGAAAAATAAGTCAATTAGACATAATAGCAACCCAACATGTAAATAACTCAAGTAATACTTGTGCAATGCCAAGGATAGAACCCCATAATGCTATCCAAGGCCAAGCATTACATTTAGCAACCTGATTCATACTTAAAACATATTTTCATAACATGTTTATACATTAATACTTACTCATAGCTTATTAACATAACCATCATAATAATAATCATAAAAGAATATTAATAGAACCATCCCTTAGGATCCACATGTTCAATGAGTTAGAAAAATCCCATACCCTCGCTCACCCTATGTAGTAGCCTTCAAGACAACCCTAATGAGATTTCAAATGCATACTTATTCATTACCTTTACATAAGGTAAAGAAGTGCAAAAACCTCCATGAGACCATCTGAGCTACATGGAATCCGGTATTCTACTCCCACACCAAAAAGAGAGGGTTAACACTTGCCTAAGCTGCAACTATTCGTACATAACTATCTTGGTAGATCCACTAAGCTAGAGTCCTATGTGGGAATATAGTTAAGGGTGAAGGAGATTGTTTCTATAAACCTTGACTTACTAACGTGGAGGTTTCCATCTCATGAGACAACATAGTATTAGGAAATCTAGACTTACTACGCGAGGAAACCCATGTGGGAAGCCGGACATACTAACGTGAGACCTCCATCTCATTTACATGCCCTTTCGGTGCTAAGCAACTATTACCTTTAGTAATCATCATATAACATCATACAAGTTCACATTTGTATCTTTTAGACCTCTAAGTAAACATCTTATCATAATAGCTTATAAGTGATCACAAGTGAGAACTATCCTTTCACTTTAGACACAACATCATAATCAATCAAAAACTACATTCAATCATAAAATTATAACATCATAACATAGTTACATACTTCATAGACAAGTAATAAATCTAGAGTTAGGGATGAGGGATCCTCGTCACCAACATCACAACAACACAATGAGCTATAGCATCATTATTACATAAGTAGATTTCACTTTGCATAATTGAGATCAAAGGAGAATCATCATATCTCATTGCCTTTCATGGGACTTCATACTTCAATACTCAATAACACACAACAAACATATGAAATAGGTCAATTCATGAAGTATTAACATAACTAAAATCAAAGTAAACAAGAGACATGTTCATCATCCTCAACAATTCACCTTAATCCAATCCAAGAAATTAAGGATTTGGGGGGAAGGACATGGGTCAAGGGAAAACTCATAGAAATTCATCAATTTACAATCAATTCATACTTAAAAAACATTAATTCATCATAATTCATCACAATTAACTCATAATTTCGTTTTAGAAAGAAGACCCATGTGAGGAGAAAAATCCTTTTTTTGGGGTGTTGTCACTGTATGTTTTGACCCTTTATACTATATTTTACCTATTCAAAGTCTTTTTACAAGCTTTTGACTTAATACGACCCTCAAAAACCTTCACAAAACATAGGGGAGTCAACTAATTGAATTTAGCTAGTTTTTGGACGTTAAGGCCTTTCTTGTATGCTATGGTTTCAATACTTCTCAAACAATTTATTTACACTGTTTCAGGGATAAAATATTCATTATACAACATATGAGGATCTAGTATAGGTCATGCAAATTACGAGGTGTTACAATATCACCCCTTAGGAACATTCATCCAAAAATGACACCTTAAACCTTCTATTGGGAAGAAGGAATTGACTACAGACTAGCAGCCAACCAACCAACAATATCATAATGAGTCACAGTTCATAGGATGAATTTCAACTCCTTTCAACATATAATCATATCATTAACACAAAGGGACTTATACCCAACTCATGACACATAAGAGCTCATCATTTACATCACATAAGGAGGAACTACCTTCTCCATTTCAATATGAACTTAACATGAACAATTTCAAAGAGTTGACATGCTAATTTCTTATCAATAAAACACCAAAGCATGCCCAAAACACTTCTCATGAAAGCAATATAGCGCATTACATATTTAAGTGCAAATCAATCATGAGAGTCACATTTCACAAAAAATACATTTAGGCATGAATTTCTACAAGAATATGCAAATACTAGATAATCATGATAAGTTCAACATGATTCATATAACCCATTTAAAAGAAAGCCACTAACCCTAGCTTTGGATAAGAGTAGGGGGGAAAAGATGAGGGTAACGGGTTGTTCATGTTGGCGTGAGCCTCCCATGTTGCATTCTCCACAAGGTGGTTCCTCCATAGGACTTTTGATAAAGGAAACCTCCTTGTTACTCAATCTCGTAAATTGGTGATCCAAAATTTTAACTTGGATCTCTTTATAAGAAAGGTCCTCCCTTACCCCTAAACCTTCTAGAGACTTAATTGACACCGGATCACCTACACACTTCTGGAGCATAGACACATGGAACACAGGATGAACTGACGTAAATGTGATTGGCAACTCTAACTCATATGACCCTCCCACCTACCCTTTTTAAAATCTTATACGGACCCACATAACGGGGACTAAGCTTTCCCTTCTTTCAAAACCTTATCACCCCTTTCATGGGTGAAATTTTCGAGGTCCCTCTTTCTATTGTCGACTTAGGATTTTCGCCGACCATAAGCAGTCTTTAACCTCTCTCTTATGAGTCAAACCTTCTCCTTGTCATCATACACTATTTCGGGACGAAGAAGATCAAACTTACCCACTTCAAACATTCCAATTGAAGACCGACACCTTCTACCATAAAGATCTTCAAAAGGTGTCATACCAATACTCGCATGGTAGCTATTGTTGTAGGAGAATTCTATCAAAAGAAGTTGATCATCCCAATTCTCTTTGAAATCAATCACACAAGCCCTCAACATGTCTTCAAGAGTTTGGATGGTTAGCTCTGCTTCTCCCTCCGTTTGGGGGTGGAAAGCGGTGCTAAGCTTGATTTGAGTACAGAGTCCACTTTGGAAAGATCTCAAAAAATGTGAAGTAAATGGGGCTCCTCTATCCAAAATTATGAAAAAGGGGGCCCCATGCAACTTCACGATATCCTTAACATACAATTTAGCATACTCCTCCGCCGAGTAAGAAACTTTTATGGAAAGAAATGGGCTTACTTAGTAAACCTATCCAATATGACCCAAATGGAGTCATGTTGCCGACTTGTTTGCGGCAACCCTACCACAAAATCCATGTTGATGTCTTCCCACTTCCAACTGGGTATATCAATATCTTGGGTTAGATCACCCGGTCCTTGATGCTCGACTTTAACTTGTTGACAATTTGGGTACCTCGACACAAACTTAGCTACCTCTCTTTTCATTCCATTCCACCAATAAAATAGTCCAAGTCAAGATACATCTTGGTGGCCCCCGGATGGATGGAATATCGGGAGCTATGAGCCTTACCCATGATTTTCTCCCTTAGACTATCCACATCCGGTACACATAATCATCCTTGGTACCTAAGTACCCCATCCTCCCCTTGGGATAAAGATTCGTTACTCTTGTTAAGGACGGATTGTTTCAACTCCATCAATAGAGGATCAAGATGTTGCTTGGACTTCACATCAACCACTGGAGATGACTCGGATTTATGATGGACCATGAAACAACCCTTTGAAGATTCTTTTAAACGGACACCTAACTGGGCCAATCTATAAACCTCTTTCACAAATTTTTTCTTATAATCACCCACATCAGCCACACTACCCATGGACACTCGGCTTAGTGCATTCGTTACCACATTGGCTTTCCCGGAATGGTAAAGGACAGTCATGTAATAATTCTTTAAAAGTTCGAACCATCTTATTTTGTCTTAGATTCAAGTCTTTTTGAGTTAATACGTATTTTGATGAGTTGTAATCAGTGAACACATCAACATGTACCACATAGAGACATTGTCTCAAAATTTCAATGCAAAAACCACGGCCTCAAGTTCAAGGTCATGAGTTGGATAATTATTCTCATGAGGATTGAGTTGTCTAGAGGCATACCATTACTTTGCCATGTTGCATGAGCACACACCCTAAAACCACTCGGGAGGCATCACATATATCATAAAATCTTCGATACCCTCCAGTATGGTCTATACTGGAGTGGAAGTTAGTCTATAATTTAATAATTGGAAACTCTTTTCACACGATTCCTACCATTAGAATTTGGACTTCTCTTAGGATAAGGTCGTTAGTGGAGATGTGATAGACAAAAATCTCTCAACAAACCTCCTATAATAACAAACCAACCCTAGAAAACTATGGATGTTGGTAGGATTCAAACGTCTAGGTCAACTCTTGACCACTTCCGTCTTTTTTAGATCAACCTCTACCCTTCACTAGAGACAATGTGACCAAGAAATGCAACCGATCTCAACCAAAACTCATACTTGCTAACTTTAGCAAAAGTTGGTGATCCTTGAGAACTTGCAAAACTATCCTGAAATGTCTCATATGATTATTCTCACTCCTAGAGTATATCAAAATGTCATCAATGAATACAATCAAAAATAAATTAATATACTTTCTAAAAACTCAATTCATAAGGTCCATGAAAGCCACCGACGCATTTGTTAGACCAAATGATATCACTAGCTATTTAATGTGACCATTTCTTGTTCGGAATGCCATTTTTTTATCTTTAAGATTAATATTGATCATTATCTTCCTATGTTATAATGATATTTAACAATTCATCTATTCCATAGGGATTTAAACATAACACTAAGAGGACTTTGAGGTGGAAGCTCAAATAAAGTAGTCTCTAGTAGCAACAACTAGTCCTTAACTACGTGCCCCCGTAGGATTATTTTAAATTACATAGCTAGTGGATCCACTTTAATAAAATATGATGTGTACTTAATTTATATAGGAAAGTAGAATCCACTTCTTTTGGTATGAGGGATATACAAGATTCAATGACATAATTATTATGGTATAATTTTCGGTTAAAGCTAATATCCCACAAAACGATTATGTTTCTTCAAATCTTTCTTATGTATCTTATTTCAAATTGATTGATCTATATTATGATTGCCATGTTTTGTCTTCTTTAAGCTTTCAAATGCTAAAAATATTTGTCATGCAATACATGTTTACGCTATATATTTAATCAAGTATATTTATGCATATTTCCTAATGCTTAATGCATTCCATGTGCTGATGCATACTTGTGGTTCCATCATTTCACTAATGTAACATTATTTCACTAATGTAGGGTCTAACGCTCCTACCTCCCACAATCGTTGCTAGTTGATCAGTCTACTAGATTCAAGAGTTGGTGAATCCTCATGTTTCGATGAATGAGAAACTTTTACTTACTTTATGCGTTTTAATGTTTTTGGATAATGCATGTGGTATATATGTTACGTCCCAGTAATTTTTTAAATGTTTAAATATATTGTTCAGACTAGGTCATAATTTCATTTTTTCAAACACTTTTATGATATAACATAGCTACTTTTCAAATCTTTATTTCTACTATCTTTTAAGGTGAATCATAAGTGACTTGTAAAGGGACTCTCGGTGTTCTATACGCCATGTTACACCTAGGGTATTGTCCAAACCCAAATAGAGTCGTGAGTGACACCCACACTTAACCTCATTGGTGGGCGGACCAATGAAATAAACCCAAACTTAAATTTATCATTCAGATTACAAAATACTAATCATAATGTGGAAGATCAAATATTATTAGTGTAACAAACACAAATCCATTATATTCTACTATATGTAATTCCCAAAAACTAAAAATTATTACATAACATCTAAAGGTAAGGAGATAAGGTCATGACCAAGAGAATCCAACTCAATCTCACCCTTGAACTTGATATGCTACGACTGGCTAGCGGGCAAGACAAAGTTAAAGTCTATGATTATCAAAGACACGAAAATAAATAAAATAATGTACTTTATGTCCTAAAGGTAAGGAGATAAGGTCATGACCGAGAGAATCCAACTCAATCTCACCCTTGAACCGGATATGCTACGACTGGCTAGCGGGGAAGTCAAAGTTGATCGTACACTCGTTGCACTCCATAAGAGGAAAACAAAGAAAAAACAAGTAGAACTCAGTACGGGGCACATGTACTGAGTAGGTCTCATTGGACAACCCAAAATAGAAATTAATATACAATGAATAATAGTATAAAATCAACTATAACACTTAGAAGGTTGCAAGAACCAAACAACATGAACCTGTGATAACAACACTAAAGTGCGTACACAATCAATCACCATATCAGCACACATATGGGGACAACATCCACACCACATTCTTTTGGAGAAAAGGTTCTTTGAGATTGAGTACATCAAGTTAATTCAATATCTTTTTCCATTAATGTTTCCATGATGGAATGGGACACCCTGATCAAATTATAACGTGTCAGAACATGACACTTTGATCCCATGATACTGTGTCGGAACGTGATACTTCGATACCATAACACTGTATCGGATCCAATTATACCGTATCCGAAAGTGGCACTCTTAACCAATAATATCGTTATAACGACCCACGCATATACCCTAGAAGAAAAGGCATCATAAAGTCTCCACACATCATATTAGAACACTCAAAGGTCTCATACAAGCCCTGAGACATCATTCCAACGTGCTTCTAGACAAGTAGAACAAGTAGGATTAACACCTCTAGAATATCCACCTCTCTCAAGCTTGACCTTAGGACCACTAGTCCCATTTTAATTTGGGGACCTCTTCTTAAACTTAGGTTGGTTTTGCTCATTGGTTTTACCCCTCTTCAAATTCCTTGTGATTCTCCTATATTTGGACTCTTGAACACCCATATTACCTTGCCTATGGTTAATGAAATCTCCAACCTTCACCTCCCTCCTCTCACGGGGAAAGTACTTTCCTAAGAAAGCTTCTGTCCTCTCTTCCCACTCTATGGGACCCAACTCAACCGGACTATTATCTTTCCATTGAGTGTACCACACTTGAGAAACATCCCTCAATTAGTACGAAGCTAACTCGACCTTCTCCCTAGAAGTCAGCCCCATGGCACTCAACACCTTGTACACTCCATCTAGAAACTCTTGGGGATCTTCTCCTACCTTAGAACCAAGGAAGATAGGAGGATTCATCCTCACAAAGTCCCCCAATCTATAGGCCATAGTATTATCTAAAGAATTCACCCAAGTCTCAACACCTCTATTCACATGAATTGTTATGACTCGGGTTATGGAAAGGAGAGCCTCTCTAATCTCCCCATTTTTCATGTCCTGCGAAGCCACTATAGGGACTTTTTCACCTTGAGAAACTTACACACCTTGTGGATCTTGTCCACCTTGTTTAGCTTGCTCAACTTGGGGAGGAACTCCCTCATTCACTCTTTCTTCTTCAACCCTTCTTACGGCAATCCTTCTACTAGTCATCTCCTATAAACACAAGGAAAAACATTAAGAAAGGGCACTCATAACTTTTAACTCTACGACACAAAACGAGAGTAGAGAAGAAGCAAAACTCTATTGTCATATAGACTCTCAGCCATATATTTTTCGCGACTCATAACTATTGACACCTAATATTGACCCTCCCCAATAATGGTAAATCTTCAAGCTTTTTCAATTTCAAAGGAATCTAAAATTAGTAATAAAAAATAATTAAAATTCTAAGAAAAAGTATTAAGTTTTGCAAAATTATTTCAAATAAGTTTTCTCTCTTTTAAAATTTAAGTAACATATGTGTCTTATATAATTTTATACATAAATTAGTATTAATAAATGTCCCAAAAATCTTAAGGATTAAATTGTTAATAAAGGATTTTATATACTAGCTTGATTTAACTGATAATTCATATATCTTAGGGTGATTAATTTATAATTGAATTGATTATTTTTATTTCGTTTAAATTAAGTAGTTCATTAATTAATTTATGGTAACTCATCTTGCTCAACTCGTAGCCAATTTTACTTGTTGATTCAATTTGTCTATGTTAGGCCCTTTCAATAGGCTATAATTAGATTCGTGAGGCCTAGCAAAGATTCAATTCTAGCCTGTTTATTTGTAAAAAGCCAAACTGGGGCCTTTTTTCTAATGGACAACAACCCAATTCAAACTTTTAAAATCCTAACAACTCTTTATTCCTCCCCTCCCAATTTATTTCATCCAAAGCCCATAACACCAGCCCAATATCTCTGCCCGACCCACCCGCCCATCTTTGTTGATAAAAAAAACTGAAGTTTCCCTAGAAACAAAAAAATGCATGAGTTTCCCATATTAAGACGGCTAAAATAGAGCTTCCTTCATACGTGGAACGTTATGAGCGGCGCTGCATGCTCTCTTCCTCACGCGAGATTGAATCAACGGGAAAACGCAACAGGATCACAGGAGATAGTACTTTTCCCTTTTTGTTTTCTTCTTCCCATCTCTTTCAAGGTCGTACGAGTCCATTAGCGAAGCAAGCACGTGAAACCGTTCTCCCTAGTGTGAGATCGAACCACGTCGGAGCAAGGACGTTTGGGATGGATCCTAGCGTCCATCTCTTTTTCCTCTTCAAACTTGAGGTCAAAAATTTTAGAAAAGGTGTTTTTCATTTGTAGGAAACATTTTTAATTTCGAATAGATAGATGGGCCTTTTCTCATTTTGTTTTTCTAATTCGTTTCCCCCCATATCTTCTAACACTAAATCTCCCTCATATGTATTCCTCATATTCAGTACGGAAAAGGGGGGTGAACAAAAAAATCAGAAAGATTCCTTTGAGGAAAGTTTGTAGTTCAAGTTTGCCTATCAAGAGGAAAGTAAATAAAGTTATAGAAATACACTAAATATGTCTGGAAAAGAGAAGAGAGAATAGCTTAGTGCTTGGTTCAGGTTCCCATCTAGACGTCCATTTTTTGGTGGAAACTCATGTTTTTGTGGTGGTGGTGAAAAGATCGTCGCCTAAAAATCGTTTCATCCGATTTCACTGCCCACGATAAGGTAAATAACTCATATATATTTTTTGTGTTCTTTCCAATACTAATGGTTGCGTTCTCTGGTTGACTCTAAAATAATTCTATTTGATGTGTTTGTGTTTTAAATGGTTCTTATGCCTCTTTATCCTCATCTCTTTTCCTCTGGAGTTGGAGTGTAGTTTTTCATTTTTGAGATGGTCTATTGTCTATTTTTTTGTGAAGTCATGTTATTGTTCTTATCCTCTTAGTTTCGTCTCTTGGAATTTTTGACTTGTGGTTGTTATGTCGGTCTCTAATATCGGTTTATTGGTTTGTTGACATCATTTGTGTTACTTTAGTGTTATTTGTTGAAGTATTGTCTGTTATTTTGTTATGTGTTTGTTTGCTTGAGTAAGTCATGTGGTTGCTTATTTAATTGCCTGTGAGTATGAGTTTAATCTTTGGGAGTAGCTTCTTCGTCTAATATCTAATTCAGAAGTATTATATCTCATTTGGGTTAACATTATTTATAGTATAAATGGGTTTTCTTAGCTGAAATTTTAGTAACAATTTTTGAAAAAATAAATAAATAAGGCATACTGGATCGCGTCTATTGATCATGTATGCATGCGCTTTTGTTTTACTACAATAATAAATGATTTCTGTGTGTGCATATCTTTTATTTTGTTTAGTTATCGCATGTATTATGCTCTACTCTCTCAAGCATGTAAATTTTGAAATGAATCATTCATTATGGAGAGTTTGTTGTTGGTTGAGAAATAATAGATGGTGCATGTGCGCTACCCTAAAAAAATTAAAAAATATAATAAAATTGAGTAAAATGGTTTATTTGTATTTGAATGCTTCTGCAATCTTAGATATGACTTAGCCTCGTGTGATGAAGTAGAAGTCCAACAAAAAGATGAAGCAGAAGTCCAACAAAAGCTACAGAGAGTTTTCATACAGATGGCGAAAGGAGACAGACAGAGTTCAGCCTCTCATGTTTGAAAAAGAAATTGTTGAGGTATTTGTACACGTACAAGAACTCGAGTATTATGACAGAAACATGCTTCTCATTGGAGCAAAATTTACCGAGATAATCAAGGAAGGTGAAAATATTGAGGATGGATTGAAAACCGCGAAGATTTCTCGTGTTCCTACATCACCCGGGTACTCGGGCTTGTTTAAAACGAAAAGAGAAGATGTGCCTGTTGTGTCTTATGAGGTGAATAAGATCCCAAAAAGATCATTATCATACCAAGGTCGTTCTCAACCTTCACAAAGTTCTTACCATGCTTGTTACACACAAGCCGACTATCAAAATGCCCCTTCTTCCACATACCAATATGCCCTCCTTCCATTTATCAAATTTCACTCCTATCTACCAAAATTTCCCTCCAGTTTACCAAGCTCCATCAAATAATTACCGAAGTGTCGCTCCTAACAACGCCAACGTGTAGTCAAATTATTGAGTGTCTTCCCTAGAATATCTAGCCCAAGCTCTAGTTTAGCAAAATACCTCCCAAAAATACCAAGCTCCATTGCTAATTTACATGACAAATCCCTATCCCATATATCAACATCCCCGTCCCAATGTCCAAAATTATTATCAGATTGCTCCTCCTCAATGCAACTACAATCCCCTCGTCCTAGATTTGAGAAAAAGCCCGCTAGAACTTTTACTTCGCTTGACGAAAGCCTAACAAAGTTGTACCAGCAATTAACTGCAGCAGATTATATCCATCCAGTGTGTCCCATGCGAGTGGACACTAGCTTCCGATTTTATAGAGCTGATCAAAAGTTTGCATATCAGTCCAATAGCATTGGACATGATAATAAGGACTATATTACCCTTAAGCACAAAATCATGGATCTAATCGACCAAAAAGTTGATCTCCCTCCACACAGCCGTGCCCAACGTCAATAATGATCCTTTGCCAAAACATGGGGGTGTCAATATCAATATGATTGAGACGGACGACCATTGGTGCATGACAAAGGCGATAGTTTTGATCGTTCATGATAAGCTGGAAAGAGTCATGGCTTCGCAGAGTATCAAGGAGAAAAAAGAGTTTGTGATTCTGACACCTGCAAAGGATGTTGCCTTGGTGCCAGTAGAAACTCCCGCTAGGCCAAGTTTTGTGATTCAAACTGCCTCGGCTCATGGTATGACTAGTTCTAGCAGATGTTATACTCCAGAAGAGTTGGACCATGGAGGGCAAAAGAAGGACATAGGAAAGAGGTTGATAAGTGAAGGCGAAGATGAAGAATTCTGGAGAAAGATGCACCCAAATGACTATTTGATTGTTAAGAATTTCGATAAAACTCGAGCTCAGATTTATGTGTGGGCCTTGTTGATGAGTTTGCAACTACATCGGCATGCCCAGATGAAGTCTTTGGTTGATACATATGTGCCCGTGGGCACCAACAACGACAATGTAGTGGCCATGAACAACCAGGTTATCCGAGGACATGGGATCAGCTTCTGTGATGAAGAGTTCCCCTTGAAGGTAGATGCAAAACAAATATTTGCATATCACTGTCATATGTTCATAAAGGGTTATAAACCATATCTTTGTATATGATAAATCTTGTCTCAATATTTTTCTATTGTCGACTTTGAGGTAGTTAAGGTTTGATTTGGGGAATCTTGAACAAAATCAAGTCAATGTGAGAGCCTTTGATGGGGTGCAGAAAGACATAATGGGGGAGGTAAACTTGATCATTTAGATGGGTCCTAAAGAGTTCAATACAAAGTTTCAAGTCCTGGACATCGACATTATCTACAACATTCTTTAGGGAAGGTCGTTCATCCATATGGTTGGGGTGGTGCCTCTACCCTTCACCAGCTGATGAAGCTTGTCTGGAAGGGGCAAGAATTTCTTATTCACAGTGAAGGAAGCCACTATGGAGGTCATGCACTGATGAATGATGAAGTCTCTTGAGGCTGCAATTTCTACACGGTAGAGCTGGTAAATGCCACCAGTGATGATTTGGCTCCATAGACCCCTATGCCCTATGCATACAAGATAATCACTACGATGATGCTCCCAAAACTAATTCGAGCCAGGTTTTGGATTGGGAAGAAATTTCCAAGGAATTGTCGAACCTATTCAAGGTCTCGTCAAAGGAGCAAGGTATGGTTTGGGGTACGTCCCCACAGATGATGAGGTAAAGATGAAGAAGAATGGTGACTAAGCATTGGCTAGACCAATCCTCCATTTGTACTAGTCATTTCAAGTCCGAGAGTATGCCAATCGTGATGGCCTTGTGGAACGAATCTGGGGTGTTTTTGAAGGGATTCATGTTGTCATAGCGGACGAGGTCGAGTTAACTGGTATCTGCGATGCTGATCTTAGAGAGCAGCTGCAGAACTGGACCTCCACACCAATCTTGATTCCTAGAATATCTTGGTAAGGGCATTATTTATGCCTATTTTGAAAATTGGCGGTTGTCTGGAAGAGGACAGAGACCCACCATTTTGTACATTCTTTAATTACATGAATTTTGAAATTCCCTGTAATGTTTAAAAAAGACAACATGGATCTTTCCCATGGACAAAGTTTTGATTTTTTTAAATTTGAATGAAAGCCTCTTTTATTGAAAAATTGTTTATTTTATTATTTGCTCAACTTGATTTTCTAACTTTGTTTGTTTATGATTTCAGTAATTTTACTTCAAAACCTACCAATGTCATGTCATGTCATGAGATGAACGAACAAAATGAGGCAGGTTATGACGAAGGTGAAGAGTATGAAGAAGAAAATGAGATACCAGAATATGTTATTGAGGAATTTTGGCAGTTTGAAAATCAATGTAAGTCAAATTTTGAAGAAACTGAGACTGTGAATCTGGGAGACCAAGAGTTTGTCAAAGAGGTCAAAATCAGTGTCCATCTGAATGAAGCTCAAATAGAGGATCTAATTAGTTTTATTACTAAATACATCGTCTGGAAATATAGTGACGTGCTAGGGGTGAGTACCGCCATGGTGTCTCATAAGTTGCCTATTAATCGGGGGTTCAATCCGGTGAAGCACAAGTGTTGAAAGTTCAAACCCGACCTAATTTTAAAGATTAGATAAGAGATCACCAAATAAATCGAATCTCAATTAGCGGAAGTGACGCATTACCCGACATTGTCGGCCAATGGTGTTTCAGTCGCCAAAAAAGATGGAAAGATCATAATTTGTGTCGATTATAGAGATCTCAACAAATCAAGACGGAAGGATACTTTTCTGTTGCCAAACATTCGCATTCTGATCGATAATTGTGCTAAGCATGAAATGCAGTCATTTGTAGATTGTTACGCAGGTTATCACAACATCTTGATGGATGAAGAAGATGCTGAAAAAGTAGCTTTCATTACGCCTTGGGGTGTATACATTATAAGGTGATGCCATTTGGTCTCAAAAATGTTGGTGCTACTTATATGAGAGCTATGTCAACCATAATTCATGACATGATCCACAAAGAAATTGAAGTGTATGTAAATGATGTTATAATCAAGTCCCGCGAGAGTTTGGATCACTTGACTCATCTAAGGTTGTTCTTTGACCGTCTGTGTCGTTACAACTTGAAGTTAATTCCCGCTAAGTGTTCTTTTGGGGTACTAGCGGGAAAATTATAAGGATTTATAGTCAGCAGAACGGGTATTTAGTTTGAACCATTTAAGATCAAAGCAATTCAAAATTGACCTCCTCCGAAAACGAAGAAGAAAGCGATGAGTTTCTTAGGGAGTTTGAACTACATAAGTCGATTCATATCTCAATCCACTGTGGTGTGTGAGACTATCTTCAAGATGTTGAAGAAAGATGCTTTGACAAATTGGATTGAAGAATGTCAGACTGATTTTGATGCTATCAAAAAATATTTTTCGATCCACCAATATTAGTTCCTCACGAGAGAGGAGCCCGTTGTTGCTATACTTTTCTTTCATAGATAGGGCATTTGGATGCATGCTCAGTCAACATCACGAGATAGGGAAGAAAGAGAAAGCCATTTACTATATGATCAAGAAGTTCACTCCGTACGAGGCTCGTTATACTTAGTTGGAGAGGACGTGTTGTGCTTTGACTTGGATTGCTTAGATATTGAGGCATTATTTGTCTTCTTATACCATATATCTCATTCTAGGATGGACTCTTTGAAATATATTTTCCAGGAAGCAATGTCGGCCGGAAAGTTAAATGGGAAATGCTTTTGAGTTAATTCGATATTGTCTACGTGACCCAAAAGGCAATAAAAGCACAGGTCTTGGCTGATCATCTTCCAGAAAATCTTGTCGATGAAGAGTATTAACCACTCAAGACCAATTTCCCTGATAAAGAGATATTATTTGTAAGTGAAGATATTTCTAAAGCATACTATGGTTGGACAATAATCTTACATGGAGCGGAGAATCATTTAGGAAGAGGTATTAGAGTTGTTTTAGTGTCAGAATGTGTCCAGCATCATCCTTTGGCGACCAAACTCCTATTTAATTGCACGAACAACATGGCCGAATATGAAGCATACATTCTTAAGTTGAAGATGGTCATCGATATGAATGTTTATGAGCTTCTGGTTATCGGAGATTCAGATTTGTTGATTCAATAGGTTCAAAGAGAATGGGCCATGAAAACACAAAGATCACACCGTATGTGAAATATATATAGAAGTTGTGCAAGAGATTTCGCAAGATTGAGTTCACAAACCGTCCCAAAATACAGAATGAGTTAGCTGATGCTTTTGCTAGCTTCGCTTCAATTATTAAACATCTGGATACTCTTCATATTGACCCTATGGATATAGAGTTGAAATTACATCCTGTCCATTGTTCACATGTTGAAGCAGAAGCATACGGTTTGCTATGGTATTTTGCTATAAAGAAGTATTTAGAGACCGGAAGTTATCCTGAAGATGCAACATCCAACAAGAAGAAATTGATACGTCATATGGCTCTCAACTTCTTTTGAAGTGGAGAAATCCTTTATAGAAGGACTCCAGATTTAGGTCTACTCAGATACGTTGACGCTATCGAAGCTGCAAAGCTTTTAAAGCAAATACATGTGGAAGTATGCAGTATTCACATGAATAGACTCCCTTTAGCAAGGAAGATCCTTTGAGGCGGTTATTTTTGGATGATTATGGAACATGGTTGTTCCAAGTTTGTGATGAAATGTCACAAATGTCAAGTGCATGATGATTTGATCCGAGTACCGCCTCACGAACTCAATGCTATGAGTTCACCTTATCCATTTGTAGGTTGGGGCATGGATGTGATTGTTCTAATAGATCTAGCTGCCTCTAACAGACACAAATTTATTTTGGTTGCCATTGATGACTTCACCAAGTGGGTGGAAGCAGCTTTTTTTAAGTCAATAACCAAAAAAGTTGTAGCCGATTTTGTTCGCAACAATCTGATATGCAGGTTTGGAGTACAAAAATCCATCATTAAAGATAATGGTGCAAATCCCAAAAAAGTCACTTGATGAGCGATATACGTTAGAAGTTTAAGATTACTCATCGAAACTAAACCGCTTAGCGTCCTCAAATGAATGGAGTTATAGAGGCCGCCAACAAGAACATCAAAAAGATTTTGAAGAAAATGATTGACAATCAGCGAGGTTTGAACGAGATGTTTCCATATGCACGGAACGTCAATTGGAGATACTCCATACTTGCTAGTATATGGAACAGAAACAGTCTACCTGTTGAAGTTCAAATATCGTCCTTGAAAATCATCCAAGTATATGAATTAAGTAATGTTGAATGGTCAGCAAGCGGATTGATCAGTTAACCTTGATTGATTAGAGAAGAATGGTTGTTGTTTGTCATGGTATGTTATATGGACAGAGAATGAATCGCGCTTTTCACAAGAGAATACGAGCCAGAATTTTTGAAATTCGTCAGTTGGTCCTTAAACGCATTTTCCTCATCAACATTAGTACAAAGGAAAATTTGCACCAAATTGGCAAGGACCTTATATGGTTCGCAAAGTATTATCTGGAGGTGCTTTGGTCCTATCGGAGATGGATGACACGGCATGACCGAAACCGATCAATTCAGATGTTATTAAAAGATATTACGTGAGAATCTTCAGTTCATATTTCTATTATTGTCTTGTAATCGTTCTATTTGCTTCGTCTAAAATTTTTATCCCTTTTCTAATGAACTCAAAATTTATAATTTTTCTGTGGATGCAGGAAATATTTTGATGTTGCTTATATTGAAGACTTTGGAACACGAATAGCGTTATTTAATTCAATTCTCAACAACTGAAGTCTAAAATGAACGTCCAACTATGTTCAAAGATGAATCAAATGAATACCCTCAGAAAGACATTTTATGGTTTTGCATATAGGACTATCCTCTTCACATTATCAAGCATGATAATATTACTACCGGAGGGTCAATTCATTGTTATTGTCGATTGACATGGTACACTACCCGGAGGGTCGTTTTATTCATATTGTCAATTTAGATGATACACTACACGAACACTCATTTCATTATATTATCAATTGAGACGACATCATGATCTGGAAGGCACCTAGAAGTTCACCATGTTGCTCAACTGATACACTATCTTCATTTGGTACCAAAATATTCATGCATCGCAAAAAGTCACGCATCACGAGAAGATATTTATGTAACGCAAAAAATCATGCACGACGAGAAGATGTTCATGAATCGCGAGAAGAGATTCATGCATTGCAACAATTCATGCATCACGAGAAGATGTTCATGCATCGTGAGAAATCATGCATCGGAAAAAGATATTTATGCTTTTTGAAAAATCATGCATCACGAGAAGATATTCATTCATTACAAAAAAATGTCATGCATCGCGAGAAAATATTCATACATTACGGGAAAATGTCATGCATCGCGACATAATATTCATGCATTACGGGAAAATGTCATGCATCGCGAGATAATATTCATGCATTAAGGGAAAATGTCATTTATCGCAAAAAAGTCATGCATTGTGAAGAAGAAGTCATGCATTGCAAGAGAAATTCATGTATTGCGGAAATGTCATGCATTGCAAAGAAGAAGTCATGTATCGCAAGAGAAGAAATTAATGCACAACGGATAATAGGCCACACATAGCAAGAGAAAACAATTCATGCATCGCGAAAAGAAGGCATGCATTGCAAGAAAAGAAATTGTGCATCCCTAGAGAATATTTTCCCATCAACATCAGTTGCATCCTTTTACTTTGGCAAGATTAAACACCAAGAGAATCATCGAAGGCGACACCAAGAGAAACATTAGCACATTGCGTCAGTTTTTATTTATTGCGATATCAAATAAAGAGTACACTGAAGATAAAATTGCTAACATAAGACATAAGATTTATTTTCTTTACGTCGAAACCAATGGAGTTGTTGACAAATGATGAAGGAGAGAAATTTAGTGTCAACATGGTAAAAGAAACTGTCTCCCATTTGAATTGCATTTTTTATGATAATGAGTTTATGTCAGTCTGTGTCGAGATCATCAAGAAGGATGAATTCTCCAAAAACGAACCACAGGTGTGGATGACATCAAAAGGATGCAGCACAACGTGGAACTTATTCTTAGCAGTGAACTGGGACATAGTCCAAAAAGGAATGTCAAACTCTTAGGACGCGAGCAGAGAAGCGACTCCCGTCGCAGTCAAACAACACCCCTATCAGTAGGCATGTGGGTTTTTCTTTATATTTCTTGGTTTCAGCTTTGCGTCCGGATATTTTTGTCATTGCAAAAAGCAAGTTTTAAATCTTAGTGGCAATGCACTAAGAGCTTTGGAAATTATTTCTGTGTAAGTTCTTAATTATGGGTGTGAAGTGCACCACATTCAAGACTAAGATGTTACAAGCCTCTTTTTCATACTCGATTTATTTGTCACTCTTTCAGAACCGAAGTCCACCTAGCATAGTAGATTCCATTTTCAACCGATCGAGTCGAACTACAGGCATCCTGCTTCCTAAGGTCTAAGGATATGTAAGCGATCTCAATGTTAAAAACTCGGCTGTATTCTCACATTAGCTTTTGAATCTTATTGTCGAGCATTCTGGTCCCTTCATAATTTGGTATTGGTTGGCTTTTGAATTCTTTAAGAATCATATTTTTAAGGAATTGTATCAACTATAGATGGCCTGAGTTCTCATATAGCCTGAGATATGTAGGAAACCTATTCCCGGGGATCGACCATAATTCCTAAAAGTCCGCACCAAATCCCTTTTCTTAAAGATAAATAGGTGGTCGGTCAAAATTGGATTAGCTAACTTCATTTTCATCGCATTTCTTTCATCAATTCAAGTAAAATGAGGGACAATTGTTGACGCCTAATTTTTACCCTCCCCGATAATGATTAATCTTCGATCTTCTTCAATCTCTAACGAATCTAAAATAATTAGTTTTTTTAATTCTAAGAAAAAGTATAAAGTTTTGCAAAATTAGTTCAAATAAGTTTTGTCGCCTTTAATATATTAAGTAACATATGTGTGTTATATAATTCTATACATAAATTTGTATTTTATAAATATCCCAAAAATCTTGAGGATTTTAAGCGTTAATAAAGGATTTTATAGACTAGCTTGATTTAACTGATAATTTATATATCTTAGGGTGATTATATCTGAATTGATTAATTCTATTTCTTTTAAATTAAGAAGTTCATTCATTAATTTATGATAATCATCTTGCTCAACTCGTAACCATTTTCAATTTGGCTATGTTTGGGACTTTCATCGGCTATCATTATATTCGTGTGGCCATAGCAAAAATTCATTTCCAACCTGTTTATGTGTAAGAAGCCAAACTGGGGCCTTTTTCTAATGGGCCGCATCCCAATTCAAACTTTTAAAATCCTAACAACCCTTTATTCCTCCCCTCCCAAATTATTTCAGTCAAAGCCCATAACACCCAGCCCAATCTCTCTGCCCGACCCACCCGCCCATCGTAGTTAATCAAAGCAACCAGGTGTTTCCCCAGAAACTAAAAACAAAATGTGTGCCTTTCCTAGAATAAGACGCCCAAAAAATAGAGTTCCCTTCATACGCCTGAACTTTATGAGCGATACTGCATGCACTCTTCCTCAAGCGAGATCGAATAAACGGGAAAAGGCAACAGAAGCATAGAAGATAGTATTGTTCCCCCTTTTGTTTTCTTCTTCCCATCGCTTTCAAGGTCGTACGAGTCCTGTAGCGAAGGAAGCACGTAAAACAGTCCTCCCTAGCGCGAGATCGCACCACATTGGAGCAAGGACGTTTGGGATCGATCCCAAGCGTCCATCTCCTTTTCCTCTTCTAGCTTGAGGTCAAAAATTTCATAAAGGTGTTTTTCTTTAATGAAAACGTTTTGAATTTCGAACTGATAGATGGGATTTTTATCGTTTTGGTTTTCTAATCCATTTCGCCCATCTCTTACAACCCTAAATCTCCCTCATATATACTCCTCTTATTCATTGTGGAAAAGGGGGGGAAACAAAAAAAATTGGAAATGCTTTCTTTGAGGAAAGTTTTCAGTTGAACTTTTCCTAGCAAGAAGACATTAAAGAAAGTGTAAAAATACACTAAATACGTTTTGAAAAGAGAAGAGTGAGTAGGATAGTGCTTCGTTCAGGTTCCCATCTAGACTTCCATTTTCTTTGTTGGAAACTCAAGTTTTCGTGGTGGTGGTGAAAAATTTGTCTCCTTCAACTCGTTTTGTCCTATTTCTCTGCCCACGATAAGGTAAATAACTCATATTTTTTTTTGTGTTCATTCCTTTACTAGCTAATGGTTGCGTTCTCTGGTGGACTCTAAAATATTTCTATTTGATGTGTTTGAGTTTTAAATGGTTCTTACGCCTCTTTATCCTCATCTCGTTTCCTCTGGAGTTGGAGTGTACTTTTCGTTTTCGAGATGGTTTATTGTCCTTTTTTGTTAAGTCATATTATTGTTCTTATCCTCTTAGTTTTGTCTCTCGGTATTTTCGACTTGTGGCTGCTGTGTCGGTCTCTAATATCGGTTTATTGGTTTGATGACATCATTTATGTTACCTTAGTTTTATTTGTTGAAGTATTGTCTGTTATTTTGTCATGTGTTGGTTTGTCCGAGTAAGTCATGTGGTTGTTTATTTAACTGCGTGTGAGTATGAGTTTAATTTAGGAGTAGCTTCTTCGTCTAATATCAAGTTTGGAAGGATTATATGTAGTTTAAATGGGTTTCCTAGCTGATTTATTTATTAAGAATCTTTGGAAAAAATAAATAAATAACGCATACTGATCTCATCTATTGATCATGTCTGCATGCCCTTTTGTTTTACTACAGCAATAAGTATTTTGGATGATTTGTGTGTGTGCATTTCTTTGATTTTGTTTTAATATCATATGGATTATCCTCTATTCTCTCAAGCATGTAAATTTTTAAATGCATCATTCATTATTGAGAGTTTTCTGTTGGTAAAGAAATAATAGATGGTGCATGTGCGCTACCCTAAAAAAATGAAAAATACAATAAAATTGAGTAAAATGGGTTATTTGTTGTGGACTGCTTCTGGAATCTTAGATATGTCTTAGCCTCATACATTAAATTTCAGTCTAGTGAAATAGGTTAGCGTGCTAAAATGGGATTCGATCAATTTGCTTTCTACGATTCGGCAGCATTCGCATAGAATTGCACTTTAAAATGCCCTTTGTCGAGTTATTATGAACCTCCTATTATATATAATTTCGTTATTCGTCGGTCTTGAAAACCGAAGTATTTTTAGAAATACCGGGGGTTCGAATCCCTCTCCATCCGCGTGAACATAACATGTAATGTTGTTACGAATGTAACTCCCGAAGGATCAAGACATTCAGTACTTTTCATGTTGTGGCACTTATGTATTTTTGTTTGTTTTGCCGCATGTGAATTTATCCGAGTTCATCATGAAATCCTTTTTCTTTATTTCATGTCACGACCCAAAACCGAGCCGCGAGTGGCACCCACACTTATCCTACTATGTGAGCGAACCAACCAATCTAACCCCAATATTTTAAACATAATTAACAAAATACAATGCGGAAGACTTAAACTCATTAATAAAAATCAATTCAATAACTTCTAAACTCAACATCTATTATCCCCCAAAATCTGGAACTCATCATCACAAGAACATCTATGATCAAATTACTAAACTAAGAGTATTCTAAGAAGCTAAAATAAATAAAAGCTAGTCCATGCCGGAACTTCAAGGCATCAAGACATGAAGAAGAAGATCCAGTCCAAGCTAGAAGCATTAGCTCACCCTGAAATCCGGTGTAATGAAGACTGGCTAGAATTGCGGTTGAGTTGAAGAGGACGGTACGTTTGCTGCACTCCACAAATACAAAGAAAGAAACATACAAGTAGGGGTCAGTACACAACACAAGTACTGAGTAGGTATCATCGGCCAACTCAAAATAGAAGACAATATATATCAAGTAATATTATAAAATCAACTATGATGCTTAACATGTAGCAACAACAAGTACTATATCATTAACAATTACCGTCAAGTTCACTCATGAGGACTCAAGCCTCAATACCATACTCATTTGGGAATTGGGTTCATTAGATTGAGTATATTTATCATCTTTCAAGATTCATTATCTTTCTTCCTCTTGTGTCGGTACGTGACACTCCGCTCCCTCATTATCTTTATTCCTCTTGTGTCGGTACGTGACACTCCGATCCCCTACTACTATGTGTCGAAACGTGACACTCTGATCCCCTAAATCTACGTGTCGGTTCGTGACACCTGATCCCCTAAATCTACGTGTCGGTTCGTGACACCCGATCCCCTAAATCTACGTGTCGGTTCATGATACCCGATCCCCTTAATCTACGTGTCGGTTCGTGACACCCGATCCCCTAAATCTACGTGTCGGTTCGTGACACCCGATCCCTTAATTCTATGTGTCGGAACGTGACACTCCGATCCCCTAATCTCATTCTATCAATTCATCAAGCCTTCTCTTATACCAAGGCATCATCATTCTCATTACTTTAGTTCATCAAGCCTTTTCTTATACTAAGGCATCATCAATCTCATTACTTTAGTTTATCAAGCCTTTTTTATTACCAAGGCATCATCATTAACAAAGAGATTAGGGTTTTTCAAGATTTGGGATTCAATAACTTCATCATGCTCATATTATCACAATTATATAATCACATTCATACAAGCATACAATTAAGCACATAGCAGGGTTTACAATACTATCAATATATATCATTCACTATTAAGAGTTCACTACGAATATCGTAAAAACCATAACCTACCTCCACCGAAGATTAGTGATCAACAAGCAATTTCCCAAGCTTTGTTTTCTCTCTTCCTCGTTCGATCGATCCTGTCTCTCTCTCTTGTTCTTTCTATTTTTCTTATTCAAAACCCTCCTTCTTTTACCCTAATTAGCATGTAATTAAGAATAAAAGATGGCAATAATAACCCACTAATTAACTTAAGGTTACCTCTTTTAACCCCCAAGTAATTAGACTTATTAATATTAACCCTCTAACTTTATAATTAAATCAGGAATAGTCCAAAACGTCCCTTAAAACGTGTAAAGAAATCCGACCCAGACTGGGATTATGCAACCTATGACGGCCCGTTGTGCCTGCGACGGTCCGTCATGCAGGTTCGTCAGAGACTCGATTTCCTTAAGGAGTCTTTGACGGTCCGTCACGCCTGTGACGGTCCGTCCTGCACTTCCGTCACAATGTTCAGAGAATTGTTCCCAGTACCAAATTCTCAAGAGTTGAAGTGTTTTGAAACGGGGGCTCACGACGGTTCGTCGTACCTGTGACGGTCCGTCCTGCAGGTCCGTCACAGAGTTCAGAGAGTCGATTTCAGTACTCAGATTTAAAAATTCCTAAGTGTTTTGGAACGAGACACCCTCGACGGTCCGTCGTGCCCATGACGGTCCGTCGTGGTGTCCGTCGTTTCAGCCAATTTTCCCAGAAATAAAATCTGCTGCTCAAAACGACTAAACAGGTCGTTACAATAGATACCAATTTACCCATCGTTCGTCTTCGAACGATCACAAGGAGAAAAACAAGGGCGAAAAGGAGTACCTGAATCTGTAAACAGATGTGGGTATTTTTCTTGCATATCTGCCTCCTTCTCCCAAGTGGCCTCTTCAACCGGTCGATTCTTCCATTGAACTTTGATGGATGCAATCTCCCTCGACCTCAGCTTACGAACCTCTCTATCTAAAATAGCAACCGGTTCCTCCTCATAAGTCAAATTCTCATCAAGCAAGACTGAATCCCAACGGATAATGTAGTTTCCATCCCCATGGTATCTTTTCAACATGGACACATGAAATACCGGATGCACTCCAGACAGCCCTGGAGGCAAGGCTAATTCATAAGCCACCTCCCCTACTCGCTTAAGTACTTCAAATGGTCCAATATACCTTGGGCTTAGCTTACCCCTTTTTCCAAACCGCATCACCCCTTTCATGGGGGAAACCTTCAACAAGACTTGTTCACCCTCCATGAACTCCAAGTCTCTAACTTTTCGATCCGCATATTCCTTTTGTCTACTTTGAGCCGCTAAAAGCTTTTCTTGAATAGCTTTCACCTTCTCTAAGGAATCCCTCAATAGATCAGTACCCCAAGGTCTAACTTCAAATGCATCAAACCAACCAATGGGAGACCTACATCTCCTCCCATACAATGCTTCAAATGGAGCCATGTCAATGATGGAGTGATAGCTATTATTGTATGAAAACTCCGCTAAGTGTAAGAAGTTATCCCAATGACCACCAAATTCTATCACACATGCACGAAGCATATCCTCCAACACTTGAATCGTTCGCTCAGACTGACCATCAGTCTGAGGGTGAAACGCAGTACTAAGGTGCAACCTAGTACCTAATTCAGCATGCAATGTTCTCCAAAACTTAGAAGTAAACTGCGTACCTCTATCTGATATGATGGAAAGTGGAACTCCATGCAATCGAACGATTTCTGAGATGTAGATTTTGGCTAACTTCTCTGCATTGTAGGTCACCTTGACCGGAGTGAAGTGAGCAGACTTAGTTAACCTATCAACAATCACCCAAATAGAGTCATACTTACCCAATGTCTTTGGAAGACCAACCACGAAGTCCATTGCGATTCTCTCCCACTTCCATTCAGGAATGGGCATCCTCTGAAGTGTTCCTCTGGGCCTCTGGTGTTCATACTTTACTTGCTGAGAATTTGGTCATTTGGCAACAAAATCCACAATGTCACGCTTCATTCTACTCCACTAGAAATGTTGTTTTAGGTCGCGGTACATCTTGGTTGCACCAGGATGTATCGAATATCCGGAACTATGAGCCTCTGTGAGAATAGTGTGGATCAAGTCGTCAACACGAGCACACATACTCTTCCCTTAATCCTCAAAATGCCTTCGTCATCAATTATTGCTTCCTTAGCCTCTCCTCGCAACACTTTATCTCGGATCTGGATCAATTTCTCATCGTTAAACTGCTTTCCCTTAATCTTGTCAAGGAAGGAAGATCTTGCCTCCACACAAGCCAACAATCCTCCCTTCTCATTTACTTCTAATCTCATAAGGTCATTAGCCAGAATCTGAACCTCTCTAGCCAATGGGCGTCTAGAAACTTGCAAATGAGCTAGACTTCCCATGCTTCCGACCTTTCTACTTAAAGCATCCGCCACAACATTCGCTTTTCCCGGATGGTACAGAATAGTGATATCGTAGTCCTTCAGTAGTTCCATCCATCTCCTCTGTCTCAAATTCAAATCCTTCTGAGTAAAGACATACTGTAGGCTACGATGATCCGTATAGACTTCACACTTAACCCCATACAAATAGTGTCTCCATTGCTTTAGTGCAAATACTACCGCGGCCAACTCCAAATCATGGGTCGGATAGTTACGTTCATGCACCTTTAATTGTCTTGAGGCATAAGCAATCACATTCTTCTCTTGCATTAGCACTGCACCCAACCCAGAATAGGATGCATCACAATAAACGATGAAGTTTTTACCCTCTACTGGCAAGGTAAGAATTGGTGCAGTAGTCAACAAGGTCTTGAGTTTCTGAAAGCTTTCCTCACACTCCTTCGACCATACAAATGGAACATTCTGCTTAGTCAAGTTTGTTAATTGGGAAGCAATAGAAGAGAATCCCTTGACAAATCGGCGGTAGTAACTAGCTAAACCAACAAAGCTCCTTATTTCTGACACGTTAGTAGGTCTTACCCAATTCTTCACTGTCTCAATCTTAGATGGATCCATCATCACTCCATTCTTAGAAACCACGTGTCCCAAGAAGGACACTAAATCTAGCCAAAACTCACACTTGGAGAATTTGGCATAAAGCTTCTTCTTCCTCAATAACTCTAACACCATTCTCAAATGCTCCTTATGTTCCTTCTTACTCTTTGAGTATATCAGTATATCATCAATAAATACGATCACAAAGAGATCCAGATATGGCTTTAAAATCCCATTCATCAAGCTCATGAAAGCGGCAGGGGCATTTGTAAGACCAAAAGACATTACCACAAATTCATAATGCCCATACCTAGTTCGAAAAGCAGTCTTTGGCACATCCGTTGCCCGTATTTTCAATTGATGATAACCGGATCTCAAGTCAATCTTAGAGAAGACACAAGCACCTTGTAACTGATCGAACAAGTCATCAATGCGAGGAATGGGATACTTGTTCTTAATAGTTACTTTGTTCAACTGTCGGTAGTCTATGCACATCCGAAAACTCCCATCCTTCTTCTTCACAAATAGCACCGGAGCACCCCAAGGAGATGCACTTGGTCTAATGAAGCCTTTGCTCAACAACTCTTGAAGTTGTGCCTTTAACTCTCTTAACTCCGCGAGAGCCATTCTATAAGGGGGGTATAGAAATGGGGCGAGTACCCGGTTCAAGATCAATACAGAAGTCAATATCCCGATCCGGTGGCATACCAGGAAGATCTGCAGGGAATACGTCCAGAAACTCACGGACTACCGAAACCGACTCAATTGAAGGTACTTGGGTAGTGTCATCCCTAAGATGTGCCAAGAAAGCTAAAAAAACCCTTACTAACCATCTTCTTAGCACGAAGAAAGGACACGATACGAACCGGATTGGAAGTGTAGTCGCCCTCCCACACTAACTGATCTGTCCCAGGCTTGGCTAACGTCACAGTTTTAGCATTACAATCCAAGATTGCGAAATTTGGAGAAAGCCAAGTCATACCCAAAATTACATCAAAGTCACCCATCTCCAAGATAACCAAATCTACATAAGTGTTGCTCCCCACAAAATTCACCAAACAAGACCTATATACCTTTTCAACTATCACAGACTCACCCACCGGAGTAGAAACACAAATAGGCATGTCAAGTAATTCACAATGTAAATTTAGACCATTAGCAAATGAGGAAGATACATAAGAAAATGTGGATCCAGGGTCAAACAATACAGAAGCCATGCAATCACAAATCAAAGATTACCTGTGATGACATCATGATGTCTCCGCTTCAGATCTCCCAGGAAAAGCGTAACAATGGGCCCCATTACTTGTCTGTCCGTTGCCCCTACCATGTTGCGTTGTAGTGGCTCCAGTTTGCCCATCACCTCTGCCGTTTTGGTGACCACCATTACCTCGACCACCACGTCCTCCAGAATAACGGCCTCTACCATGACCACCTCTACCTCTAGCTATCGGGGGTCTATAACTCTGTTTTGGACAATTCCTCCTAAAATGTCCAGTCTCCCCACATCCATAACACTCTCTAGAGTCAAGTATAGGTCTCTCAGAGAAGTGTTGACCGGTCTGAGGTGGACCCCCAACTACAGTCTGTAGTGAAGACTGAATGGGTCGAACTGAGTAACCTCCTGAACCCTGTCCTCTAGAGTAAGAACCATTAAACTCACCTCCCTTTCGAAACCTTTTTGATGTCGATATCATGGTGAATTCATCTGGCTTCTCCTTCCACCTCTATCACGAAGTCTACCACTTCTTGGAAGGATTTTGCCATAGCCGCTACCTGTAAGGCCGAAATCCGCAATTCTGACCTCAACCCCTTCACAAACCGGTGAATCCGCTCTTGTGGACTGAAACAAAGTTGGGTGGCATACCTGGATAGTGCACGAAACTTAGCCTCATATGCATTAACCGACATCCTACCTTGCTCTAGGCTCAAGAACTCATCCCTTTTCCTATCCCTCAAAGTCCGGGGGATATACTTCTCCATAAACAAGCTAGAGAATGAGGCCCAAGTCATAGGTGTTGCCTCTGTCGGTTGACACTCAACATGTGATCGACACCACATTTTGGCATTCCCTTGAAACTGATAACTCACGAACTTAACACCAAACCGTTCTACTATACCCATCTTGTGTAGTAGCTCATGACAATCAACCAGAAAATCGTAGGCATCCTCTGATTCTGCACCCTTAAGACTGGAAGTTTCAATTTCAAGAACTTACTGAAAAGTTCATGCTGATCATTTGTCATTATAGGCCCAGTAGTCAGACGTGGAAACGTGCCTATTTCCAATGAGGCATCCATGCGGGGAGCCCCAGCAGTAGCATGTCGTACCTCTGAAACCGGAGGTGTTGGTGCAGAAACCACTGGAGGTGTTTGGCCCTGATCAGACAACCCGCTCAGATAAGCAAGAACCTGATTGATCATCTCTGGGGTAGGTTGGAGTGGCAGTTCCTCGTTCTGCACTTGTTCATTCTCCCCTTCCTCACCCTCTCTTATCACTTCCTCAGTCGGTGGAGGATTCACCGCCCTAGTACCAGATGGGCTAGGTGCTTGTCCTCTTCCTCTAGAGGACGTCCTCCCACGACCTCTTCCACGGCCCCTTGCCATTGTTCTTCCTCGAGCCACAGCCCCAGTGGCTGGCTCAGATGTTTCTTGCCTTGCCGGCGTCGGTGTTGGTGTTGGTGTTGGCGCAGTCGTTGCTCTAGTTCTAACCATCTGCGAAATAGAGTGAAGATGGTCAGATACCAATTTGTATAACCTAGATACCAATTGGATCCAAGTAATAGCACGAAAGAAAGAAAGAAAGAGTGGGATTTTCCTAAAGTCTTATAGCCTCTCAAAGAAAAGTAAAGGCGTCCCCCTACCGTTCCTTAAGACTCTACTAGACTCGTTCTTGTGTGATGAGACCAACGAACCTAATGCTCTGATACCAAGTTTGTCACGACCCAAAATCGAGCCGCGAGTGGCACCCACACTTATCCTACTATGTGAGCGAACCAACCAATCTAACCCCAATATTTTAAACATAATTAACAAAATACAATGCGGAAGACTTAAACTCATTAATAAAAATCAATTCAATAACTTCTAAACTAAACATCTATTATTCCCCAAAATTTGGAAGTCATCATCACAAGAACATCTATGATCAAATTACTAAAATAAGAGTATTCTAAGAAGCTAACATGAATAAAAGCTAGTCCATGCCGGAACTTCAAGACATCAAGGCATGAAAAAGAAGATCCAGTCCAAGCTAGAAGCATTAGCTCACCCTGAAATCCGGTGTAATGAAGACTGGATAGAATTGCGGTTGAGTTGAAGAGGACGGTACGTTTGCTGCACTCCACAAATACAAAGAAAGAAACATACAAGTAGGGGTTAGTACACAACACAAGTACTGAGTAGGTATCATCGGCCAACTCAAAATAGAAGACAATATATATCAAGTAATATTATAAAATCAACTATGATGCTTAACATGTAGCAACAACAAGTACTATATCATTAACAATTACCGTCAAGTTCACTCATGAGGACTCAAGCCTCAATATCATACTCATTTGGGAATTGGGTTCATTAGATTGAGTATATTTATCATCTTTCAAGATTCATTATCTTTCTTCCTCTTGTGTCGGTACGTGACACTCCGCTCCCTCATTATCTTTATTCCTCTTGTGTCGGTACGTGACACTCCGATCCCCTACTACTATGTGTCGAAACGTGACACTCCGATCCCCTAAATCTATGTGTCGGTTCGTGACACCCGATCCCCTAAATCTACGTGTCGGTTCGTGACACCCGATCCCCTAAATCTACGTGTCGGTTCGTGACACCCGATCCCCTTAATCTACGTGTCTGTTCGTGATACCCGATCCCCTAAATCTACGTGTCGGTTCGTGACACCCGATCCCCTAAATATACGTGTCGGTTCGTGACACCCGATCCCTTGATTCTATGTATCGGAACGTGACACTCCGATCCCCTAATCTCATTCTATCAATTCATCAAGTCTTCTCTTATACCAAGGCATCATCATTCTCATTAGTTTAGTTCATCAAGCCTTTTCTTATACTAAGGCATCATCAATCTCATTACTTTAGTTTATCAAGCCTTCTTTATTACCAAGGCATCATCATTAACAAAGAGATTAGGGTTTTTCAAGATTTGGGATTCAATAACTTCATCATGCTCATATTATCACAATTATATAATCACATTCATACAAGCATACAATTAAGCACATAGCAGGGTTTACAATACTATCAATACATATCATTCACTATTAAGAGTTCACTACGAATATCGTAAAAACCATAACCTACCTCCACCGAAGATTAGTGATCAACAAGCAATTTCCCAAGCTTTGTTTTCTCTCTTCCTCGTTCGATCGATCCTGTCTCTCTCTCTTGTTCTTTCTATTTTTCTTATTCAAAACCCTCCTTCTTTTACCCTAATAAGCATGTAATTAAGAATAAAAGATGGCAATAATAACCCACTAATTAACTTAAGGTTACCTCTTTTAACCCCCAAGTAATTAGACTTATTAATATTAACCCTCTAACTTTATAATTAAATCAGGAATAGTCCAAAACGTCCCTTAAAACGTGTAAAGAAATCCGACCCAGACTGGGATTACGCAACCTGTGACGGCCCGTCGTGCCTGCGACGGTCCGTCATGCAGGTTCGTCAGAGACTCGATTTCCTTAAGGAGTCTGTGACGGTCCGTCACGCCTGTGACGGTCCGTCCTGCACTTCCGTCACAACGTTCAGAGAATTGTTCCCAGTACCAAATTCTCAAGAGTTGAAGTGTTTTGAAACGGGGGCTCACAACGGTTCGTCGTACCTATGACGGTCCGTCCTACAGGTCCGTCACAGAGTTCAGAGAGTCGATTTCAGTACTCAGATTTCAAAATTCCTAAGTGTTTTGGAACGAGACACCCTCGACGGTCCGTCGTGCCCATGACGGTCCGTCGTGCCCATGACGGTCCGTCGTGGTGTCCGTCGTTTCAGCCAATTTTTCCAGAAATAAAATCTGCTGCTCAATACGACTAAACAGGTCGTTACATTTCAATGAGCCGTAAAGGCTCAATTCCTCTACTGAGTAAATTCAGTCCTAAAAATTGGTGGAGATATTTTGAAGCCAGAATAATATGACGAATTGAAAAAAGTTGAAGAATTTGGCCAAAGATCCCAATTTTCTTTTTAATGTTGTATATTGTTATTTTTGGGTCTAAGCCCTTGTCATATTACATTTTTGTTATCTTGTTAGTCTAGGACAGGTGGACATAAACCGGATTTGGACCCAACACTCTCTATATATATCCTTTACATTATCGCCTATTTATTTGCTTGTTAATTGTCGTTTGTTTAGGGTTGAAAGATTTCAAATCCTCGCGATGCGCCGTCATGTTTTAACTCTTTAAATTAAATCGATCTTCTTCAAATAGACTTAAAAATAATAATAAATAAATTTTGCAAGTTGTAAATCTCGATTTTATGGTAAAATTAATACTTCATTTTCAAAACAACTCTAAAAAAAAATTTTCTCAAACTTTAGCCAAACAAGTTAGTTTCCGGATAGTCGCGAGTTAGCGAGTATTTAGGTGTAGTAAAAACCTTCCTAAAATATAAATAAGTATCCACGAGCCCCCTTTGAAGTTTTCAATCAATTTCCTATTTTAATCGATTGAAAAATAGTTTTCTAGATTTTTCTTTAAAAATTAAGTGGTGACTCTAACAAGTCTTAAAACAATAAAAAAAATTCTTTCCGGAATAAAACAACACCGATGAACAAGACTCTAATATATGTGGCTTTAGAGATACTTTTTTATCCTAAAGACTACTTCATAACCTTATGCTCTGATACCAATTTTTTAACGACCAGAGCGTATACCCTAGAAGAAAAGGTATCCTTCAGTCGCCGCACAACGTATTCAACTTCTCGGAGGTCTCACACAAGCCCTTAAGCATCATTAATTGCATAACATATATGAAGAGTAGTGTGGAATTAAAACTTTTCACAAACATCGTCTTAAAATCTCTTTTGTAGAAAACATAGGAAATGTTAAGTCACATGTCTCCATCTTAGACACACGAATATCTTGGTTCACATCCCATACAACTACAATATTGAAAATATCTAAGTCTATTAAAATTTCTTTGAATAAGAAAACCAAACATATTGATGTCCTCGGAAAAATTGAGGACATACCAACACTTGCTTGAATGATTGTTAGTTTCCAAGCTTCACTTCAAATGACTCCTCTCAAATACCTTCAAAACCTTTAGAGATAAGACAATATATGGAATTACTGCATTATAATGCAATAAGTATAGTGTAATGCAATAAAACCATGCAAAAAGGACATTTGTTTTAAAGTAAGCTTTATTGCTCTTTTTAGAGAAAACTTTCATATGATAAGTATAAGAACCACATTCAACACCAACTCCACATATAAGACATACCCCAAGTATTCCGCATAATAGCAAAATAAATTCTTCAACCATATAAGCATATAACAATCCTACCAAAGGTTATCCTAAGACTTACTTAAGTAGGACAAGAAAAGACCACCAATACACCCTCTTTTAACATACCTAAATAATCCTTAAAACTACCTAAGATAGGATTATTCTCTATTTAGCATTCAACTCATCACATAAGGTTACTCTAATAGTAACTTGAGTAAAACATGAAGAGACCGCTCATACACCCTCTTCAAGTCTACTTAAACAAACCTCACAGCTACCCTAGATAGAATACTTTTGTTCAACCTACATTAACTTAAGCCATAATCATTCATTAAGTTAAAAGGTTCATTTAAGCATTTAGAAGATTTCACATAATGGTCTGCGAAAGACCTAGGGAACCTACACCCTATTACCTTCAAATTGTACTCGTGTCATGTCTAGATAGCGTCTCATTCCACTACCTAAATGTTGTAGAATTTATCCAATACTAGAATGTATCCCACATGATGAGAATAGGAAATAACCAACATAGACCATACTATCTTGGCATGGAACCCGGAGTCAACCCAACTCCTATGGATGGTGTTCTACTTGTCAAGGATAGAACTAGGACAAATCCAATATTGGCTCATGGTTAAGGAATATCAAAGGTTTCTTTGTACTCTAGTCTCATATTAACTAGAGCCACTCCCCAAGCATACTAACTCAGTGCTAGCCTTTATTCTCATAGAGTATTTCAATCTCAAGGACATATGAAGAGGTACCATATAGTAGTCACAACCAAATCATAATACACCTCCCCAGAGAAGGTCCACTAAGGCTGCCACATAATGGTTACTAGGATAGGTCAATGACTTTCTAAGAGATAGTTTCATGTCGTTTCAACCAACCTATCCCTAAGTCCATCATTCACACAAGAAGGATACCATTACGACTTTCCACTTCAAGGATATCATAACCTTCTTTCTAGTTTGAAGGTTCCAAGTAAATGACCCTCTTAACATGTTCAAGTTCATATTTCAAACATACATGCACATACCTGACTAAGGTTCTTTAGCCTACTAAGTCAAGAGTTCATATTCACATTCTTCATGTATCAAGTAGAGGGACATAGGTCTCCCAAAGAATATAAACTCCTTATCATCATATCACATGTAAAATAACCTTCAAGAAGCACATAGAGATAACAAAGTCAACTTTGTCACCCTATTGACTCCTACAAAACACTAACATATTTCAATCATAAATCATTGATTCAAAACGTTTTATGCAAGAACTCATGGCTAGAATTCAATTTAGAAGTTTATGCTTTCAGAAAGTCTTAGAAAAGTCTTTTAAAGTTTTGATCCTTGATGAGAGTGAGTTGAAGGATGAAACACCATACCTTGATGAAGACAATCTACGAAAATAATAAAGAATCGATGGAGAAATAAAGCTCCAAGATCCAATCCTCCTTCAAGCTTCAATGGAAATCTAGAGGATTCTTTTAGGGTCTTGGGTTTTGATTTTGAAATAATGAACTCATGTTAAGGTTCAAGACTTATAAGCCCACTTAATATACTAAAAATACCCTTAAGTAACCGCCCAAACTATTTTTAGAATGCTAGATGAATTACCTTAAAAGCCCCTCCTTTGGCTGAGACCCTGCAGAAAAATCTGCAGGTTACCATTGAGGCCTTATCGACCCACCAACGCACCATCCTTCTGCTCCATGGTTTGGGGAAGAGGCTCATCAATGGGAGCTTGAACTCTCCACTCTAACTGCCAACCAACTCCCAAATTGACGGGGCGTCGATGGACCTAAGGTCCGTAGATTAGCCTCATTGGTTAGGACTGTTTTCGAGAGCCTTCACCCACGAGTTGGGTCCTCCTCAAGGACCCTTTGGTTGGTCGTTGGGGAGATTTTCCTAGACGTTTACAACCCAGATACACTCGTATAGATGTTAGGAACCTATGGCATCAATTTAAACCAAAACAAACACGTAAAACATGCCAAGACACACTAGAACACACAAGCATGTCTCAAGGCTATCTTTCGAACGTCTTGGATGTTCTTGGACGTTTGACCTCCAAACATTTATAAAATTTCAAAACTTCCTATAAACACTATTTTAAACCATTTTAAGACTTTAAAACCTCATGAAATACATGTTAGTCTCTAGCTTCACCTAGTTTCTTTTAGGGATGCAAGAATCATGCCGAAATGTGACACTCTGATCCAATAATATCATTAATTTATCATTTATTATCACCACTTTTCAATTCATTAACAATATTTAATCAAGTCTTCTTTAATCAAGGCAACATTTCGTTAGATAGGTCTCAAGATTATAAATTTCACGGTCTTTTGGATTTCAGACAAATCACAAAACACAAAATCAAGTCATACAATCACACAATCAAGTACATAGAGGACTTCACAATATCATTCAATGCATATCAATCACTATTAAGAGTTTAGTATCAAATATCATAAACCATAACCTACTTCCACCGAAGATCCGAAGTCAAGCAATCGAATTCCAATACTATGTCTTTTCTCCACGCCTCCAATCGTTCATAATCTATCAAATATGCATGATTTGTAAACAAAAACCCTTAACTATATAATCAAGTTTCTAATCTTGATTCCAATTGATAGGTCAAATCTTTTATTTTCTAAACTGAAACCTAGGGTTAAGTCTCAATTTCTCTAATGTCATAAATATAATATAATTCATGTAATGTAATATACCTATTATTTAATTACCCATCTTAATATATGTAAAACTTTATCAGAATGTGATAACATAATAAAAAAAGATTAATAAGGATTGAAGTCACCTAGTAATCATAACTAGTGGTGACAATTACAAAACAAATCTTACCATCCGTGCTCTATGTCAAACCCCTCATAAAATATAATGCTTTCGGTTGGCCATTTATTAACAATATCATCCCTAATAATCTCTTCATAAATTGATTAGTAGGTCTAGGTTTTACAATCCATTTGTAATTGTCACATATATAACAAATCAATTGCTAGCTAATCCATTCCCTTTTTTTCGCACTAACATAACATACCACTAATTAATGCATTACAGCAATCAAAGTATAACAACAACATATTGAAGCACTGAGGTTATGTTCTTCTTCATTTCAGAATTCCGGGCCATAATTGATTTCCTCCTTTAAAATTAAAAGAACAATTATTCCTTCTAACTTAGATTTATTCTTCTTTATTATTTTTATTACCAATCGGCCATGTGACACTAGGTATGAAATAATTTATCAACTTAGGCTATTAATTAAAACAAATTACAACAATTATTTACAATTATCCATCACTAATTATTTATTTAAACTACCCCTTTATCATATAACTATTGTTATGAATAGTCCAAAATATCCATTTAATCGAAATAGTCTTTTATGGAATAACAAGTTCTAGTACTCAAAACAACCAAATGAGTTGTTAAATTAGATATCAATTTGCCCATACTTTATCCTCGAACGATCAAAAGAAGATGAGGGTAAAAAAGCATACCCAAATCGTTAAATGTGTGTGTGGATATCTCTCATGCATATCAACGTCACTCTCCCACACACTTAAGAATTTTAAACGGCTCAATATACCTCAGACTAAGTTTACCTCGCTTACCAAACCTCATCACATCCTTCATGGGTGAAACATTCGACAACACTTGCTTACTATCTCTCAATAAATTGCAAGTCTCTAACTTTCCTATATGCATATTTTGATACCTGCTATGAGCTGCTAGAAGCTTCTCCTAAGTAAATTTCACCTTCTATAATGATTCCCTCAAAAGATCAGTATCTCAAGGTCTCACCTCAAATGCATTAAAGAAACCTATTGAAGACCTATACCTCATGCCATATAATACCTCTAATGGGGTCATCTCAATATTCAAATCATAACTATTGTTGTATGTAAACTCAACTAACAACAACAATTATCCCAATAACCACCAAAGTTTTAATCGTATACATGCCTACAACATGTCCTCAAGAACCTTGTACAATCCTCAGAACAAATCTTCTCACATAACCATGATAAAATTCCAAATCAATACTGACTACAATTAGAGATGAACTTGAACCAACCACCACAAACTCGTAATATACAAACCCTTGTAGATCTTATCAACATTCTCTTCTCACTACATAACTCTTCTATCATCTTAAGTTATAAAAATTTGATCTTTAGACATCAGATAATTATCATGGAGAATCAAACTTATTTAATCCAAAGAAGAAAATGATCTAGTAACCACTCATCGAGCGATAAACCTTAGCGTACGAAATCTCTAAAGACATTGTCGAAATCCTTGATTAGTAGGTATTACAGATAGAGATTAAGAATTATAAAACTATACCCAATGATTCTCATATTCAATCACGTATATCCAAAACAAGATAGTGTTGATAAGATTAATAAGTTTATCGAAAAATTGTAAATTTTTATGGTAGATTTCCTACTAGTTTTAATAAGAAAAGTTGTGTGTATTGAATCACTAGCATACTTTAACTATCATAAATATTCAAGAACTAGAATGGACAAGTCTAACAAAGGATGTCACCCTACGAAGACAGCAGAATCGGTGGACCCGATCCACTACTAGGGACTCATCCATAGAACGAAAAATACAGACGTAAAAAGTGAATCATACTCTAAATCATGCTCAGAATAGAGTAGTTGGTCACATAAGAATGTACATAACCAACTTCAATTAAATCTATATACTTCTTCCATAGTCCCGATATCAAACATTTTCATTCATCTTACTCTATCTTTCGTTTTCTAGATACCATAACCACCAATTTAATCCCTATTATAATTGAACAAATACTTGGTTTATTGAACATAATATCCTCTGAAGTAAACACTCTTAATATTATGAAAACATCATAACCACATCGATCATCTACCTTACTCCTAAACCATCATTAGTATCAAAGTGATCTTATCAAATACAGGTTAAAACTATGGCTATCTCTTTTTCTATTTAAGCATTTCATGATAAATACGATTTCCAACCCCAGGCTAATAGCCCTATTTTCAAATTTGGTAGTACCTTTCCAACGAGATTAAACTATTAAATCAAACCCAAAGTCAACTCCATACCACACATTAGCTACCATTCTAAACCATTATATACCTCATGCCAACACTTAGGAAAATTCTTGATCACTCAAACTATGTTTTATACTATAAGCTCATAACCTATATTCAACATCAAATGTCTCTGTAATGCTTCAAAACCTTTATGTAGTACAATAATACACTAGTATTAATCCAACTCTAAATTCATAATAACCATGTAGAATTAGACCTCACCTTGTGCATCATTCATAAGTCATTTGTCTTATTTTGACAAATCTAACTCCACTTAAAATTATACATCACTATATTTCACCCAAACCAAAATTCAATCTTTATATAAGTTGGTAAATTTCTAGTAAGTCTATACAGAACCAGTTCACATCTCACAATCATGTCTAAACTCACAGGCAAAAATCAATACAACCTTTGACTACACCCAAGGGGTTTATACGACGGTCTTATTCCTTCACTTTTCTCAAATTCTTCCTATGTTGCAAAATTCTAAAAATCTAGACCATTCAATATATTACGCTCTAGTTTCTCTAGCTGGCTTACCGATCTCATCCTTTTACCAGCAATCATGACATTTTACTTCATACTCTAAATCAAAACTCTAAGAGAAACCCCTGCTTAGATTCTTTAACAATTAAAAGTAATAAATCTTATGACTCCAATCATGTGTAAGTCCTTCCATATTCTCGATACCCGATGTAACTGATCATTTATTACCTTACAAATTCATACCTTTGACAAAACCTTTCACCAGAAATACAGACTTATAATGAAAAATTTTAATAGTAAATCCAATTGTGTAACTCAATCCTTTTATCGATCAACATTTGCTTATACGTTTAAGACTTTTATGAAATCATATATCTTAGCTTATCATAGATCACCTCTCTATCGACCTTACATTATCCTTCACTTAAAATCTAACCAAACTCATTACTAAATTTAACACTATAACAAAACTCATCATGCCACTCGAAAATACATTTTTAGTCCTTGGAATCAAAGAAAATATTCATGCAATTATTTCTAAAGGCTTCACATCCCACAAATTTTATTTTATTTTAATTATTACTCTAGCTCCTTTAAATTATATTTGAGCGGTGGCCCCAATATCTTCTAAAACTTGTCATGCAACCCCAATACTAACTATATATTAGAAAATCACAACCTTAGATATTCATAAGTCTTTATTAGCATACAAACATTATTTAACCAGTAAATTTTTATTATACAATATCATCCCAATCTCAATCTCTCATAAACTCTTTTTACCATCATGTTCAGTTAGCCCTTGTCATTATCATAAACTAAATCTTTTTCTCGACTTAACACCTTAAACTAAGATATACCAATAAAATTCAAGGGACTAACCCAATTTTATATGCACTTTCTTACTAAAATCTTCAATTTACTTCACCTAAAGTAAATTCCCTAGGTATTCCCCCCCCCCCATGAGTTTGTCATTCTAGTATCAATCTACCCTTTGAAGTTTAATATAAAATAACCGTTCCTCATTTAGAACCCTCAAGATACGGTTTACAACCTCAATGCATTAATAGCATACCAAAGACTCTCCACTAAAATCTTCCTAAAAAATATGCTTAACACAAGACACTATAGTATAAAAACTAGTTGATTTCTTAATTTTGAATGCAACATCGGATCTGATTATATGAACACATCATACAATAAATAAATCCCCAAGTAGTTAGTATTCATACTTGAAAATCGACGTATTTGTTCTACATAACACTAGTACTACACCATTAAAGTCCATTAGAACCACACAAGAACACATCATTCTTATTGAGAAGATCATACTCAAGTAGGCCACACATTTTTACCCATTAAATAGCTGCAAAATATTACCAAATTAGTGTTTTCTTCAGCTCAAGCGATTGGCATTCTTTCTTAGATCAGGTCGATAAAAAAAGTAATACACTTCATAACTCTAACCAAGTAGCATCAAGGACCCTCTTTGATATACACTCAATCTACGGGTCGTAGTAGAGATTTTTATGTCAATTGGTGCAACATATACCTCTTGTTATTTAGTAGATCATCTCTCCTCGTATCCCTCAAAGTCTAGAGTATATAATTCTTCATAAAAAATCTAGAAAAATGTTTTCTTAAGTCATACGTAGTTCCTTTACTAATCAACACTCAACATGAGAATATCACCACATTTTGTCTATCCTGAAATTTAGTATGTCACAAACTCAACACTAAGTCTCTCCACTATATTCATTTTATGAAGAAGCTCAAAACCATCAACAATGAAGGTATAAACATCTTTAGAATCAATACCCACGGAAAATGAGGGTTTCAACATTAGGAACTTAATAAAATAAAATCATGTTAATCACTAGTATTGCATGTAATGTAGTCAATCGAGAAAATATACTCATTTACGAGGATACTTTTTTCTTCTTTCAAGTGTTGCTATTTCAACTTCTAATACTCTAGTAATAACCATATGTGAAATAGAGTAAAGAATTTCAGATACAAATTCGTATCACGTAGATACCAATTGGATTCAAGTAGTAACACGAAAGAAAGAAGGAAAGAAGTTTTTCCAAAGTTCTATAGCCTCTAGAATAAAAGTAAAGGCGTCCCCATACCGTTCCACAAGACTCTACTGGAATTTTCCTTGTTTGATGAGATCACCGAACCTAACTCTCTAATACCATGTTTGTTACAACTCAAATAGAGTCATGAGTGGCACTCATACTTAGGAGAACCAACGAATTTAACTCAACTTATATTATCATTCAGCTTACAAAATCTAATCATAATGTGGAAGATTAAATCTTATTAGTATCAGAAACACAAATCCATTATTGTCTACTATATGTCATTCCCAAAACCTGAAAATAATTACATCAAGGACATCTTATCTTCAAATATTGAGTCTAAGAGTACCAAAAACACTGAAATAAATGAAATAAAGTAATCTATGTCCGAAAGCTAAGGACATCATGTCATGACTCAGAGAATCCAACTCAAGGTCACCCTTAAACCTGATATGCTGAGACTGGATAGAGCTGAGGGCAAGTCAAAGTCATTGGTACACTCGCTACACTCCATAAAAGGAAAAACAAAGAAAAACACAAGTAGGGCTCAGTACGATGCACATGTACTGAGTAGGTATCACCATTCAATTCAAAATAGAAACTAATATACACTGAATAATAGTATAAAATCAACTATGACACTTAGAAGGTGAAAAACAACAAACAACATAAACTAGTGAAAACAACACTAATGTAAGTACACAATAAATTACAATATCAAGCACACATATGGGTAATCATAAATCCATACCACATTTATTAGGGAAATAAGTTCTTTGAGATTGAATATATTAAGTTAATTTAACATCTTTTTCCTCAATGTTACCGTGTCGGAACGTGAAACTCCGGTTCAATTATATCATGTCGGAACATGACACTCCGATCCAATAATACCGTGTTAGAATGTGACACTCTCATCCCATAATATCGTGTCAAAATGTAACACTCCAATCTAATTATACTATACCGGAGCATGACACTCTGATCCAATAATACCATGTCGGAATGTAACACTCCAATCTAATAATATCATTAATTTATCATTTATTACTATCACTTTTCAGTTCACTAACAATACTTCATCAAGCCTTCTTTATTAAAGGCATCACTTCAATAGAGAAGTCTCAAGATAATTAATTTCAGAGTCTCAGAATTTCATATCAACCACAAAACACAAAATCAAGTCATACAATCACAAAATCAAGTACATAGATGACTTCACAATATCATTGTATGCATATCGATCACTATTAAGAGTTAACTATCGAATAGCATAAATAACAATCTGCCTCCACTAAAGATCTGAAGTCAAGCAACCTAATTCCCAATGCTATGCCTTTCCTTCTTTCCTCCAAAAGTTCATAATATATTAAATATGATTTGTACATAAACACAGTAAATTATATAATCAAGTTTCTAATCTTGATGCCAATTGATAGGTCAAATCTTATGTTTTCTAAATTGGGTAAATTTTTCACGCTTCGTGCAGTTGTAATGAATAAATGCATTGACTTTGCAATTACTTTTTTTTACTGATATCCATAAATTAAAAATGATGTAAATGGTTTCTAAAAAAAAATTAGCAATCTTCTAACATGAATTTGATTTTTTTCTATAATCACATAACTCAACAACCTCTATAAAATGAATTATTGACCAAGAAATATATCATTGGTTCTTTAATCAATATTAAAAGGAAAATCATGAAGAAAATAACAATATGTATAGAAAGACAACGAAACATTTAAGTTGCATGGTTTATAAGTGAGAAATTTCATGTGTATGTAAAAAAAGACACTATATAAGCTTATATATATATATTACTTTTAAGTTATAAACTTAATACTCCCTCTGTCCCTATTTACTTGTCCATATATCCTTTTATATCTGTCCCTGTAATTTACTTATCCATTTTAACAAATCAAGAAAGGACAATAATAATTTTTCTTAGTATGCCCTTATTCAATTATAGAAAATTTCTAGCACTACTAAGCTGTAATGCATGCTTTTTGGAACAAGAAAATACATTTATTTTACTTGGGGAGTTGTATAATCTTTTAAGTTAAGGGTAAAATTGTAACTAACCTATGGTAATAATTGATGTCTTAATATATGTAATACTTCTAAAGTGGCCAACTAAATAGGGATAGAGGGAGTATTAAATATCAAAAAATAAATTCTTGAAACTGGGTACAATAATTATTTTCTGCAAAATGAATATACCATACTATTTGTGTATATGTTCAGTATAATCGGAGACAATAACTTTGTAGAAACATAAAAACAGAGTTTAAACATGTGCTCAAAAACAACCGTTAATATCATAAGCATTAATTAATGAGCATAGAAAAACATGCCAGGATATGTAAAATAGAATGAAACAGAAAGGAAAAAATTGATTATACTGAATGCACAACATCCCCTTATATAAACGATTCCCCTCCAATACTAGAGGTTTAAATAATTACATCCTAGCATGATGAAACAATTTTATTCACAAACTTATTGATAAAAAACAATTGTGTCAGTTAGTCATTCCACAGGAGCAAAGTACACGAATATCTAATTTTGCGGAAGAAGAAGAAGAAGATCAATATTTTTGTTGTTTTAAAATGAGAGGAAATTCCTATATTTATAGACAACAAAGGGTAGTGTGAACAATAATTTATTGTGCCTTATCAGAAATGTTGCACCTATTTGGTCAAGTTGTAACCTATTGAAAAGTTCACAACTTTTTATAAAAATCACTAATTTTCATAAAGTCGCAACACTTCATTCAAGTCGTAGCTTTTCAAAAAATTCATAAAGTTTTTACTAAACACAACTTTTCATAAAAGTTGCAATTCTTTATCAAAGTCACAACTTTTCATAAAAGTCACATCATTTCTTTAAAGAGGAAGACTAGTTTTGGAAATAAATAAATTTAAAAAGAAATTTTTAGGCCCCCTTAGTCCATAGATTTTTCATGTAATATCTAGGGAAAAACTTGGCAAATACTGTTTGTCCATATAATTTGTCATTATTTGACATTTGGCAAATATCTCGAATTTTCAAATACTAGTTTTTTCAAATATTTGGGTCAAGTCTCATTATTTGAGATCTTTTAAAAATTTAAGTTTTACTCCAAATTTTTATATTTTTTACAAAAACACCCTCCATAGTAATTGTTTGTGTTGTATTACATAATTTTTTACATGAACACCTTAATAGTGATGAAATATTTGGTGAATATAAAAATATTGTTACTAATGAAAATGATGAATAATTGACTTAGGGTAAAAACGTCATGTAAACGTCTACTTCACGATGTATATATCGATGATTGTTTCATTCACACCAATTACCACATTTCTCGAGTATCATGGATACTACTTGTTACATGTTGCAACGACGATCCAATTGACTTGCAATAAAAAATTATGGTTAGTTCTGATAGTTTTTAAAACTTATGGGTATAAATCATATTTTGTAAAAAAGTGAAATGTGTTTCCCGAATAATATGGTCAAACACAAAGTAACTTTCACCAAAAAAAATTCAAATAATTTTGCCAAGAATATTAGAAATCTATGATCAAACTCTAGCTTACTTGTGGTGGCATCACATAGGCGGACCTAGGGTTCTCTTTTATATAAATATATAATTCAAGCCTATGATTAAATCTCAAAGTTCTCTAATATGTAATAGAATTCATGTCATATAATATACCTAATATTTAATTATCTATGTTAATATTTCTAAAACTTGATCAAAATTTAATTATCTATGTTAATATTTCTAAAACTTGATCAAAATGTGATAACACAATAAAAGAAATATTGTTAAGGATTGAAGTTAACTGGTAATAGTAACTAGTGGCGACAATCAGAAAAGAAATCTTACCATCCATGCTCTAAGTCAAACCCCTTATAAAATATATTTTTTTATGGGCCAGTGGTTAACAATATTGTCCCTAATAATCTCTTTCATAAATGGATTAGTAGGCCTAGGTTTTACAATCCATCTGTAATCGTGTAACGACTCATTTAGACATTTTAAATATTAGAGCTTTTTATTTCATAATATACTATTTCAATATAATTTAAATAGGTATTTTAGACCATTCATAACTACAATTATAGAAATAATGGGGTAGTTTTAATAACTTATTTAGTTGGTGGGTAAAGAAAATAACATTTAAATTTAGTAATGGGTCACTTTTACCATGGTTATAATTAGTTATATAAGAATGTTGGGAAATATATAATCTGAAAAGGGAAAAGAAGGAAAAACTAACCTAGCGAATTCTTTATCGGCGGCGACTACAAGAACCGGCAAGCCAGGTAATATTCGATGGTATTGAATATATTCTGGTATTGATTGTGTCTTAGTTTATTACATTGATTATATAATTAAGGTTGGTTTGGAATTACGGTTAGATGATGGCGTTGTATTGAAGACAATGTTTACTGCCATTAACTTGTTAATTTACAGCGAGATGGTTTTAAGGATTAGGAATATTATCTTAAAAGTCATTAGGAGATTGCTCTTTTGCCAAAACTGTTGGTTGAATATAATGGTGTATATATGTAATTGTATTGTTAACCTTCTGGCCATTTATCAATTTAAAATAAACAAAAAGCATATAATCCAAAATTCATACATCATTAAGTATATTTCTTGAAGTTAAAGTTGTTGATCATTATCTTTAATAAGCAAACACATGTCATTTAGAAGATGCATAAAGAATATAGTGGCATCCTAGGTATATGTTGTATTCGCAGGTAGTTAACAATTATCATTTATATTGTCGGTTAGGAATAGTTGAAAGTTTTGGCTCTTAGAAACTACATGACTAATTGTATCTCTATGTTGGAAAACTTATGATTATGGATTATGTTTGTAGGAGGGTAATTAATGAACAATGAGGAGTAAGTGGGGGATGATCTTTAGTGGTTACAGGTTGTGTTAGGGGTAGGAATATATGATTGCTTCAGTTTATTTTCTTAGGTTTATTCGATCCAAGTTTTGCTCGTAACTTTACGGATTATTTAGGGTTTCTTATCTTATTTTGTTGCTATAGTTACTTTAATAAAAATCAAGATTGAATATAATGAGAGACCTAACTAAATATTAGGTGTATTGAATTATTTAAATTTCTTTAAAGTTATGCTAATTGGAGGAATTAAGATTTATCCCTAGATTTGAACTTTAGGAATGATTATATAATTAGATGTGTTTTTGGGTTTAGACTAGACATAAAATAATACGAGCGTTTATAGACTCATTTACAAATTATGTATATATAATTGATAGATTGGAAAGGTTCGAAAGCATTGAGGAAAGGAAAAGTATTGGAGCTTGCTTGAATTCGGTTCTTCGGTGGAGGTAGGTTATGGTTTATACTATCTCATAGTAAACTCTTAATAGCGAATGATATGTGTTCGGTAGTATTGTAAAGTCTTCTATATGCTTAATTGTGTGCTTGCATGATGTGATTATGTAATTGTAATGGATTGGGAAGATGAGGCTGTGAATCTTAAATCTTAAATTCACTTTGTTAATGATGATGTCTTGGTATAAAAGAAGGCTTGACGAACTAAAGTAATGAGATTAGAGGATCGGGTGTCACGTTCCGACACTAGGATAGTATTAGAGGATCGGGTGTCACGTTCCGACACTAGGATAGTATTAGAGGATCGGGTGTCACGTTCCGACACCAGGAGAGTATTAGAGGATCGGGTGTCACGTTCCGACACCAGGATAGTATTAGAGGATCGGGTGTCACGTTCCGACACCAGGATAGTAGAGGATCGGGTGTCACGTTCCGACACCAGGATAGTATTAGAAGATCGGGTGTCATATTCCGACACCAGGATAGTAGAGGATCGGGTGTCACGTTCCGACACCAGGATAGTATTAGAGGATCGGGTGTCACGTTCCGACACCAGGATAGTAGAGGATCGGGTGTCACGTTCCGACACCAGGATAGTAGAGGATCGGAGTGTCACGTTCCGACACCAGGATAGTAGAGGATCGGAGTGTCACGTTCCGACACCAGGATAGTAGGGGATCGGAGTGTCACGTTCCGACACCAGGATAGTAGTAGTGGAGCGGAGTGTCACGTACCGACACAAGAGGAATAAAGAGAATGAATCTTGAATTATGTTAATATACTCAATTTTAAAGAACTAATTCCCAAATGAGTATAATGGGGAGGCTTTAGTCCTCATTGATGTGCTGGGTGTTGTGGCCAATGGTTACGGTATTTGTTGTTATCACCTGTTGAGAATATTAGTTGATTTTATGTTATTATCTGACATATATTGCTTTCTATTTTGAGTTGGCCGATGATATTTACTCAGTACTTGTGCTTTGTACTGACCCCTACTTGTATTTGTTTTTCTTTGACTATTTGTGGAGTGCAACAAACGTGCCATCGTCTTCAACTCATTCTCAACTCTAGCCAGTCTTCAGCATATCAGAATTGAGGGTGAGCTATTGTTCCTAGCTCGGACTGGATTCTCTCTCATTCACGTCTTGATGTCCTTGAAGTTCTGACATGGACCATCTGTTTACTTATTTTAGCTTCTTAGATACTCTTAGATTTAGTAATTGGAGGATAGATGTTCTTGTGGTGATGACTTCCAGATTTTGGGGATAGTAATTGATTGATTTTAGAAGTTATTATTGGCTATATTAATGAGTTTTAAGTCTTCCGCATTGTATTCTGTTTATTATGGTTGAAATGTTGGGGTTTAGATTGGTTGGTTCGCTCACATAGTAGGATAAGTGTGGGTGCCACTCGCGGCTTGTTTTGGGTCGTGACAAATCGCCTCACATATATGATAAATCAATTACTAACTAGTCCATTCCCTTTTATTTTTCACTGACATAATATAATACTAATTAATGTGTTACCTGCAATTAGTTCTGGCAATTTAAGTATATTTTTCACTGACAAACAGCCCATTAAATATGGGTTGAAAGAGTTATTCTAAATATGAGAATATTCGGAATTATATTCATATTTTATCCATTAAAATATAGGTATATAATGGGTAAACTACAGGTCAAATATATATATTGCAAGTTTTCTATAAAATTTCAAAAAATCTTCTGTTACCAAGTTTTAGAAGCGATTTTTTAAAACATTCATATATGGGTCCATATTGATATTTCAACTCTCGACCTTCATCCTACGCTTCCCAAAAAAATAAAGTTTATTTTTAAATAATATTTTGAACTTCAATATTTCATTTTTTCACCCATACCCTCGACCTCCGCCCCAAACCCACGCCCACACCAGCCAGCCCCCTCACCTCCCACCCCCCCAAAAAATAAAAATTTAAGTTTATTTTAAAAATATGTTTTCAAATTCTAAATTTTACTTTTTTCGTCCCTACCATCGTCCCCCATCATCCCCCACCCCCCCCCCACCCCCACCCCAAAAAAAAATTAATTTGATTTTAAAAAATATTTCTACTTCAAATATAAAATTTTTCACCCCACCCAGCCATCGTCCACCAACCCCCTACCCCCAATCCCACCCCCACCCTCGACCTCCCTCCCCCCCCCAACCCCCAAATTTTTTTTGAAGTTTTTTTTTACTTTTATAATAAAATAAAACTAAACGAAACATTTTAGACTGATTTCATCTTAAAAAAGACTAAACTATTTTCTCCATATTGAATTCTTGAGTAAAGAACTATTTATTCATGAAATATGGATAAACTAGTATTTTATCCAATCCATTTATTACCCAACCCATTTTTACTCATATCAAATATGGATGGGTTGAATGATTACCTATTCTATGTTTACCAGTTTTCAACCCGACCACATCTGATCCAACCCACCCATTTACACACCACTACGTGCAATCAAAGTATATATTAACAACATATTGAAACAGGCGCATAACTTAACTAAGGTTATGTTCTTCTTCTTTTGAGAATTGTGAGCCGTAATTGATTTCCTCCTTTAAAAGTAAAAGAACAATTAGTCCTTTTAACTTAGATTTAGTCTTCTTTATTATTTTTTTTACCAATGGGTCATGTGACACTAGGTATTGAATAATTTATCAACTTAGCCCAATAATTAACATTCAATTACCTAAATTTTTTACAATTGCCCATCACTAATTAATTATTTAAACTATCCCTTAGTCATATAACTATAGTTACTATTAGTCCAAAATATTCATTTAACATATTGAAAGAATCTTTTATGGAATAGCAAGTTCTATTACTCAAAACGATCAAATAAGTCGTTAAAGGTATACTGTGGGTCGACTGACTTAAACTACAACATAAATCAGATAGTATAATAATGATAAAAGGCTTTAGTATTTTAGGTTTAGAATGGATAAAATAACCTATGTTAGGAATGTAATACAAAATATTAATTTATATAGATAAAAATGAGAAATACCAAAAGATATGTTAAACTTTTAAATTAAATACTTAGAAGGTCATGAACATATAGTTTATGAGAGTCATAAATATGAAGAGTTTCAATTGAATAACTAATTAGATATGTGTTGTGAATGTAAATATTAAAAGATAAGAAAAAAAATATACCATTCACTTGATTCTTTTTAATGCATTATTCAATTAATACAAATTTGCTATCAAGATACAATATCATGAATTATTTATACATAAAGTACAATTTTCTAACTTTTTTTTTGGAAGAAACGGGATATATATATATATATATATTATAGTTAGAACGGCACATTATCATTGGTAGTACTAGATATTACAGATAAGTTCCCGAAATGAGCTAACTTATTACAAGAGGACCGGAGTAGTTGTTTACTAGCTAGAACTCTTTCTTTGTCTTCTTTGAGGTAATCATCCACAACTACAGGAGGAGTAAGTAGTACATATGATTGAGGGGTCATTGCTAGCTGAGAACTTATCTTACATAAAAAGTCTGCTACTTGATTTCCTTGTCGAAAGTTATGGCGGACCACTGGATTCCCCAACTTCCTCAACGTTGATCTGCAAGACAAGATAAGAGGAGAGTTCAGTGAGTAGGGATCTTCTTCTTATTCAAGGAGTTCGGTAGATTCTATTTCAACTTCTAAGGGCAGAAGGTTATGTACTTCCACCAATTTAAAGCCTTCGAGAAGTGCTTCTATTTCAGCCATTACATGGGTGTGACTGTTGGTTTTCTTATAGAAACCAGCCATCCAGGAATCCCGTTCATCACGGATAACACCACCAATGCCACTTGTGTTTTCTTGTGGTATGAAAGAGTCCTCAGTATTTCGCTTGAAGTGGCAAGCGGGAGGGGGAAACCAATGGGTGTGAATGGGGATGGTGACTTCCGGATTGGAAGGTGCTGAAGAGTGGTAAAGATATTCAATAGTTCAACTTTGACTAGAGAGGTCGAGAGGAGAAGAGATTTACCATTGTGGATATTATGGTTTCTGTTCATCCGTAGTATCCAAATAGCTTGGGGAAGAAAGACAAGCCATGTATAACAGTTATCGTTGATTGGAACAGCTAAGAGCTTGAGCGTGTGAAGCCAGTGGTTTGGAGATTGGAAGTTTACATTATTCATGTTAATTCCTATACATGTAACCAGAATTTTTTAGCTATGTAACAATCAAGGAAGATGTGTTTGGTAGTTTCATTCCCAATATGGCATACTTGACAAACCGGGTTAGAAACAATATTATCATTATGAAGATAAGCTCGGGTAGGAAGTCTGTTATGGGCATAAATCAAGAGGAAGAATATAAGTTTTGCGATAGTTTTGAGTTGCCAGATCCAAATGCAAGGAAAAGGTTATGGTGCAGGTGGATTGAGAAGGTAACGGATTGAACTTGTATATACAACCAGAAGTGGTGTACAACCAGTAAGAGATATCAAAAGCTCCAGCCAGATTACTGAGGCTAATATTGGAGATCGCAACCAAGATGTTTGGAGGTATATCTGAGGAAAGTTTTGACAAATCCCAGTTGGAACCATCCCAAAGAGAAGAAAGCTTGATATGTTCTTTGCCTTTCTTGAGGAAACCATGTAGAATATTTCTAAGGGGAGGATTCCTATAATCCAGTGATGATGCCAAAATAAAATGGAATGACCTGATGTAGGGGACCAGGCACTACCACTAGAGCATAGATCTCTTACATGAAGAAGGTTTTTCCAAATAAAAGATTGGAGAGTGGTACAAATTTCAGTTGTATCTGTGGGTACGGGTTTTGGCCCATAAAGAGTTCTTGCCAGATATCAGCCGCTACGCAAGTCTTGTGAGGAGGGTCGTATTCTTGGTGGTTGCACGTTGCAGACCCAAGCCACCATTATCTGTAGTAGTAGTGATTTTTTCCATGCAACATAATAAAGTTCTCCGTTTATGACTAATGGATCCCCAGATGAAATCCCTCTGAATTTTGTCTATGATGTTGCATATTTTTTGGTGGAGTAGATAACATTGCGTAGAATATGCTGGTATAGCGTTGAGGGTGGATTTTGCAAGAGTGACGCAACTAGCAAGGGTCATGAATTTTTTTTCCAACTAGCTAGTTTTTCTCTCAAATTATCATTGATTTATTGAAAATCTTTCGCTTTATCATTACTGTTGAGGATAGGGAAGTCAAGGTAATTACAAAATTGAGATGATGGTGGAATGCGAATGAGATTTTTTGGATAAGGTCTGTAGAGTTATTATCACAGCAAGGATAGAAAAAAACCTTTGATTTGGTGTTGTTGATTTTTTGACCAGAAAGCGTGCAAAAGTTAGTGATACATTTAGAAACTGTGTAGCGGTTCCTCTAGTGATGAGGGTGAGGTCCATCGGCAAAAAATAGGTGGGAGAAGAGAGGCCATGAGTGGAGAGTTGAATCGGGTCCTATTTGGAGAACATCCACTTGGTGATGAATATAGGCGCAGAGGAGTTCCAAGCATATGATAAAAATATAAGGAGACATGGGGTCGCCTTGTCGTATCCCTCTTGATGGGGAAAAGAATGGTGTGCGGTTTCCGTTAACCGTGATAGCGATGCTAGAGATTGTGATACAATGCATGATGAGTTTGCTGATCTTTTAGGGAACTTAAAGTAGATTAAAGCTTGTTAATAAAAAAACCGTTCCAGCCTGTCAAAGGCTTTCTCGAGGTCGATTTTGAGCATTATCATACCTTTTTTACTTTTAATCTTATTAGGCTTATTGTAAATCTCTTGGACTAGTATGGCATTGCCGTAGGCTCTTCGACCTTTGAGAAAGCTAGTTTGATAAGGTCCAATAATATCAGCTAAGTGGGGTTTAATGCGATTTATAATGATTTTAGTGATTACTTTATAAATGGTGTTTCAAAGGCCAATATGTCGAATGTTTTTAAGGTGGTTGGCAATAGTGAATTTTGGAACGAGGAACAAAAGAGTATTGTTTAAGGATGGAGGTACATTTTGGCTAGAGAAGGTAGTATGGCAACATTCAAGTACAGATCTACCAACGATGTGCCAATGCGATTGAAAAAAGTGGCGGTGCAGGCCATCCGCCTTGGTGCTTTAAAGGGTTTTATGGAGAAGAGGGCCTGTGTAACCTCAAAGTCACTCAAGTTCTCGGCATGCTAAAAAAACTAGTTGATGCATTCTTTGACTCTTGTGTTGGCCTATTACTAGAAACTAGCAATATTTTTTTTTATAATGATAACATTTAATGGTTAGATGTTTTATAATATTTTTAATAGTGTAGAGATAAAATAGTAATTCAACTTTAGTTTTATTTTTTCCCCTTATTAATAGTAAAAATGAAAGTAAAAATAAATATTTAAAATCTAATTATACATGCTAAAATTCAATATATAGTTCCTGAATAAAGTTTTCCCTAAACCAAAAGGATTCTCATTTGAAAAGTAAAAATTAGTAGATAGTGGGGCGTGTGAGGGTGGGGGGCGGGGGCGGGGGGAATGGTGCAACGTCTCTACATATTTTTTTTGTTTTTACTTTTTTGAATAATACATCCATCTACTCTTCAATGACTTTCCTCTTTGTTTTTTGAAGGATTGATCATTCCATTTAAAGTTGTATATTTCTTGGAGGATGTCAAACAACAAACTGTCCTACTCATTCGTAAGTCAATGTAATGGGACTTGAGAATTCCAAAACTAAAGTCAAGTTTTATGATTTCCCTTCTGTAACATTCCGAAAAATTACATGTCTAGTGAAGAGCACAATCGGTCTTTAAGAATGTGTATTGGAGATACATAGGCCTTTCAATGTCCAATATTGAGAAATATTGGACATATTATAGAAAATTGGTTAAGGGGTATTAACCAATTTCTATATAATGCCCAAATAAGCACAATATTGGGCATATTAGAAAATATTGGCTTAAAGGGTGTAAGCCATTTTTTCTAAGTATTAATGAGCTTGTTTAATAAATGTACCTGCAATGAAGACCCTAATCTAAATTTTTTGACTTTATATTACACACAATATGTACTAGGCATCCAAGTGTAAAGCCTAGTACCATAGCACATGACCATTTAAAATGATCATGTATATTAAGCAATGCCCAAGGACATGGTGAGGGTCCTTGGGACAATAAGTAAACATTCCTAAATGAATCATAAATAATAGTTATTGAGAAAAGTTAAACCAACCCATGTGCAAGCACATGTGCAAGGCATATGAAGAAGCTGCCAAAGGAGGGGACCAACCTAACCGAATTCGGTTAGGGTAGTTATGGGGGAAAACGTGCATAAGGAATCACTTCACGTGGGACTAAACTCCCTACAAATTATAGACTCTAACCTACTGCCCTAAATAACTAAATAATCTAGGACTAACCAAATTGTACCCATTATTGCACCCGACAACCTAGGACCAAAACCGGGTTGACACTAACCTAGTACTAGTTAAAGAGGCAACCTAGTACCTAACATAGAATGGTCCAAAAGGTTAGTTATGGTCCTAACAACTTAGGGTTACTTTATTAAATCCCCTAGGTTACCTAATTAATTAATTTATAAAAATTAATTAATTTAAAAAGGTCTAAAAACAAAAATAAACATGAAATTTTCAGATTCCGGTTAAGACAAGAAAGGAACAATCTAGTACCTAACCTAGGATGGTCCAAAGAGTTTGTTCAGATTCTAACGACTTAAGGATACTTTAGTAATTATCCTAGGATAATTAATTAATTAATTTAGAAACTTAATTAATTAATTTAAAGGGGAAAAACCAAAATCACAAAACAAGTTCCAGATTTCGGTTAAAACAAGAAAAAAACAATCTAGTACCTAACCTAGGATAGTTCAAGGATTAGTTATGGTTATAACGATTTAAGATTAATTTAGTAATTATACTAGGTCACTTAATTAATCAAATTATTCATTTAATTAATTAAATTAAAGGGGTCAAACTGAAATTCTTACACTAACCTAGTACAACTCAAGAAACATCCTAGTACTTAACCTAGGATGGTCCAAAAGGGTTAATTTTGGTTTCAATGACTTGAGGGTACTTTAGTACTTACCCTAGGTAACTAAATTAATTAAATTAAGGATTTAATTGAATAATATAAAGTCAAAATGTTGACCAAAATCATAGTCAACGCCAATTTTCAGATTTGACTAAGTGTTGTGTTCTTCTATGTTTAGTCAACTTATGAGGTTTTTATAGTAATTAGTTAATTAATTTATTTAATTAACTTATTAAACCCTAAGTTAACTAAGTCAAGGTCAGTTCCTAAATCTAAAAAACTAGTTCAAACTCAAACAAATACACGACTGAAACCAGAAAACAAGCGTGAGAAAAGCAGTGAACAAAACGCAAGAAAAAAATAGAAAATTTCTTAGATGATTTTCAAGGTTTCTTCGAGGTTTCTTCTAGGTTAGTTCAAGGTGGTATTCGTATATTAAGTTCTAATTAAGGTATAAATTTCTCTCCTGGACTTCTTTCTCCAAGAGAACTTTCTTTCGAATGATTCCGAGATCTTGAAAACTAGGGTTGTTTCCCCTCATTCTTGTCGAACTCCTTTCCCTAATATCCTTGTTACGATTTCAATGTTGAATAGGTTAGAAATCATGTCGTTGGTATGTGGTGTTGGACGATCTTAATGTGTATTTGACTAAATAATGATTGAATGAATCTATTAATTGGACTCGTTTGATGTTAAGTGTTATTATGTGAATTAAAAGAATGATACTATGTTAAAGATATGTCCGAAAATGTTATGTGTAAAGATGTTACGATCTGTTGTGCATACTTGTTGTAAATATGACGTTATAAAGATGATATATTCATCAAATGCTAATATGATGCTGTTCAAGATGTTTAAAAAATGTTATGCCTAAAATTATGTTATAAGGTTAGCTAAAAAGAATCTCTGTGAAATCATAATTTGAGTGAATGTTTGCCTTATGTCAATAAAATGACTGACAAAAACATTGTTCAAAATTTAAATGGGAATTGGCTATAATGTTATCTCTAAATAAGTAAAAGATTGGCTAATGTATAATGTATAAAAACTTAAGCATGTTGCACATAAAAATTGGCTTATGCCAACAAATATGGTTATGAAATCTATGCCCAATTATTTATGTCAATACTAATCGTATGCCAATAAAATGGCTAACAATACATTGTCTAAAAGTGATGTATGTAAATGAATATACTATTATGTTAAATAATAGAAATATTGGCTAATGGTTCATACATATTAAATTTAAATATGAACATACGTAGAATTGACACATGCCAACAAAAATGGTTATGTCGTTCAATATTCAAAGGTTGAGGCCAATACTAATCATATACCAATCTTGTGTAGTTAGAGTATCTAATCATAATATAAGCACTTCTAAACTAATTCAGTGAACCCATAATCAAAGGCATGTCACTCATTTGGACAACTCTCAACATGCTCTAAAATAATGACATATGAACTTATGAAACTCATTGAATGAAGTGTTCATCGTCCATAAACGATGATATGAATCTACTACACTAAAGTAAGTAAGTAACGTAAGTTATAATATAATTAAAGGGGTCTAAAGTAAGTAAGTGATCAGAAGGGGTATTAAAAGAAGTGAGACAAGTCTCACTTACACATAAGTTACTATGTTAAAAGAATACTCACATATGACGTGTTAGAAGGTGTGAGCCAGTCTCATTAACAACAAAGGATGAAATGTAAGGAAAATTCACATTTCATCAATGTAAAGTAAGGATGACCAGTCATCAATAGAGTAAGTAAATCTCAACCTAGAAGTAAGCCTCCATAATGCTTGAGTCAATACTAGAAGATAAAGAACAAATGAACATTCATGTAAAGGGGTGAGTAATTATGAATAGCAAATGTGTTAATGTTAATGAATGTGGTGACAACATGATAAGAGGCTAATGTGAAAGATGAGAGCAATCTAAAACGAGCCTAAGTAAATGTTATCAAAACGTACTCACCTATGAGAGTGTAAAGATAATGAAGAGATCGGTCTCTATGTACACTCTAATGAACGTATTTGTAAAGAAGATGAAGAGACCAGTATCTATGTACACTCTAATGAAAGTATTGAGATTGATGTATACTTAATACTAATTATGAGATGAGAAATTATCTATTGAGCTATGATGTCCTCATACTAGAACTCAGTTTCCATGTCGTACGAGTTGAATGAAATGAAACTTTATACTGAGCACCGATAGGCTAGCTATGAGCGGTAATGCCTTCTTTCGGGAAGTGCGGAGGTTCACGTAACTCTCATAAGATGAGACTGTCCAGCATGTCGGGTATGCGTCTCCTTATATCTCCTAGTCATCGAACCTATACTGCCAATATAGGGATCTGGCGGGGTTCAATTCTCATGTACGCTAGCATGTTTTGGATCACTTTGGGTGGTGATTCCACCTCTTTTCGGTGTGGGGTAGACACTGGATTTCATGATGCTCACATGATCTATGTCGGTTAAGGTTTGAGTTCCTCAAAGTATGAAAGATATGAAATGAACGATACTGAAGGTGTTTGTGCAAGACAATCAGGAGGTGAAATCAGATTCAAGTAATGACATTAGGTCATTCTTAGTCATTGCACTTCATGATACCCATGAGAGTCTTAAACTTCATCCTAGGTTTAGCTGGTGTTTACATCAGCCTACCAATGAATGAAATAAATAATGTAAAGTACGAATGAACAAATAAAGCAGACTCTGTGTTTGCTAAAGAAGGCCCTCGGGTTGAGGTCTCATATGTTCGGCCCTCACTTGAGATGTCTTATGCTACATCAATTATTCCAAAGTCTCATGTATATGAAATGTATAATATATAAAACATGAAATTAATGAAATCAATTGAATGATCAATAGAGAATTGTTGATGAAAGGTAATGAATATATAATGTAAAGAATGACTCACTATAAGGTAGGGAAATCATTCCTTAGTCCTTTTATTATATACATCGGTTCATTGTGAGTATGGGAATACAATTAATCATTGAACTTGTAAGTAAAACATAGGACCAAAAGAATTATTGACTACAAAACAGAAGAAGAAAAAGACTGAAAAATAATCTAAGTGTACAAAGAGTAGCTCTCGGCCTAAGAGGATAAAAAATCTCAAATCTTCGGTCCAGTTGTTCTAAAATTATGTTGATGATACTAATGTTTTGTAATCATAAATAAAATGAGTTGTGTGCTTTGAATGCATTAAAATACATTACATTCATACCATAATTCACAACTAACGAATTAGGAAAGTCTAATGACTAGACTTTCCAGAAATGACATGTTGCTTAGAAAGAGCTTTCATTTATCATGCATAGCTTTATGTGTATGTGTGCATACATCCATACTTAGTACAAGTGGTGTACTAACCCCTTACTATTTACTATTTTTATAGGTGCAGGTCATAGGATAGGTTGACGACACTTGCAGCGGTTTGGACTTCAGTGTTTCTCCAAATCATTTGTTAGGTTCTCATGATTTCGAGGATGCTATGGATTTAGTCTAGCCTTAGTTTTAGACATAGCTAGTGGATGTTGTCCCTAGAATTTATTTCGCCCCTTCATTTCAAAGTTTTTTAATAAGGCCATGTTTCGCAAACTATTTATGATACATTCATCTTCTGTTTCGAATTGATTCTTTATGTTAGATGGTTGTTCTCTTATGTTGAGCTTAGTATATGATGTATCTAGTTAATAATTATACGAAGTCTGTGCATAATTTCTACATATAAAAAGTTTTAAAATTTTCTGCCAGTTTAACTAGATGAATGTGATGAATGCTAGATGGGGCTTGTCTGCGACCTCTGAGAGGTCAACGACACCGATTGCAATCCGGATTCCACAATCCGAGTCATGACACATTCTACGGCCCGTAAAACTTCCTACAATCCGTAGAAAGGACTCGTAGATAACTGGTTCAGTATCAAAACTAGTCTTTCCCTTTTTAATCCATCTTTTCGATTTTCTGAAGTGTTACAACTTCATCTGTTCAAAATATGCAACTTTTCCTTCCCATTAAAATTTCAGATTTTTAAGGTATTACAAAATTATATCTTATGTTGTAATTTCACGCTAACAAAAATCTATGAAGAAAAATAATAAATAATTCTACAATTATCTTTCTATATATGAAGTGAATAATGATCAAGGATAAAAATATAATTTCACGCTAACAAAAATATACCAATAATGATAACAAAAAAATTAAATAGTTCTAGAAACATGTTAAGTTTTTGTTATTACCATTTACTTATTTTGTTATTACTTCACTTTCTTTCTCTTTTCTTTTGTGAGTTATTGTGATATTCATTATGTTTATAATAAAAGCCTACTTTTTATATAAAAATATCATGAATTAATTATTAAAATATTTATTTTGGCTCTAATTAATATACTGAAAATAAATTAGTGCGATAAATTAATAATATATATTAGATTAAAATTAAAGAAAAAGATGTCAAAAATAACTTTTCAAATAAAAATAAATAGGATGATATATTTGTATTAAAGATGACCAAGAATAAAAAAATAATTTCAGTCTAACAAAAATCTATCAAGAATAAATAATTCTACAAACATCTTTCTATATATGAAGTGAATGATGATTAAAGGTAAAAATGTAACTTCATGCAAGCAAAAATCTACCAATAATGATAACAAGAAACTTAAATAGTTCTAGAAACATCTTTAGATATTATTATTATTAGTAGTATTACCTCATTTTTGTCATATCTTCATTTTTTTATGAGTTATTGTGATATATATCTATTTATTATATGAAAGTAAATAAATAATGATTACGCTTAACTCTTGATAATTATATATCAAGTTAGGTAGAACCAATCAAAATTAAAATTAAAATTTATATTAAAATTTATATGTATATTAAATTTTGTCTATTGAAATATTTTTAAATTTTGTGATCTTAAATATGCTATATAAAAAAATTTAAATTCAGAAACTATTTTCTTTTTAATGAAATAAAATAATAAGTTCATATAAATAGAAAATGAGGGAGTCATATCTTAAAATTAAAATATATATGTGTTATTATCGAAATGTGCTTTCATATATTATTTTTTTAAAAAAAAATTGTTTGCCTTCCTTCTATTAATTTGTGCATATATGTGGAGTTTTAAAGATTTGAACATTCTAATATAGAAATATAATGATTTGAAAACTTTAATTCTTCGTTTCAATTTCAAATATGTTACATGTTTAAAAATTACAAAAAAAAGAAGAAGCTTAAAACGCAATGTAACAATTTATGATATTTTTAGAGAAACATAGTTAAAAAAACATAATGAATTTTGGTTGAATCCCTTATTTTTATCGAAATAAAAAAATTTGCATATATTGTTTGAAAGTAACGTAATAACTAAAAGTACTATGAATCATAGTAAAATGACGACTAAAAAATGTGAGAATCATATAAGAAATTTCGTTTACTTTCCTAAAATCACTTGTATTACATAAAATAAAATAGATGGAATAACATATATTATTCGAAAATAACATAAAAGGTACATAAATTAACAATCTAAAATATTTTTTCGGAAAACACATAAAAAATTTAGTTCACTTTTTCCAATTTCATTTGTGTCAAATAAATTGGAAGAAAAAAACTAAAATACGTTGGGTCTGCGCTGAAACGTGCACATGATATATATATATATATATATATATATATATATATATATATATAATATATATTGATAAATAGAAAATGATAAACTGTATGTTCTATGAATAGTGGGCGTAAATATTTTCTTGATTACTATTAAAATTTGCAAAATCAACATCCAAATCACATTTATTATTATTCATAGTACAAAGGTAGATATATACCGTGATCTCACACTTCTCTATTGCCATCAATTGAATTTATCTTATTGATTTGATTTTTTTTTTCATTTTAAAATTAATTGTAGTATGTATAAATAATAAAAAGTCACTCTAGAAATATACTTTCTCTAAATAGGTAGATATTAAATATATTGTTGGAGTTCTTACTTAAAAATATTGATATTTAATATAAAAGTTATACTTAATTGGATGTTTTTGTTGGAGTATTATATTATTATAATAGTCATGTTAGGGAGCATTCAAGTTCCATTGAATTGTAAGATTCTCGTAAATTACACTTGAATATTTTTGAAAAGTGAAGAAAAAAAATATTATACTTTTTTAAAAAAAAGAGGAAACTCCTCGATTTAAATATAACAAATGGTAGTATGTGCATGTGCTTATTATGCCTTAGCATAAAATTCACAATTCTTACGAAAAATCATAATTCTTTAGAAAGGACACAAATCATCGAAAAAGTCACAACTATTTATACAAGTCATCGTAAGGATAAAATGTGAAGAGCCCTTATTGTAATATGATATAAATAAATATTATATAAAATGTAGAAGATATACTTTATAGAATGTTTTAAGAAAAAGAAGAACAATGGAAAACTTTAAAAAATTATCGTTTAAAAATGTAAGAAAATCCCTCCTTTTATAGCCAACAACTGATAGTGTATGAAAAATGTATATTGTGCCTTATCAAATTAAGTCACAGCACTTTAGAAAACTCACAACCCTTCAAAAATATATACTTCATTTAGTGTTTTAGGGTTTTTTCTTTCTTTATTTTTTTTTCTTTTTTCTTTATTATAGTAAATTATCATTTAAGTTAGTTGGTTTATATTTCTAAGGAAATATAGATAAAAAATAGATATAGATTTGTCTAATTTTAATTTGATATGAATTTTATAAAAAAAATAAAGAAGAATGTTAATATGAGGACATGTTGAATATATAAAAATGTCTTTTAACTTTGTAGTTTGAAACATGCTCCCCCTTCCTCCCCCTCCCCCCCCCCCCCCCCCCAAATAAAAAAAAAGAAAGAAAAAAATTATGTTAAATTGAATAACATTAAAAACAGAAAAAATAATTTTGAAATCGAGGAATAATTATTAAATCTAATTTGAACTCTTCAAACGAGTTTTTAATCAAATCCTTTTTCTCCGAAAGTTTGAGTCTTTTAATATTGTGAACACAAAGTTGTAGGTTGTGAAATATAAAATCATCAAACTTCTTGTCGAGTAGGAGTTACTGCAAATGTGTATATGTGGAAATGAAAATAAGTAATTATCTTGATGGTCTTCTCATTTGGAATTGACTTATTCCATTTTCCTTGTTGAACCAATTTTTTTTATATGCATTATTTATCCACAAAAAATATGTTAAACATAATTTTATATTTTTTTTTCAAAATTTTTTCTTGTTTTAAGAAAAGAAGAATCAAAATCTTACAAAATTTCTAGATTAAAAATGTGAGACAACTCCTCAATCTATAGACAACAAATGATAGTATTAAAAGGTATTTATCGTGTTTTATCAAATAACTCAAAATCCTTCAAGAAAATCTGAAGCATTCAAAAATGTCATAACTTAACGAAAAAGTCACAACCCTATATAGAAGTAACTACTCAACAATGTGAAAAGGTGTAAAATTTTAATTTAATATAAAATAAATAAATTAATATAATATAAAATATTAAAAATATATTAAGGGTGTGTTTTGTATCCAATTTTCTCATGTTTGGTTGGGACAAAAGCTTTGAAAAATGTTTTTCAAATCAACTCGTTTTCCTCAAAACTAAGGAAAATGAGTTCCCATCAAAAGTTAAGGAAAACATTTTTCAAAACATTCATCCAACTTCAAATTACATTTTTTTTTGAAAAACACCAATTTCTAAAAAATATTTTCGATTTCATAATTTTATATATTCACTCCGCCCTCCCCTCCCCCAATCATCTTTTCACCCCCTCCAAAAAAATTATATTTTTTCAAAAAAAATATTTTTAATTCAAAATTTTATGTTGTCACCCCGATCCTAGATGCCCACCCTACACTACCCACCCCGGCAACCCCCATCCCCCATCCCCCACCCCCCACCCCCCAAAAAAAATAGATTTATTTTTAAAAATTATTTTTCAACTTCAAAGTTTCATTTTCTCACCCCTAGCCTCGACCCCCAAAAAAAAAATTAAGTTTGTTTTTAAAAAATATTTTGAACATCAATTTTTTATTTTTTCACCCCCTATCCTCCATCCCCAGCAGCCCCCTCCCCAAAAAAATTAATTTTGTTTCATCCCCCCCCCCCCCTCCAAAAAAATTATGTTTTTATTTTCTAATTCAATGTTTTAAATAGGGTGACTTATTTATGATTTTTATTATATAATGAATTATATAAGTCTTTAAGCATTCCACACGACTTCACGAAATTTAATACAGGTGAATAGAATTGCCATAATTGATCTTAGCATGAACAATATTTTCGGTCGTTGGTTAAAGGTGTATTGTGAAATTGGGGTCTTCGAATAATTAAAATAGTTCAATGTTTCATGCAAGTTGCTTGGGCGGTAGTTTTGGTTGCTCTAGCGGTGCCACTGTGGCAGGACAAATAAAGTCGTAAATGAACCCCAAAACATCTTTATTCGACACTTTTTGGTTTTTAGAGATAAGGAACAAACTCGTGTCTTTTTTTGACAGTTTCCCACCATTTTTTAGGCCAAAGCTATAAGATTTTAACTCCCTGAATCTGTGTTTCGATCCGTCAAATGTAGTCTAAAGGGTAATTATTGATGGTGGAGGGTTTTGATTAGGAATTTATGATGGAAACAACTCTAATTGGAAGAACTGAAATCGTGGGTTTGATCTAGGGTACATAGAATTGTTATTAATGCGATTTAGTAGTCATTGTTTATTGACTCTCATGTTATTATGGTTGTTTGTAGACTAAGAACAAGCATAACGAATCTGGAAAATGAAGGATCAGGTTTCTTGGGGTTCAAGATTTTTTTTTGTAGGTGATGGTTGTGATTATATGATTGTGTGATGTTTGTTTGTTTTTGCTTCACTATGATGCATGTATGTATGTAAATGTTGCATTATTGATCACACATGCTGTAAATAAAATAGATGAATGATGAATGTCATGAACCATTACTTGAATGTATGATCTTGAAAATATATTTGTGATTGCTGTTGTGGCTGGTTGAATTGGTCGGGTGTTGCATTTTGACACACAGAGTAGGGTCGGTGCCCACGTTCCATTATAATTATGAGATCAGTTGCCACATGCTGGCATAAACACTGGATCGGGTACCATGTTCTTGTATGTTAACTTTTTGTTTTGTGTTCCATTAGAGGACCTATTATTTGTTATAGTGGCATATCTTGAGAATTGTGAAATTGTACTTTGTTCGTAAATGTTGATAATATTGTATATGTTCGATATATGCATGTGATCATATTGTTATAATTACTTATGTATGTTCCACTTAGTGGGATTGTCGTGTGATCCTATCAGTACATTGTGGTTGTGTACTGATAGTGCACTTGCTCTTATTTTGTTGCGTATAGGACATATTTCGACGGCTATTTACAGACATTATTTAGAAGATCATTGATCGTCATTTGAATCAAGGGTGAGATAGTTCATCAAGGCTTCCTTGAGTTCTCTTGTTTTTTATGTCTACATTTCGGACATTGACTAGTTCTCTAGATTTCTTGTGATTATTTGGGTTGTACCTATTTTCCTTAAAACTCTTGGTTCACTTATACATGGTTTGCTACATTGACTTTCAGATTCTAGGTTATTTCTTCGCATTGTTTAGTTGTTACATCTTTTGGAAGTTTATGGAAACTTCAATTTTAGCAATTTCACTTACTCCCGTAACTTAAATACTAGTATTTTAATTGGAGCCAGTTAGTTAATTAATATTAATGGTTCTCCCACCATAGGGTTAGTGTGGATGTCAATCACGATGGTCTGGATCGTGATGATATATATATATATATATCGTTAATGCAATAAAAGAAATATAAATGTTAACACGGAACCAACCTCGTCATGCGAACACCTACATACTACCACTAAGTAGGAGAACCTTATTATCACAATAGCTACAACATGCAGAAATTTTTATTGAACGGGAATAAATATACTAATAGAGTTTAATAACTATGAACCGTATACATAATTTTGGCAAGACTTGTAAAGTAATTAACACCCCATAGGATCTAGTCTTAATAGGTATAAGAGCTACTAAGAGTACAAATTCCACGATAAAATAAAAGAATCAACTCCCACCATGCGAAAGAAAAATAGAAGTTGTTGGAGAATTTCTTCGTCTTCACCTAATAAAACATTACCAACCTCTATCTACACTATGTGTAACGACCTGTTTAGTCGTTTTGAGCAGCAGAACAAATTCTGGAAAAACTGGCTGGAACCACGGACCCAACGACGGACCGTCACAGGCTCGACGGACCGTCGTGGGTGTTCCGTTCCATGACACTTAGAGTTTGAAAATCGGGTACTGAAAATCGACTCTCTGTAAATTGTGACGGACCTGCAGGACGTGCCGTCACATCCACGACGAACCGTCGTGAGTCCCGTTGCAAAACACTTCAACTTTTGAGAAATTGGTGCAAGAAAACGAGTTTCTGACCGTCATGACGGAGGGGCCAGGACGGACCGTCACAGGGGTGACGGGCCGTCGCAGCCATCTGGAATTTGGGGAGGACACGACGGCCTGGGTGACGGACCGTCGCACCCACGACGGCCCGTCACAGGTTGTGCAGTCCTAGGCAATTTAGGATTTCTTTCCTCGTTTTAAGGGTCGTTTTTGACTATTCTTTCCTTAATTATAAAGATTGAGGGGTAACATTAATAAGTCTAATTACTTAAGGGTTAAAAGGGGTAACCTTAAGTGAATTAGTGGGGTTTTATTGTCCTTTTTCACACTTAATTATATGATTAATTAGGGTAAAGGAAAGAGGGTTGAATAAACAAAGGAGAGAGAACAGCAAGAAAGAGAGAAACGATTGAGGGAGATTGACGAGAAGAAGAGAGCTTTGGGAAGATAGCTTGTTGATTCCAATTCTTCGGTGGAGGTAGGTTATGGTTTTGTATTACGATATTCGTAGTGAACTCTTGATAGTGAATAATATGTGTTGATGATATTGTAAACCTGTCTATATGCCTATTGTATGTTTGTATGAATATGATTATGTGATGTTGATAATACAAGCATGATGAAAACCATTGAATCCCAAATCTTGAAAGAAACTTTAATCTATGATATTAATGATAATGCCTTGGTATAAAGGAAGGCTTGAGGAATTAAAGTGATTGGGATTGATGATGCCTTGGTTAGAGAAGGCTTGATGAACGGATATAATGAGATTAGTGGATCGGAGTGTCACGTTCCGACACATAGAATTAGTGGATCGGAGTGTCACGTTCCGACACATAGTATTAGTGGGACGGGTGTCACGAACCGACACGTAGATATAGGGGATCGGAGTGTCACGTACCGACACATGTAGGGGATCGGAGTGTCACGTTCCGACACATGTAGGGGATCGGAGTGTCACGTTCCGACACATATAGGGGATCGGAGTGTCACGTTCCGACACATATAGGGGATCGGAGTGTCACGTTCCGACACATAGTGGTAGGGGATCGGAGTGTCACGTACCGACACAAGAGGAAGAAAGATAATGAATCTCGAAAGATGATAATATATTCAACATAATGAACTTAATTCCCAAATGAGTATGGTAATGAGGCTTGAGCCCTCATGAATGAACTTGATGGTGTTATTGACGAAATGATACTTGTTGTTGCTACATGTTGAGTTTATAGTTGATTTATAATATTAATTGATATATATTGTTCCCTATTTTGAGTTAACCGATGATATCTACTCAGTACGTGTGGTTGTACTGACCCCCTACTTTTATGTTTCCCTTTGTTATTTGTGTTATGCAGCAAACGTTCCGTCAACTTCGACTCAGCAGTAGATCAAGCCGTCTTCACTCCATCGGAAATTCAGGGTGAGCTAATGCGTCTAGCTTGGACTGGGTCTCCTTCTTCAAGTCTTGATGCCTTGAACTTCCGGCATGGACTAGTTTTTAATTGTTTTTAGCTTTTTAGACATTCTTAGATTAGTAGTTTGAGATAGATGTTCTTGTGGTGATGACTTCCAGATTTTGGGAATATTAATAATAGTTTGAGTTGTTTTTCTTTATTAATGAGTTTAAGTCTTCCGCATTATTTTCTGTTGAAATATCTTGAAATGTTAAGGTTTAGATGGGTTGGTTCGCTCACATCGGAGGGTAAATGTGGGTGCCAGTCGCGTCCCCGATTTGGGTCGTGACAGACTTGGTATCAGAGCATTAGGTTCATTGGTCTCATCACACAAGAACAGGTCTAGTAGAGTCTTAAAGAACGGTAGGGGGACGCCTTTACTTTTCTTTGAGAGGCTATAAGACTTTAGGAAAATTCCATTCTTTCATTCTTTCTTTCGTGCTACTACTTGAGTCCAATTGGTATCTAGGTGATACAAATTGGTAGCTGACCATCTTCACTCTATTTCGCGGATGGTTAGAACTAGAGCACGACCGCGCCAGCAGCGACAACGGCAAGACAAGAAACGTCTGAGCCAGCCACTGGGGCTGTAGCTCGAGGAGGATCAGTGGTAAGAGGTCGTGGGAGGACGTCCTCTAGAGGGAGAGGACGAGCCCCTAGCCCATCTGATGCTAGGGCGGTGACTCCTCCACCGACTGAGGAGGTAGCTAGAGAGGGTGAGGAAGGGGAAACTGAACAAGGGCAGAATGAGGAAATGCCACCCCAACCTACCCCAGAGATGATTAATCAGGTTCTGGCCTATCTTAGTGGTTTGTCCGACTACAGGCCTATAATGACAAACGATTAGCATGAACTTTTCAGTAAGTTCTTGAATTGAAACCTCCAGTCTTCAAGGGTGCTAAATCGGAGGACTCCTACGATTTTCTGGTTGAATGCCATGAGCTATTACACAAGATAGGTATAGTAGAACGATTTGGTTTTGAGTTTGTGACCTATCAGTTTCAAGGGAACGCCAAAATGTGGTGGCGGTCACATGTTGAGTGTCAACCAATAGAGGCACCACTATGACTTGGGCGTCATTCTCTAACTTATTTGTGGAGAAGTATATCCCCCGGACCTTGAGGGATAGGAGAGATGAATTGCTAGACATACCTATTCGTGTTCTACTCCGGTGGGTGAGTCTGTGATAGTGAAAAGGTGTATAGGTCTTGTTTGTAAAGAAGAAGGATGGGAGCTTTCGAATGTGCATAGATTATCGACAGTTGAACAAGGTAACTATTAAGAACAAGTACCCCATTCCTCGCATTGATGACTTGTTCGATCAGTTACAAGGTGCTTGTGTCTTCTCAAAAATAGACTTGAGGTCCGGTTATCACCAATTGAAAATACGCGCAACAGATGTGCCAAAGACTGCTTTTCGAACTAGGTATGGGCATTATGAGTTTGTGGTAATGTCGTTTGGTCTTACTAATGCCCCTGCTGCCTTCATGAGCTTGATGAACGGGATTTTCAAGCCATATTTGGATCTCTTTGTGATCGTGTTTATTGATGATATACTGATATACTCCAAAAGTAAGAAAGAACATGAGGAGCATTTGAAAATGGTGTTAGAGTTGTTGAGAAAGAAAAAGCTTTATGCGAAATTCTCCAAGTGTGAGTTTTGGCTAGATTCAGTGTCCTTCTTGGGGCACGTGGTTTCTAAGGATGGAGTGATGGTAGATCCATCTAAGATTGAGACAGTAAAGAATTGGGTAAGACCTACAAACGTGTCAGAAATAAGGAGTTTTGTGGGGTTAGCTAGCTACTACCGCCGATTCGTCAAGGGATTCTCTTGCATTGCTTCCCAATTGACGAACTTGACTAAGCAGAATGTTCCATTTGTATGGTCAGATGAATGTGAGGAAAGCTTTCAGAAGCTTAAGACTTTGTTGACTACCGCACCTATCCTTACCTTGCCAGTAGAGGGCAAAAACTTCATTGTTTATTGTGATGCATCCTATTCTGGGTTGGGTTCAGTGCTAATGCAAGAGAAAAATGTGATTGCTTATGCTTCAAGACAACTAAAGGTGCATGAACGCAACTATCCGACCCATGACTTGGAGTTGGCCGCGGTAGTATTTGCACTAAAGCAATGGAGACACTACTTGTATGGGGTTAAGTGTGAAGTCTACACGGACCATCGTAGTTTACAGTATGTCTTCACTCAGAAAGACTTGAACTTGAGACAGAGAAGATGGATGGAACTACTGAAGGACTACGACATCACTATCTTGTATCATCCAGGGAAGGCTAATGTTGTGGCAGATGCCTTGAGTAGAAAGGCCGGAAGCATGGGAAGTCTAGCTCATTTGCAAGCTTCTAGACGCCCATTGGCTAGAGAAGTGCAGATTTTGGCTAATGACCTTATGAGGTTAGAAATAAATGAGAAGGGAGGATTGTTAGCTTGTGTAGAGGCAAAATCCTCTTTCCTTGATCAGATTAAGGGGAGACAGTTTGACGATGAGAAACTAAGGCGAATTCGAGATAAAGTGTTGCAAGGAGAGGCTAAGGAAGCGATGATCGATGGGGAAGGTGTTTTGAGGATCAAGGGAAGAGTATGTGTACCCCGCATCGATGATTTGATCACCACTATTCTTACAGAAGCTCATAGTTCCGGATATTCTATACATCCTGGTGCAACCAAGATGTATCGCGACCTAAAGCAACACTTCTGGTGGAGTAGAATGAAGCGAGATATTGTTGAGTTTGTTGCCAAGTGTCCAAATTGTCAACAAGTAAAGTATGAACACCAAAGCCCGGAGGAACACTTCAGAGAATGCCCATTCCTGAATGGAAGTGGGAGAGAATCGCAATGGACTTTGTGGTTGGTCTTCCAAAGACATTGGGTAAGTATGACTCTATTTGGGTGATTGTTGATAGGTTAACTAAGTCTGCTCACTTCATTCCTGTCAAGGTGACCTACAATGCAGAGAAGTTAGCCAAAATCTACATCTCAGAAATCGTTCGGTTGCATGGAGTTCCACTCTCAATCATATCAGATAGAGGTACGCAGTTTACTTCTAAGTTTTGGAGAACACTACATGCTGAATTAGGTACTAGGTTGGACCTTAGTACTGCATTTCATCCTCAGACCGATGGTCAGTCTGAGCGAACGATTCAAGTTTTGGAGGATATGCTTCGCGCATGTGTGATAGAGTTTGGTGGCCATTGGGATAGTTTCTTACCTTTGGCAGAGTTTTCATACAATAAATGTTATCACTCTAGTATCGACATGGCCCCATTTGAAGCATTATATGGGAGGAGGTGTAGATCTCCCATTGGTTGGTTTGATGCCTTCGAGGTTAGACCTTGGGGGACTGATCTGTTGAGAGATTCTATGGAGAAGGTGAAAGCTATTCAAGAGAAGCTTTTGGCGGCTCAAAGTAGACAAAAGGAGTATGCAGACCGAAAGGTTAGAGACTTGGAGTTCATGGAAGGTGAACAAGTCTTGTTGAAGGTTTCACCCATGAAAGGGGTGATGCGGTTTGGCAAAAGAGGTAAGTTAAGTCCAAGGTACATTGGACCATTTGAAGTGCTTAAAAGAATAGGGGAGGTGGCTTATGAATTAGCCTTGCCCCCAGGGCTGTCCGGAGTGCATCCGGTGTTCCATGTATCCATGTTGAAGAGATACCACGGAGATGGAAACTACATTATCCGTTGGGATTCAGTTTTGTTGGATGAGAACTTGACTTATGAAGAGGAACCGGTTGCTATATTAGATAGAGAAGTTCGCAAGTTGAGGTCGAGAGAGATTGCATCCATCAAAGTTCAATGGAAGAATCGACCGGTTGAAGAAGCTACTTGGGAGAAGGAGGCAGATATGCAAGAAAAATACCCACATCTGTTCACAGATTCAGGTACTCCTTTTCGCCATGGTCTTTCTTCTTTTGATCGTTCGGGGACGAACGATGGGTAAATTGGTATCTATTGTAACGACCTGTTTAGTCGTTTTGAGCAGCAGAACAAATTCTGGAAAAACTGGCTGGAACCACGGACCCAACGACGGACCGTCACAGGCTCGACGGACCGTCGTGGTGTTCCGTTCCATGACACTTAGAGTTTGAAAATCGGGTACTGAAAATCGACTCTCTGTAAATTGTGACGGACCTGCAGGACGTGCCGTCACATCCACGACGAACCGTCGTGAGTCCCGTTGCAAAACACTTCAACTTTTGAGAAATTGGTGCAAGAAAACGAGTTTCTGACCGTCATGACGGAGGGGCCAGGACGGACCGTCACAGGGGTGACGGGCCGTCGCAGCCATCTGGAATTTGGGGAGGACACGACGGCCTGGGTGACGGACCGTCGCACCCACGACGGCCCGTCACAGGTTGTGCAGTCCTAGGCAATTTAGGATTTCTTTCCTCGTTTTAAGGGTCGTTTTTGACTATTCTTTCCTTAATTATAAAGATTGAGGGGAACATTAATAAGTCTAATTACTAAGGGTTAAAAGGGGTAACCTTAAGTGAATTAGTGGGGTTTTATTGTCCTTTTTCACACTTAATTATATGATTAATTAGGGTAAAGGAAAGAGGGTTGAATAAACAAAGGAGAGAGAACAGCAAGAAAGAGAGAAACGATTGAGGGAGATTGGACGAGAAGAAGAGAGCTTTGGGAAGATTAGCTTGTTGATTCCAATTCTTCGGTGGAGGTAGGTTATGGTTTTGTATTACGATATTCGTAGTGAACTCTTGATAGTGAATAATATGTGTTGATGATATTGTAAACCTGTCTATATGCCTATTGTATGTTTGTATGAATATGATTATGTGATGTTGATAATACAAGCATGATGAAAACCATTGAATCCCAAATCTTGAAAGAAACTTTAATCTATGATATTAATGATAATGCCTTGGTATAAAGGAAGGCTTGAGGAATTAAAGTGATTGGGATTGATGATGCCTTGGTTAGAGAAGGCTTGATGAACGGATATAATGAGATTAGTGGATCGGAGTGTCACGTTCCGACACATAGAATTAGTGGATCGGAGTGTCACGTTCCGACACATAGTATTAGTGGGACGGGTGTCACGAACCGACACGTAGATATAGGGGATCGGAGTGTCACGTACCGACACATGTAGGGGATCGGAGTGTCACGTTCCGACACATGTAGGGGATCGGAGTGTCACGTTCCGACACATATAGGGGATCGGAGTGTCACGTTCCGACACATATAGGGGATCGGAGTGTCACGTTCCGACACATAGTGGTAGGGGATCGGAGTGTCACGTACCGACACAAGAGGAAGAAAGATAATGAATCTCGAAAGATGATAATATATTCAACATAATGAACTTAATTCCCAAATGAGTATGGTAATGAGGCTTGAGCCCTCATGAATGAACTTGATGGTGTTATTGACGAATATGATACTTGTTGTTGCTACATGTTGAGTTTATAGTTGATTTATAATATTAATTGATATATATTGTTCCCTATTTTGAGTTAACCGATGATATCTACTCAGTACGTGTGGTTGTACTGACCCCCTACTTTTATGTTTCCCTTTGTTATTTGTGTTATGCAGCAAACGTTCCGTCAACTTCGACTCAGCAGTAGATCAAGCCGTCTTCACTCCATCGGAAATTCAGGGTGAGCTAATGCGTCTAGCTTGGACTGGGTCTCCTTCTTCAAGTCTTGATGCCTTGAACTTCCGGCATGGACTAGTTTTTAATTGTTTTTAGCTTTTTAGACATTCTTAGATTAGTAGTTTGAGATAGATGTTCTTGTGGTGATGACTTCCAGATTTTGGGAATATTAATATAGTTTGAGTTGTTTTTCTTATTAATGAGTTTAAGTCTTCCGCATTATTTTCTGTTGAAATATCTTGAAATGTTAAGGTTTAGATGGGTTGGTTCGCTCACATCGGAGGGTAAATGTGGGTGCCAGTCGCGTCCCCGATTTGGGTCGTGACACTATGACAAAAAGGCATAACAAGAGTAGTATCAGTATAAAAGACATGTACTGGTATGCATCATTGTTTAACCCTATACCCACCACATAACATAAGAACACAACTAGAAAGATTATGTGATAAACCACTCACTTTTCCATCTTTACCCTCTTTGGAATACCTCAGAATTACACTAGCATCCTTATTACTAAGTACAAACCACCTTCCTAGTCAACCTACTTACTAGGTTCTTGATCATAGTCTAACCATTTTGGCTCTTAGAAAATCAACAATTATAATTACAAGCACTCTAACTAGCAACTCACGTCATACCCTTACTTTCTCTTCATATTACCATGCCCTTGGCACACAACACGTTACATTGTTTCATGCTTTTAAATACTATCCTCAAATTCCTTTTCCAACGTGGGATCCACCTAAGTAATTACATCACGTACACCACCCCCACCTTTCTCCCTTAGAACACATGGAAAAACCTTGATATAAATTATTATATCCCTTGACCCTTGGCCTTCCCAATTGATTCTATAATGTTCACATAACATAAAATAACAATTAGATATAAGTCCTCATAACACTATAAAAATTTAGGGAATTACATATCATTTATCAATACAAACCATATCCATTTCAAAATCCTCCAGAATACACAATTATGTTAGGTCATTGGTCATCTCATGCAACCAAAACCCAATTTAGTATATCATAACATGGTATCAGATCCAATATTTAGGCAGGAATGTCGCAATCGATATCATATTTATGGAAGAACGTGGCAACCTATCCGTGTTAGTGTGTCGGAATGCAACACCGAAGCAATTACGAAAGCTACAATCACAATCACAAATAAATTCTCACCATAATACAATCAAGTCATGATTAACGACATTCGTCATTTACCTATGTGATCAATAACACAATATTGCATACATAGATATATTATAATGAAGCAACAACAACATATATCACAAAATCGCAACTAGCAAAATGAAGTATTCATCAATTGTAATGACCTAAACCATCGTTATTTATAAAGAGAAAAAAAGGCACAAAAAATCAAGACCCAATCCCACCACAATGAGACAGATGTCGCTTGTGCAGTGGCACCACAACAAACTCTCAATTTCAAGAAATCCTTATTTTTTATCTGTCAAAAAATAACATATAGGTCGTAAATTACCCCGAAAACCCCAGAAAAGTTATTTCATGATTGTGAAAAAGGAGTACGAGCTTTCTAGCATGAAATGGAGGAATCTTGTGAGATCTTCACCAAATTCATCATAGCGAATCTGGAAAAGCTGAAAAAGAAATCAAACTCCGTACAAATTTCTTGGCTCCCAAGTAGGTTAGGGTTTCATGAATTGAGTAGTTGTTAATCCATGCTTATCGTGTAATATATAAAAGTAATTGTAGGAGATATGTGCAGACCTTCGTGCATCCAGTAAATTCCATGGAAAAACTTATAAACTTGTGTGTATTTAGGGTTAGTGCTTGATGTACGAAATTTATGATTAATCTAGTGTTCTTAGTTATTTTCTTCAGTAGAATTCCTTCATAAGACAAGGGTATCTAGTAGAAGATAATGAATTTTGGTATATGTTAGGTCTAACATATCGAAGTAACTCTGTTGACACCCAATTTTGACCGAGCTTTAACCATTTTTAAGAATGCTATTCGATCAAATACGCATTTTAAACGTATTTAAAGTTTAGAATTTTTAGTCAATTTTGATTGGAAATTATATATTTTAGTATGTTTTACTTTATAAAATTATCGTAAATATTATTAAAATATTTTAAAATTATTAATGAACTTCAAATGCTTTAAAATTTAAATGATTTTCAATTATATAAAAATATTTTAATATATTGAGTATTTTAATTAAATTGAGTCCCTACACTTTCCTTAAAATTATTTAAATTCTAGCCTATTCTATTATAATTTCTGTCAATTTCTAGCGACCAATCAAATTTTATTACAATCATAGCCACTCTTTCATTTCAATTTTAGCCAATCTCATTGCAATTTTAGCAATTCCATATCTTTTTCAATCTAATTTCAAGACTTCATCTATTAATCTCATCCCTTTATTTAAATAATGAAATTCTAATCAAATCCTAACCGTCCATCTCTATCTAATCTAACGGTTGAGATCAACTTTTCCTATCTCTCTCTTTAACACCAAAATATCCAAAATCTAAAATTTTAACTAATTATCTTTCTCTCCCTTCCTCACCAGTCGCCGCCCCTCTCTCCCTCTCCTCCATTTTTCCAGCGAGGGAGGCAGCCGGACAGAAACACCAGCAGCAGCTGCCCCTCTCCCGCCTCTCTCTCCCCCTATCGTTTCTTCTCCTCTTCTTCTTTCTCCCTCTGTCCGCCTCCCTCTACCCTTCTCCCATAGCCTCTTCTTTATCCCCTCTCCTTCCACCAGCCATCGTCGGAAAACCAACAGAAGCGACTGGAGAAAAGAAAAACAACAACTTCGACCAGCATCTGCGCCCAGCACTCTCGCGCAATAGAAGCAACTCTAACCGGCGCACCTCTCTTCTCTCTCCCTTCTCCAGGGCCACTCTCTCCTTCTCCTCCTTCTCCTTTTTCCCTCTGTTTTACCTGTAGCCGGCGAGGACCACTGGTGACTGGTAAAGCTTCCATCGGTATCAGCAGCTACTCCATCCAAGCAGTCGCCCCCTCTCCTCTCTTCCTCTCTTCCCCTCGTTTCTCCCTCCTTTCTCCTTCTCCTGTTCTCTTCTTCTTCTTTTGCAGGGACAACATAGGCGAGCTCCAGCAGAAGCAGTCGGCGACCAACAGTAGCCGGCAACTAGCAAGGCCCTTGCGTCTCTATTCCTCTCAACTCCGGCAAAGTTCAAGACGGATCTCAACAGATCCATCGTGGTATAAAAATCTTATTTTATTATTTATTATATCATTTGTTCAATTCTTTGTGATTCATATGTTCTTGTCAATAATATTTTATTATGTTCATTATGTTAGTTATAGTTTTGATTGTTAAATAGCGTAAATTGCTATTTGTGAATGCTAAAGTGTTGATCATCACTAGCACATATCTTATCTTCTTGACATAGAATATTTTTTACACTTGAATTAATCTAGATAGTATTGTTGTTCATATGGGATGTCATAGCTATGATTTTGGTGCTTATTGAATCAATCAGATATGGTTTTGTTTTAATATAATTTTTGTTCATCTGATTCTTTAACTGTTCACAATTTGTTTTGCTATTTAGCATCTGTCAACTTTGCTCCAGTATGACAGAAGTGCTTGAAATTAGCATGTGGAGGGAAGATTCTTACGTTTAGTGTATAGTAAACTTTATTCAATTGATGTGAAAAGGGATTAACTTATTTGTATTAGCTTATTTAAAGTTTTAGAAGATTTCACATTTTGGTAAGAGAATAAATGTTAGGCTTATTATACTCTTTGTTTAATGAAATCATAGTATTGTAAATTGATTACCCTCCCTTTGTTTCATATTAGATAGATTTCGTACTGCTTATTTTGGGAAAATAATAACTTTGATTTAGGTTTTTCTTTATTTAAGAAAAAATATAATTTTACTCTTCCTAATTTTATCCTTATTTATGTACATTTGGTAATAAAATACTTTTAAAAAAATTGATTTGGCTCTCCCCGATTTAAAGAATATTACTCTTCCTAATTTATCCTAATTTATTTCTATTTGGTAACGTAATATTTTAAAATCCGATTTTGGCTCTTATTTTATTTAAGAGAAAATAACATTATTTTTACTAAATTTTACTAGTTTATGTTTTTAATAAAATATTTTAAGATTTCCTAAATTTGGCTCTCCTTTGAAATAAGGAAAATAGTATTATAATTGATTCCTTTAAATATTTATTTTCCTTATTTGTTTCCCCCCGCTTCTACTATATAAGAGACCCCTTCTCATTCTTTCAATGGACTAACTCATTCACACACTCATCCACTAACTCTTACTACAAGTTCTCTCAATCTCTCATTGCTCATACATACATTCATTCTCTCAGCTCATCATTCACTCATTTCTACTAATACAAGTGGTACCTTGTTCTTAACTCTCTATCATTCTCTTATTGCTCATACTTGAATACTAATAATATTGCTCTACTCTTAAAAACAAATTAAGATTCTGACAAATATTCAAGTGCTTTTGCTACTTTGCTGTGTTCGGATTATGTTGTCTATATTATTGATAATCTTTTCTGCATAATTGGTTAGCCTTGTTTATTAGTTTAAATTTGATTTTTGCATAATTGTAAATATGTGTGTGTTCGAAAATGAAACAACAGAGAAACATACAAGTTAGTTCATATCCTTTTATGTGTGATAATATAACTATGATTGTTCATTATCTTTTTTTTGTATGTTATTTAAATATATATGAGAATAATCTATTATTACGAGTATTTTATATTACAACTATCTTCTCATTGAATATGTGTTACAATACCTTTTCTACCAGGTTTTGAACTTAGAGTTCAAGATGTTGAAGAGTTGCCTAGAAGAAATTGTAGACGAAGTCGTTCATTTTATTGTTATATATATGTTTATTTGTTCTTTATTTTACTTGTAATGGTTGTACAACTCTTTAACTCTATATATATGAAATGAATTTGGGGGATCATCTAAGGGAAAGAGAAATTATGTGCTAATCATCTCTTTATTTGCAACTTATTTGTGTTAGAAGCATGCCTATAGGATTGTGATTATGTGATAGTTTGTAACATCGCTTTAGGTTTAGCTAAAATAAGATTACTTTTGCCATTAATCTCATATTTAATCTTGTTCAATCATTGTTGATAATGTGTTTTGACTCCAATTGTCTTGTAGAATCTATTTATTCGATTTGCATGATTGCGCTCATAGTTTTAACAAATAAAATAATTATGTCCATTCCTTGCTTTATTTCACTCACCAACTCTCTTATATAATAAGTTAAGGTTAAGTAGTGATATCTCAACAATTGGTTCATATTACTGTCATATATTTGTTAATATATAGAATTTAGTCAATTGAATTGGTCCCCAATAGTTTTAATTGGTCAAAGTGGCTTTAGCATATCGATTATTGTAGCTCAACTAAGTTCTCTTTTAACTGCATCATCATATTTAATTCATTTAATTGGATATTTTTGGCTTTTATGTTTCAATAATAATAATAATAATAACCTTGCATGCACACTTAGAAGTTACATATATCATTGTCTTATACTTAGAAAGTATGCTTATAGGACTAAAAAATAAATTTCCAGCATGTTTATAATTGAGTAAAAAAAAGGTTGTTCGAAATTAAAATTAGTACAAAAATAATTATGTTGAATTAATCAGATTTTACTTTATAATTATTTCCCACCGCTTAAAATCAACAGTTCTGTGTATGCCTCTTGGATTTTGTTATTTCAAAGTTTACTATCTCAAATAAAATCTGCTCTTTTATCACCTAGAAATCCTAATGTTAGGTATAATTTATTAACTATTTGCTTGTTAAAAACTATTTTCTGCTCACTAAAGAAACAATAGCTTCTACATTTTTTTTCTAAAATGATTTTCCAATTAATTCTGCTTTAAACATAATTAATTATTTTTCCATTTTAAGTAATTAGTTTCTGCTTCCATAAGCTAAGTGCCTTTAAAATAATTAATTTTATTGATTTTATTGTAATCCTCTACTGTATTTAAACATTTTTACATCCTAGACACTTCACCACTATTCTAGAGTCAATAAATAAATAAAATAATATCTTTTGCCCTTTTAATAACATCATGTCGATTGCTTGAATGTTTGTATGTCACACACTTAGCATGGAGATCTTTCACAATTATGTGTTGTTTGCAAGCATGTCTAGTTGAGTTTTAGAGGCCAAATTGAGACTTGTATTGCTAAAATGACCGTCTTGTTTACTTTGTTTGTTTGGTTTGGTGTCTAGGGGGCCTTATATTTTATTTTGTCTAAACCCACTCTTTAAGAGTCCAATGCCTCTTGGACATTAAACTAGGACAACTAGGCACCTTTCAGGTACGAAATGCATGTGGTGGTGGGATATGGGTAGTTGGCCCTACGGAGATGATGACATCGACTCAGGCTTGAAAGAAAAACTTTGGTTTTGTCTGTCCCTATACGGCAGCCTATCAGAAAATAAAAAGAAAAGTCGAGTGCTGATCCAAAAAGTCTCTTCGAGTCCCCCTTCCCTTTTATCCCTTTACTTGTATGTTTTAAATTATATTTGTTTGGGATAGATTAAAATAAAAATAATAAAATTGGTTTCATATTTATTTGTCTCTTTTCTATCCTCTCGCTTATCTCTTTTTAATTGTTTAGTATATCTATTTCATTGCTATATCACCTAGTCTCACATGTTAGATTTAATAGAAATCATTTTAATCATTAATATTTGCTATCACCTAGCCTATATTAATTAATTGATCAAAATAATAAAATGGTCTCATTTGTTTCATATTTCTTATCACCTAGTAAGCATCCTACTTAAATAAACTAATAAATGAAGTGACCTTATTTGTTACTTGTAACCCCCACATAGATTGCATGAGATATATTCAGGACCCACATTTGTGGACCTCAAGGGATGCCTAACACCTTTCCCTCGAGATAATTTGAACCCTTACCCTGATTTTTGGCTCGTTGACCTTAGCTAGACTTAATTAGGTTAGATAGGTGCTCTAATGCGCCTTTATTCGTCAGGTGGCGACTCCAAACTCAAAATCCCAAAAGAGTTGTTAGGTCGTGCACAAAACCCGTTTTTGCTAAAAATGGCTCGCGAAAAACTCGTTATCGAATGATGAGTAATTTTAGGTCTACCACTAATGACGGACCCTAACGAAGAGCTAGGGCTAAACTTGGCCTCTTTTGTCATAAGCAATTAGGGATTAGTAGGTGATAGCAGTGAATCCCTGATTGTATGATGTATGCATGGTTTTGGTCCATTATGATACTTGTATGTGCATGAATATTGCACTATTGGACACGTTTATTGTAACTAAGATACATGAATGATGTATCTATGAATCATGTTGTAAATGTATGATCTTCATGATGTACTTCCGATTCTATTTGCGGTATGTGATTGGGGATCGGATTGTCACGTTCTGTCAAACTAATTTTGGATCGAATTGTCACGTTACGACATACTTGGGATCAGATTTCCACATTTCCACAAGCTTAATTGGGTCAGGTTGCTACGTTTCAGCAAAACTATTGAATCATATTTCCATGTTCTGATAAGTTAACTTGGATAGGGTACCACACCGGTGCAATAATAGTTTGAGTTTTGATTCTGTTAGAGGACCAACTACTTGTTATAAGTTGTAGCAAAAAGAATGTTATATTTTGGTATTGTGATGTGTTTACAGTTGTGATGATTGCGTTTTATCTAATGATGATAGGGTGTGGTGAAACTCTGTGTCACTATATAAGTGTGGTGTGATGTGTAGATATCTTATGAAGTGTACTTGTCAGGAAGGAGTGATATGTCAAGGTGTTTGTCTAGGTAAGTAACCAAGGAGAATGGAGAAATTGCTTGAGATTGGGGCAAGGAGAGACTTTATAGTTTGGGGTAGATGAGGTGACAATACTATAAGAATGTGTCAAGATTAATTGATAGAAAAGGATGTTAACGGTGGTTGAGATTATCTAATAAGGTTAGCAATGTTTAGACCATGATTTAATTGAACTGGAGGTATTAGTAGTTGAGAAGAAAATGGTTATTAGTTAGAGTATTGGCATAAGTTGAGGGTATTGTAAGAAGGTGCAAGGCTGGAGATACGAGTAGTACTTTCACGATGGTATTTATTCTTTTCTTTATATTAAGAGGTGGGCGTCGGGTTGACTGATGATGTTTACCACTACATGTGGTTGTACTGATATTACTCTTTCTATGTATTTTTCACACAGTCTAGATGCAGGATTGCTGATGTTTCATTAGGTGAAGACGAAGAAATCCTCCAACAGCTTTGACTCTTTTCATGTGGGAGTTGTGTCCTTATTTACTTATTGTCCAATCAATACTCTAAGTAGCTCTTGCACTTTGTAGACTAGATCATTGGGGTTGTTAAACTACTTTTTTCAAATTTAAAAAGAGTGTATTTAAAAGTATTATCTATTAAATCTCCTTAACTTTTTTCACTCTTCTTTATTTTCCGAATGTTTTCTTTGTTAGGATATGAAGGTTCTCCTACTTAGGTGTTAGACTGTGTGTCGGCATGGTCTGGTGGGTTGGGTCGTGACATCAACATATATACTTAACAATAATTCGAACAACTTAACCCTAGTTCATCAACTAAGGCTTCTTTTGATGATTAATCATCTTTGTTCGATGCACGAAGGTCTATACACAAATCCTATCATTGATTTACATTATAATACACAATGTCCACATATTTATCACTGCTCAATTAATTAAATCTAGCCTACCTTGGTGCCAAGCCTCTGCATGGAATTATGGCTTCAATTCTTATTTTTCAATAGTGATCTTGACTGGAAATCCACCATCCCTCACGCTCCTTAAGCTAGAAAACTTCTTCGCCTTCCCAAGCTAAGAGCAGGTTTTTGGGGGTTGTTTAAGTCTAAATTAGATATTTTAGGAAGAGGGAAAAATTAAAATTTCGTGTTATTTACATTATTCCTTACCTATCCCTCTCTAGCGCCAACTTACCCCACTGTAGCACCACGGCCCTAGTGGCATCTGGCCCACCCAGGCGGTATAATTACATTTAATTTTCCTAATGTTTTCCTTTTATTAAATAACGACGGTTAGGGATGTTACAATAAGGAAAAAAATAAGCGAATAAAGAATAATCAGTCGTTTAGTTATTCATCCATTTAATAAAATTTTCGAGACAATCATAGTAAAGGCTATTTAATTAAAGTTATGTTATTAGAAATCATATAATGCACCATCAAATTAGATTGGAGGTATTTCTTTTCATCGAAATCCTAAAAGTTATCGTTTAAAATATTATCACTAATATTTAAGATATATGTTCCAATTTTTTATTCAACTTGACCAATATATATATATATGTGTGTGTGTGTGTGTGTGTGTGTGTGTGTGTGTATGTGTGTGTGTACAAGTCAATGAAGAAAGGTTCATGTCATAACTTAAAAAATTTTGGGGTATTGCCATATCTCCGCCTTGGGACCATTTATCCTCGAATTTCGACTGGTCTAATGATTGAAAGGGGTTACTCTTATTATATTGAAGTCTATCTAAGAATCATAAAGTATTTAATATAGGGTGATTATTCTGATCTAAATCAAAAGATTTGGGTTCTATACCTCTATAGGAAATCTCATCCCAATAACACTACTCCTTCAAATTATATTCAACTAACCTTGAGCTCATATCACGAAATAGTACCTTGAATTTTACACATGTTAACAACACCACATACAAGCTTAGAACCTTCACCACTCCATATGTCACATCCAGGAGAACCCCTTAGACATAACCGGTGCCATCGTCCTCGAAGAGGACTTATACTAGCCCTTTGCATTCATCATTATATTACATATCATAGCTAAAACACAGAAGAATTAAAACTTTTTACATATACCTAGTGAGGTTTACAAAGGCCTCTCACATACTACATATAGGGAGTTTACATAGACTCCTAGCATAGGAAGCTTACTATTTTAAACAACATAACCAATATACGATAGATAGTCTAATACGATCGTCTCAAATAAAACCAACTAAATGAGTACAATTGTGTGACATAGCCAATACAAAGTCAATATGTGATTATAGGCTTACATCAATGATTCAAATAATAAAGTAATGACAAATGTCCTCAGACAATATGACTACAAAGTTAGAATATGGAAAAGGTAACATCCCTGAACATAAGGACCTACCAAAACTTGGAAAAAAGAGTCGAGTCTTCTTCAATCGGCCTTCTAAAACCTCAATGGCTTAAACCAACATAATTGTAGAATACATTGAAATATGAGTTATTACAGAACTTGCACTAAGTATGGAAATAATGTACATAAAACATTTGAAAGCATGCATGAAATGAACCAGTTCTTTAGAAAACATGATAAGTCATTTGGTAAGTCTTTAATGCACATACAAGAGAGCATATACAATGGGGATCACAATAACATAAAAATATTCATAACCAAAGTCTGTAAGACCTAACAAATGACTTAGGTGAACTAGATCCTAACATGTTGGCATGATGGTCTAACATTCGAAATTGATTTATTAGGTGGTATTGAGGGAGTGACTAAGGATTAGGTGCATTGGAAGTCAAACGTCAAGGAACGAGTAAGTCGTTTGACAACTAAGTCACCTATGTGCCTTATATGTGGTTATATGTTATTCATGAGGTTTTAAGGTCCTTAAATGAGTTATTATATAATATATAGGCAGTGTGTCAAATTTATTGAAGTTTGGAGGTCAAACGTCCAAGAATGTCCATGACGTTCGAAAGTGTTACCTTGAAATGACCTTGTGTTTCTAGGCATGTTTCGTCGAGTTTTACGTGTTTGTTTTAGATGAAATTCATCTAAGAGGTGCTAAAATCGTATACAAGCATGTTTAGGTTGGAAAAGTATGGGAAAAAATCCCCAAGTATCATCCAAGGGTCCTTGAGGAAGGACCCAAAATGGTACCCAAAACAGTTAAGGACAGCCCAACCAACGGTTGGCAATCGATGCCCAATGGGTCAGTCGACACCCCTTTGGTGGGGTATCATCGACTGATACTTAGGAGAGGTGGACAGGAAGCCCATGAAAGGTATTAGTCCCAGACCACGTACCATCAGGACGGTCCGTTGGTCAATGGACGGACCATCTATGGGCAACCGTCGATGGGGTCTTCTCCCTGCGCAGGTTCACTGTAAGTTGAGGGGGAAACTTGTGATTTCACCCCACTTAAAAATAAGAGGATTGGCGGTTTTTTATGGGTCTTTTGAGTATTTTAAATGTGTTTATAAGCCTAAAAATCTAAGAAGATTTCATTCTTCTAAAATCAAAACCCAAATCCCTTATAATTCTCTCTAGAACTCCATTGGAGTCAAAACTCAAGCAAGGGCTTGGATTGACAAATTAAGTGGAGATTCTTCATAAAATCAAAAAATTAGCTTCATCAAGGTATTTATTTTGATACTTGAAACTCTCTTCATCAAGGAGCCCAACTTTCAAAGATATTTTCTGAAGTTTTCAAGTTGAATTGTCCAATTTTATGATCTATTCCACGGGTTCTTGCATTAATGATTTCTAAACATTGAATAATGATTGAATTGTTATGGTATTGATGATTTAAACCTAAAATAACCTATGAACCCATGAATTGGATGAACCTTAGTTTTTGACTAAGTTATGAGTTACTTGATATTGATATAATGTTGATGAATTCTAATGTAGTTTTAGTAGTCTATTGATTGATGTAATAATTGTAGTAAATTGATATCTAGGTTGTATTGGATTGATGAATGTGTATTAATTTGACCTAGTTTCATGAATATTGTGATAATTATGTTGAATTGTTGGTTATGGCCATGGTAAGGGCCTTGTGATATCGAATGTGGTTATTTGGCATTGGAATGAGGTGTTAAGGATGTTCTGGTGGTAATCTTCCGTATTTCCTTTATTTTATGTTTATTAGACTTCAATTATGTTATGAGTGGTATGGTCCACTTATGATGGCGGGGTGATGTTCTTTACTTGCAATTGATGTGGCCCTATCGGCGTTATTTTAAATAATATGATGATCATGGCCTTGCCGGCAATCTACTTGAAGTAATGTGATTAATTGCATAGTTGATTATGTGAAGTATGATAATATCTATCTACATGATAAGTAATGTGAAAGTATATGTTCTCTATTGATGTTATGTAGGTGATCATATTAGACTATGACTGTAGCTTTGTGAATAGAGTCCTAGTTGATGTATGCTATTCCTACTTGACTATATGAGTCTATGATGGTCATTATTATATTGATATGATAGTATATAGGATGAATTGAAGATGATAAGGGTTATTTCTATGTGCTTCTAGAATGACATGCATTATGAGTTAAAGTGAAGTATGTGGTGTCTTGTCATGGTTGACTTATGACCCTTGCTTGATGTATATATGAATATGTATGAATGTGAATATGTTATTTCTTGACTTAGCATTCTAAAATCTCTTAGTATTGAATGTATAAATGACATGTGACCTTAATAAAGCTAAGAGGGTCTTTTATGTGAAACCTTGAACCTAGTGATAAGGTTATGAATGTTGAAGTCATAAGCCGTAATGGTATCTTTCAAAGTAAAGGAATGATAGAATTAAATGTAATTGGCTCGAATGACATCATATTAATCCTTAGGAAAGTTATGATGAGTTTCTTGTCACCATTGTGAGGTAGACCTAGTGGACCTTTCTTTGGTAGGGTAAATATGATTGGATTATGAACTTGATATGGTACCCTTTTCTATGAAGATTAAGTGTGAATTACTCTATGAGAATGAAGGTTATAACCGAGTGAGTATGTTAAGGGATGTAGTTCTAGTTAAAAGAATGAAACTAGATTAGAAAGCATGCCTTTCATATTCCTTAACCATGTGCCTACATGGGACGTGTCTAATTTCTACCATTGGCAAGTAGAACACCCTTATTGGAGTAGGTTAGAACTTTGTATTCCATGTATTTCTATCATGGTCTTTGTCGGTTATTGCATAGTCTTATCATATGGAATACCTATTAGCATTAGAAAAGTTCTATGAGGTTTAGGTGGTGGTATTAGACTCTATCTAGACAATGCACACTAGGCTTTGAAGGTGTTACTTGGAGTTCATAGGTCTTGTTCAAGACCATTACTTGAATGTGCTTTATGTGTTGAATGTCTCCTAAATTAACTAATGAATGTAATAACTTACGTCTAGAAAACAAGTTAAATTGAATAACTAGTTATCTAGAGAAGTTAGGGTGAGAAGGGGGCATAGGAATGGTCACTTCGTATCTTACCTAGATAAGTCTTAAGAATGACTTTAGTTAAGGAATTGGTTTATTATGTGGATATGATCTAAACTTAGGAAGTCTTACGGATTATTAAGGTAGTCTTGAAGAGGTAAAATATGGACATTATCTTCATGATTTACTTAAGTAAGTCTTTTGATAACTTTTGGTAAGAGAATGTCATATAATCTCATTTGATGTGTTTGATGTCATGTTATTGTGTATTTGTCTTATTGTAAGTATTCTTGAGGATTATTTTAATATTTTTAGGGAGTTTGTATGGGCGGTCTCTCTTTGTGTTGCTTAAGTGAGTCTTAGGATAACTTTAGTGAGAAGACTACACGTTAAGAAGTGTCTAAGGAAGAAGTAGACAACTTCACTTTAACAGTGAATTCCTTCACTGTACAGTGAGTTGAGCTTACTATAATGTTGTCTCAAAAAGTATTGTTTAAATGTTATCTTATTTATGATAATAATATGATTTTTAAATGAAAAGATGCATATTTCTAATAAATGTCCATTTTCATGATTTTTATGCATAATGCCATACTTAGTACATGTGGTTGTACTAATCCATGCTTTTATCTATCTCTATTGTTGTTGGTAGGTGAGGAGCATTTGAAAAGTGAAGACTTGGATCATAGCGTCCTTAAAGTGAAGTCGAAGTATGTCCTCATTTGGTTCGAGGACATAGATTGTCTTTTATGTTTCTTAGCAAATTATTGTAATAGACTACGTAATTCTATATTTTGAAGTAAGGGTCGTATCCCAAATTTTCTCGTGTCTGAAGTTTGATGAGATTGAGACTTAGTATTTCCTATGACTTTATATGAAAGAGTTTTTAAAGACTGTGATATGTTTTGTGAAAAGTTTTAATTCCGCACTACTTTTCATCATGTATATGTGATGAATGATATGTAAGGGCTTGTACAAGACCTCCGAGAGGTCAAGTACACCAGTTGCAATCCGAGATTGACCCTAACTTCTAGGGTGTAGTTTCCGGATATAACAAGCTTGGTATCAGAGCGTAGGTAATGAAAGTAGTTTTAGGAATCAAGAAGTCCCATCAAGTCACCTCTAGTAGATCCTTGACCATCGGTGTGAGTTGCGACACATCTATGGACGACAGGCTATAGGACGATAGTGTTTTCCTTCTTTTATACTCCTATGTCATGCTGTAGAGTAAAATTTATGAGTACTCTTTTCTTATGATTTTCCTTGTGTTTCTAGGAAGATGAATACGAGGAGGACATTGGCTAGGAGAGTTGAGGAGAATGAGCTGCAAGAGGAGATTCAGCCTCAAATTGAAGAACTTGAACAAGTTTCTCAAGGTGCTCAAGTCCTTATTGTGGATGGAGGTGATGATGTCCCGGAGTTGAGTAATAGGTATATTAGAGAGGATTTGCTTGCTTTTGCCCGAGCCGTGACTACTCAAGTGAATTTGAGTATGGTGTCTAAAGTGAATGTTGTGGAGAACACTATGACGTCTAGGTTAAGAGATTTTGTCAGGATGAATCCTCCTATCTTGTTTGGCCTAAGGTGGTAGAGGATCCCCAAGAGTTCCTGGATGGAGTGTACAAGGTGTTGAGTGCTATGGAAGTTACATATAGGGAGAAGGCAGAGTTGGCTTCGTATCAATTGAGAGATGTTTCTCAAATATGGTACACTCAATGAAAAAATAATAGGCCAGAAGAATCGTGTCCTATTGAGTGGGAAGAATCTAAGGAAGTTTTTCTCGGTAAGTACTTTCCCCGAGAGAGGAGGGAAGTTAAGGTGGAAAATTTTAATAATCTTAAGCAAGGTAATATGAGCACTTAGGTATAATATTTGAAGTTCTCAATGTTATCTAGATATGACCCATCTCTTGAGTCTAATCCAAGGGATGAAATGAGTCGTTTTGTGACAAGTGTAGCCAATATAGTGAGGGAGAAATGTCGTATGATGATGCTACATGATGATATGACCCTAGATAGACTCATGGTGTATGCCCTATCAATTGAAGAGTCTAAACTTAGGAGGTGGTTAGAAACTTGAAAAGGGGTGGTTCTAGTGACCAAGAGCAATCTAGGTTTAAGAGAAGGGCTCAAACTCAAGAAGAACCTAGGAGTTTTAAGGTGAAATTGGAGAAATAAAGTGGTTTTCAAAATGTCAAACCTACATGTGTCACTTGTGGAAAGAGGCATTATGGTGAGTGTCTAAGGGTACCGGAAGTTGCTATGGTTGTGGTAATGAAGGACATAGAGTGAGAGATTGTCCTAATATTGATTCTAGAGGAAAAAAGGGTAAACTAGTTACTCCTAGTGTTCCAAAATATAATGCTCTAACAAAGAGGCGTTTCTATGTGCTCCAGACTAGAGGAGAGAAGCCGGATGGCAATGATGATGAGGGTAAGTCCTTGCATTTTTCTATTAGTGATATGAGTTCCTTCTTAGTGGGGGAGTATGGTTGGTAGATGGGATACAAAATCATAGAAGCATGTTGCATTGTGTTTATGATTTTTGTTGAAATTGAATTTCATTAACTTCTTGCATCATGTATTTTATGAAGTTATGAATATGTTGTAAGATATGTTTATATGATGTTAATTTGCATATTAACATATTTCACTGTTAAAATTTTCAAAAACTTGACTAATCGTTTCTTTGGTCAAATTGTTGTTATGTGGTTAGAACTGATGTATACGAGTATAATATTGAATATAAAATGAGTTTTCGTTATTATGAATGAAGCATGTGAGTTTTGTAGCATGATGAGTTATAGAATTGTTTTGTAGTTTCTTGTTGTGTTGTGATTCTCTTGACTATGTTAAATTGATGTTTTCTTCTTGGTTATGTGTTATATGGTATGCTCATGAGCTGTTTAGTTGAATCTCAATTCTTAGAAGTGTTTGGAGAGTGAGAAGTGTCGTTCAAGGAGGAATGTTGTCCAAGTGGGGGAGAATGTAAGATCTCGCAAATAAATTAGGATAACTAGAGACTAACATGTTGTTAATGATGGTATAATGTCCTCAATTGGTTTATAATATGGCATTGAAGCAGTGTCTAAGGGTTTAGGTGCATTGGAAGTCAAACGTCAAGGGATGACTAAGACGTTCGACAACTAAGTCACCTATATGCCTCATATGTGGTTGTATGTGTTTATGTGTGATTTATGAGTTTTTAAGGTCCTTAAATGAGTTATTATAGCATCTATAGGCAGTGTGTTAAGTTTCGTGAAGTTTGGAGGTCAAACATCCAAGAACGTCCATGACGTTCAAAAGTGTTGCATTGAAATGACCTTGTGTGTCTAGGCATGTTTCGTCGAGTTTTACAAGTTCGTTTTGGATGAAATTAATTTTAGAGGTTCTAAACTCGTATAAAAGCATGTTTGGGTTGGAAACACTGGGAAAACATCCCCAAGGACCATCAAGGGTCCTTGAGGAAGGACCCAAAGTGGTGCCCCAAACTGTCCAAACAGCCCAACCAACGGTTGGCAATCGACTCCCAGCATGTTAGTCGACACCCCGTTAGTGGTTTCTTGTCGATTGAGACTTAGGAGTGGCGGAGAGGAAGCCCATGAAAAATCTTAGTCCCAGACCACGGATCAGCAAAACGGTCCATTGGTAAAGGGGCGGACCATCTATGGGCAACCGTCAATAGGGTCTGCTCCCTGCGCAGGTTCACTGTAAGTTGAGAGGTGAACTTGTGATTTCACCCCACTTCCAAATAAAAGTATTGGAGTTACCTTAGGGGTATTTTGGGTATCTTATATGTATTTATAAGCCTAAAAACTAAGAAGATTTAATTCTTCTAAAATCAGAACCCAAATCCCTTAGAATTCTCTCTAGAACTCTATTATAGTAAAAACTGAAGGAAGGGTTTGGATTGACGAATTGAGTGGAGATTCTTGATCAAATAGAAAAATTAGCTTCATCAACGTATGTATTTTGATCCTTGAAACTGTCTTCATCAAGGAGCCCAACTTTCAAAGATATTTTTTTAAAGTTTTCAAGTTGAATTGTCCAATTTTAATATCTATTCCATGGGTTCTTGCATTAATACTTTAAAAACATTGAATAATAATTGAATTTTTATGGTATTGATGATTTCAACCTAAAATAAGCTGTGAACCCATGAATTAGATGAACCCTAGTTTTTTTGACTATGAGTTACTTGCTATTGATCTAATGTTGATGAATTCTAATGTAGTTTTATGTAGACTATTGATTGATGTAATAATTGTAGTAAATTGATATCTAGGTTGTATTGGATTGATTAATGTGTAGTAATTTGACCTAGTTTCATCAATATTATCATAATTATCTTGAATTGTTTGTTATGGCCATGGTAAGAGCCTTCTAATATCGAATATGGTGATTTGACATTAAATGAGGTGTTGAGGATGTTGTGGTGGGTAAACTGCCCTATTTCCTTTATTTTATGTTGATTAGACTTCAAATATGTTATTATTGGTATGGTCCACTTATGGTGGCGGTGTTATGTGCTTTACTTGTAATTGATGTGGACTTGTTGGTGTTATTTTAAGACTTGATGGTAATCTAATTGAAGTAATGTGCTTAATTGTGTAGTTGATTATGTGAAGTGTGATAATATCTATCTACATGATAAGTAATGTAAAAGTATATGTGTTGTATTTAAGTTATATAGGTTGTCATATTAGACTATGAATGTGGCTTTGTGTGTATAGTCTTAGGGTTAATGTATGTTATTCCTACTTGACTATATGAGTCTATGATAGTCATAATTATGTTGACATGATATTATATAGGATTACTTGAAGAGGATAGGGGTTATTTCTATGTGCTTCTAGAATGACATGTATTATGAGTTAAAGTGAAGTATGTGGTGTCTTGTCTTGGTTGACTTGTGTCCCTTGCTTGATATATGTATGAATGTGAATATTTGATGTCCTTACTTAGGATGCTATAATCTCTTAGTCTTGAATGTATTAATGACGTGTGACCTTAAATGAAGTTAACAGGGTCTTTTATGTGAAACTTGAACCTAGTGGTAAAGTTATGAATCTTGAAGTCGTAAGCCGTAAAGGTATCCTTCAAAGTAAAAGAATGATACACTTAAGGTTAAATGGCTGGAACAAAATCATATTAATCCTTAGGAAATTGATGATGAGCTTCTTGTCACCATTGTGAGGTATCCCTATTGGACCTTTCTTTGGTAGGGTAAATGTGATTGGGTTATGAACTTTATATGGAACTCTTTTATATGAACATTATGTGTGAATTACTTTATGCAAACGAAGGATAGCACCGCGTGAGTATGGTAAGGGAAGTAGTGAATTACCCTTCAGATTCCATAACCATGTGCCTACATGAGATGTGTCTAAGTTCTACCATTGGCAAGTAGAACACCCTCATCCGAGTAGGTTAAAACTTCGGATTTCTTGTCTTGCTATCACGGTCTATGTCGGTTATTGCCTCTTCTCATCATATGGAATACCTATTATCAGTAGATAAGTTCTATGAGGTTTAGGTGGTGGTATGAGATGCTATCAAGGTTGCACAATAGGTTTTGAAGGTTTTACTTGGAGTTCCTAGGTCTTGTTCAATACCATTACTTGAATGTCCTTTAGGTGTTGAATGTCTCCTAAATGAACTAATGAATGTAATGACTTAATTTAAGAAAAAAAAGTTAAATTGACTAAGTACTTATCTAAGTAGTTAAGGGTTTCCTAGTTAAGGTATGAAGGGGGTATAAGAATGATCACTTTGTATCTTACCTAGATGAGTCTTTAGAATGAATTTAGTTAAGGAAATTGGTTGATTATGTGGACATGATCTAAACCTAGGAAGTCGTAAGGATTGTTTAGGTAGTCTTTGAGAGGTCACTTATGGACGTTATCTTCTTGATTTACATAAGTAATTATTTTGATAGCCTTTGGTAAGAGAATGTCATATTATCTCATGTTGATGTGTTTGATGTCTTGTAACTGCATGTGTCTTATTATAAGTATTTTTTAGGGTCATTTGTGTATACTTAGGTGGGTTGTATGGGTAGTCTCTCTTTGTGTTGCTTAAGTGGGTGTTAGGATAACTTTTAGTGAGAAGACTACACGTTAAGAAGTGTCTAAGGAAGAAGTAGACAACTTTACTGTAACAGTGAATTCCTTCAATGTACAGTGAGTTGAGCTTACAATGTTGGCTCAAAAATTATGATAAATTTTTTAAATGTTATCTTATGTGTTTCTAAGTTGTTGAATGTTGTTCTTATGATTATAATATGACTTTTAACTGAAAAGATGTATATTTCTAATGAATGTCCGTTTTCATGATTTTTTATTCATAATGCCATACTTAGTACATGTGGTTGTACTAATTCATGCTTTTATCTATCTCTATAGTTGTTGGTAGGTGAGGAGCATTTGGGAAGTGAAGTCGAAGTATGTCCTCATTTCATTCGAGGGCAAAGATTGTCTTTTATGTTTCTTAGCAAAGTATTGTAATAGACTAAGTAATTATATATTTTGAAGTATGGGCTGTGTCCGAAGTATTATGGTGTCTTAAGTGTGATGAGATTGAGACTTAGTATTTGCTATGACTTTATATGAAAGTGTTTTTAAAGACTATGATATGTTCTATGAAAAGTTTTAATTCCGCACTACTTTTCATCATGTATATGCAATGAATGATATGTAAGGGCTTGTACAAGACCTCAGAGAGGTCAAGTGTGCTGGTTGCAATCCGAGATTGCCACAAACTTATAGGGTGTGGTTTCTAGATGTGAAAAAGACAACTTCAACATAAAGCAATATCAACATTTTATAATCAATATCTCATAACAACATAACCTACAAAACCCTTACCAACAATCCCATCCCAAGACTACAAGTGCAATGCTCATGTGCAGCCCTATAACCCCACATAACCATGTAAACAATATATGATATCATAAGTAATGCTTTGCTTCATACAACATATCATCATAGGTAGTTATTACCACATGTATCAATTTAGTCCAATAACATAGTCATAAACATAGTCAACTTCATTTAAGAGTGTCACCATGTAAAACGAACATTTTACCATAATACGTAACACCATCTCCTAGGACTCCTTTTAGAGTTAACTTTTGCAATGTCTAGGTAGAGTCCCATACCCTACCTATCCTAAGTAGACCCCTCAAGTCATCCTAATCAATGTCAATCCTTATTTAGATTTAGTCATTCATTTTACTTTCACGATCAATTTCCTTAATGGACATACCACATGAGCTAAATGGGGAATCAGTGTCATGAAACCCTACACCGAAATAAGGTGGTTTACTTGCCAAGGTAGAACTAAAACATTAACATAGTATTCTAGGTGGGTCCACTAGCTAGTATTTCTATGGGGGTAACATAGTTCAAGATAGGAGACATAGTAGAGACCCTCTTTATGCCATTAGCATTGTTATCTCTATCTCATGAGAATATGGTGAACCTACCTTCCCTACTTGGGAAGGGACACATCTCACAACTAGTTCACTCGGTGCTAAGCTAAAGTCCCTTTCTAATATGACTTTAATTCAACCACAAGATAGGCCATACGAACTAACCCCTTGTATCGACATGCCAATAGCTAATTAGGTATAGAATGAGAACTACGTGCCTTTCATCGACACTATCATTTGTGAAGTTATCATCATCAATTCATAATAAGGTACACAAGTAGTTCACACTCAAGATTTCATGATCATATCCCTATCAAGACCTCACAACCATCCTTTGCATATCAAGGCAACATAATAATCCCATCATGTTAGTCTCAATCTAATACATACAATACTTCAATCGAACACCAATAACAAGTATAAACCACCATCATTGAAGTAAGGAGTCAATATCACAAAGTCTTACTAATTCACCTTCATAATCTACCTTCAAAATCTTACCACCAATTTAACCATATTAATCCATAAATATACTTAATAACATCATACAACAGTAATCAACACAATAACTAAGTCAATTGTATCCACCCTAACCAATTCAACATCAATTAATAACCTATGGTTAGGGGAAAAGGGTCAAACCATAATTTCTTCCACAGAACTAAGTCAAATACCAAGAACTACCATAATTTAAGAATAATCCATAAATTTATATTCATAATAGTCGAAGGAAGACAACAACATTCCAATTTGAAAGTTTAATTTCGGAATAAGAAAGAAACCCATGATTTTTAATCAACTTTGGAAATCAACTTTGAAGAACCTCTCGGGGAAAGGATTCCCAAGAGTTAAGATCTTCCATAACTTAAAAATACTTTAATATTGATGGAGATAAAGTTGAATTCTTGCAGCACTAATGCCCTTGAAGCTTGGTCGCTAGAGAGATAGTAGAGAGAAGGTGGAGGAATTTGAGTTTGGGAATTGAAGTGTGTTAGGCTAGTTTAATGAGGGTTCGATGTTAAATAATATATATACTAACTTAATTGACCACCTATTAACCCTTAATTAACAAACTTACCTAGTAAACCACTTAACTAAAAATTGGACAGTCCAAACAAACTTTCACCTACGAGATCCTGGCCTACGACCTTTAGGTTTATCGACGCCCCATACTGGAAAGGCCTCGATTTTTCTAGATACTAATTTTAGGACCCTTTTGGACAAATTTTTAAGTGTGAATTGATGGAGCCATCGATGGAGCATCGATCAATCGACAGCTTGTCTCCTGGCTTATCGATGCAGACTGCCAATTGACAACTTTTTGGGTCTAATTAGAAGGGTCTTCTCCAAAGACCCTTAGGATTGTCCGTGGGGAGTCATACCCGGATGTTTCTGGATTTTATCTCTATAGTAATGTATCATGTTCATTGTACAACCTAACACCTCATTGATGTTAGTGCCACTGCATTTGACTTTTCTCCACCGCTCTACCACATCGTCCACTAGCTTGAAGGAGCTGGACTACTTCTGTATTATGGGGACAAGTTTCCCATACACAACATAAAATGCCCTAACCCAACATAAATCTTGATCTTGTGCAACTTAATGGTGTTTTACACCTCTGACTCAGATGCATAGAGGGGAGAACTACCACTCGAATGACACTCCCTTTAAGAGGGTGGGTGGCATATGAGCCCTCACTATCGGATCTCTCCACCACCAATTTTGGCACTAAGGGTCCCTTGCCTTTTCCCTTTATCCTAGTACAAGGATGTTTAGTAGTGAAGTCTGAGACGAGTCAGCCCTCTAATTTATTACAATGCCTCTTGCCCACTTTGGGATAGGGGGTTGATTTCTCTCTCGTACTTTTTGTCTAGAAAAACCTGCAAAAAAGAGTGGAATATTTTAGACTTAGTGAAAAAATAATCGCAAAGTGTAAAAAGTGCAGAAAAGCACGCTGAGTCATTTGGCGAGCCAAGTATGGCTCACCGAATGTTCTAGAATAATATTATTCCAAAATCAGCATAAGTTGGTGATGCCTACGGCATTTTGATTAATTTGTCAAGGACACTTCATACAATTTTAGGTGTGAACGATTTATAGTTAGTAGAAAACCCAATTAAATGAGATTGGCTCGAATCCCACTGGGAGCGATACATGGTTCAAATTCAATTAGGAACTATGACCATGTTCAAATAAGTCAATAAAAGTTATCGAATAAAAACATCATTCAAGTTAAGGGGTGAAAAGAATGTGAAATGTGTGGGGGAGGGGGGAGGGGAAGAGGGTGTTTTGATTAATAGTTGCAAACAGTCACAATCTATGAAATAACAATAATGAGATGGGTTCTTGAGATTTGATCGATTATAGGCTAATGTAGACAAATGGGTGATTGGAACAAGTAATACATAGCTAGATATTAGTGAGTAATCTAGGCTATGGTGGAGTTAAGCTTTCTCTCGAAGCATTCACCCTGCATAAGGTTGATTTCTCTCGAACATTAAAAAGCATGCAAAATAAGAACAACCCACACCTTAGTCTATTCAATCTCTTGAGCTGAATTTGTGGGATAGGGTTTAGGATTCACTCTCTCGAGGTGCACCCAAGTCAACCCAATACACATTGACCATCAACCAATAATTTTTGTTCTAAAACCTCTCTCCTAAGTAGGCTAAAAACACAAATCATGAAATGCATTTGGAATTACATTTTCAAAATAAAGCAACAATTAATGATTAAAATCACTTCTAAATAGCATTTAAATTAACAATTAGCAATACCCATAAATCAATTAGCACATAATCACATAATCACACCCCAATAATTGGGGTTACAACTAGACATCGTACAAAGGTTTAAATCGTAACCAAATAGATTATCCGTCAACAAAATAAGAGTTTATTCTTCCTCACAACTCTCCAATTCGAAGAATGTAAAAAACCACTTCAAATTTCTCAAAAGTAAAAAAATTTAATTCTTAAAAGCTTAGGAAATATTAGAACTCTCTCTTGTACTAAAAATAAATAATGAATTCTTCTAAAGAGGAATTGATACTAAACTAAATATTCAAAAATGTATTTATAGTTGTAAAAATTGTGCTGTGTAGAGTCAGTCGGTGAAGTGAGTCGGACTCGCCGAACCACTCAACGAGCCACCCTTTGGTCTATTCCATCACCCTTTGACTTGTGAATCCACATACTCCAGATCTGTAAGTTTAGGAGATCTATATAGGTTTTGGTGAAATCACTCGGTGATCCGCCGACTGCTTCTTTATATCGCCAACTCGAATCTTTCCTTCAATGCTTGGCATAGTGAAACTTTAGGTGGTCAAATAGCTATTCGGCTATTCGCCACGTGAACTTTGTGATTACCAAGTTTCCTTTATTCATCCTTTCATCCTCTTCTGTTCCTTTTATTTATTAGTGTCCTTACTTTGTTCCTCAATCCATATACGTGAAAATCAAGGATTTAACATCAGCAATTGGCACAAAATAAGCATACGAGGACACTAAATCTATACAAACTAAGCCCCAAATGAGTCCAAATCTCAGACACATCAACACCCCTAACTCAAGTTCTTGGTTGTCCTCAAGAAAGATTCAAGTCCAACACTTTTAAAAGGATGTCTCAAACAGTTCTACAAAAGACTCAATCATGAATACACGCTATAAGACTTAATTTTACACTTGCAAGGATCAATTGTGCAGTCAAAGATTCAAGTTGTGACTCATTATTATCAAAAGGTTCTCAATTTCAAATACTTGCTTCAAATGCAAGTTCATGCTGAAAAAGGGTACTCAAATGCCCTCACACCAAGAAGAATGATTCCATATTCACACACTATTCTTCAACAATCTATAGATATGGAATAACACGCGGCTCTCAGATAACAAAGATGAAGACATGCATGACTTTACCCATGGTTTGCCATTATTTTCCAATCAACATTCGTTTCAGCTCACTCCAGATTAAGAAGGTCTTTTGAAGGCATGCAAAGGACCAGAGTGTGAAGGTATGGTCATTTAGGCTCAGTGGATGTGATCCTCATGAAATCTTTTATGAACATCATTGTTACTTTCTTTTGTTTAAAATTTTCAATCTTGCTCAAAATTCACCCAATTATTCACATCCAATGGATTGCCGGACACCCTATTCCCTTTGCAACTTTCACAACTTTTCGATTCTTTTTATTTTCCATTCTTTTTTTCTTTATCTTTTTTTTTTGTATGGAGGGATTTTATATTTTTCAAAACGACGGATAAACGGGGACTTCTTCACACTTCTTGATTTTCCTCCACTTTTCACCACACTCTTACATAGGTTTTTGGCCTAAGTTGGCTATTCAAACAAACCACACTTCATGTTGATCAAGGGTTAATGGATAAGGAAGGATTGAAATATCATCAAGTGTCTTCCAAGAAAAGGATAACTCTCAAAAGGGATTAAAGCAAAGGTCATGCTCTTAGAAAGGTTTGCCAAAAAAGAGGTATATCTAGGTGGATCCACTAGCTACAACCTATGTGAGCTTCATACTTAAGGGATATAAAGATTGTTACTAGAAACCTTATACATATTGACATGTGGGTTTACATCTCTTGACACCATTAGGGGGCCCTTCTTTCCTTTGGGAAGGAAACGCTCTCATGCATATCCTCGCGGTGCTAACTACAACTCCCCCTTTTAACTAATATTTAGTCTTAAGCGTTAGTTCATATAGAATACCTTAGGGACTTAATCTCTCATATATCATTTAGCTTAAGGGTTAAAATATGAGAATGAACTTTCATCATAGAACCAACATCACGTGAGAATATATCTTTCGTATCATAGTCAGATAGCTTTCATGAGAATTGTCTTTTATTCCACACAACAACACTACCATAATCATCTCACAACATTCAAGTTCATATCATAGCATAACATGCAGATCCATACTATAACATACTTTATCATACTTAGGGTTATATTGAAGAGGAAATCATAATTCAACTCCATAAATAGATTCATAAAGAAAACACCCCTACCAAAGGTGAATCATCAATTCAATACTAACTATAATCTTAACCTTGAAAGCCCTGCTCGTAGCTGACGTACCGTGGTTTCACGGTACTTTCAATGCTTTTTCCTTAAGTTTAGTGTGTGTCTAAGGCCTTTTTGTATTAATTTTAATGTACTTTATCTTTGTTTGCAGGAAAACTATCCATAACAGAAATGCTGAAGATTGTGCTGTAATCAGTGCAGAAATGATGACCTATTGAGCCACCGATGGTCTGTGGACCCAGTGATAGTCTGTAGGTGATGATCGTCGATTGGGGGTGCAAGCAGTTGAAATCAAATCGATAAATTCTGACCATGTGTGCGGCTATAGAAGAATTGACGGTCCATCGACTAATCAATGGACCGTGCTAGAAAATCGTTGGTTATAACAGAAAGTAGTCCCAGTTCCCGACTTGAAGAAACCACCAAGTATGGAGAAACAACTAGCATTGATGGATCGTAGGTCTACTGACCGGCCGTGCTTCTGGTCCGTCGATGGTAACAAAAAATGTTAAAAGCTGGAGGTTTAAAAAGATTTGAAGTATGGACCGACGGAAGCTGTTGATGGTCGGTCGTTCCATCGGCGTACAGTCAATTGGGTCGTCAAACGAAGACACGTTTTGGATATATTTTTCCTTGTTTTGAACTATTTTTTAATTTAGGACTTTATTATTATAAATAGGACTAAAAACATCATTTTTGAGGTTAGACTTTTTACTATTTTTCAGATTTGTGTTATTGGACGAAAAGCTTTAGGTTTCTGAAAAAACTTCAATTTGTACAAAATCTTTTAACAACCCTAAAAATGTATAAGATAATTAATGCTTAATGTGTCTAGAATACCTACGATTAGACCGGGTTCACACAGATTGATGAGGGTAAAACCAGGCCTCTTTACCCTTGCAACAACCAAGCCAACTAACATGGAGAGTTAGTTGAGCTAGGAAATATTGGGTCAAACCATGTAGGGCTCTCGCATATGAAGATTTGCATGGATGAGTCTTTACAGGACTTAAAAAGGGGAAATCTTAAGTTTGGAGAGTCTAGGGGTAAAACTGTCTTTTACCAGGCTAAGGATAATATCATAATTACCCTAAATATATATTTAATAATTTAATTAATAAGGTGGAGGGGTATTTTTGGGAGAGAGTGCCGAAAATGGTCTCTAAGAGTAAAGTTTTGCTCCACCCGGGTTCGAACCTACGTGGAAGCAATGAATTAAATTATTTTTATTTAACTGGGTAAATTCATTTAATTAGTTAACATTACTTAACTAATGGCTGATTAAAAAAAGGGGGAAATCAGATTTTTAGTTATTAATTATTAATTATTAAATTAAATTGACTAAGTCTTGCCAACTAGTCCTAATTCTAAGGGACACTATCTTACACCACTCTCTCTAACACCTACTTCTCTCTCTCTCTCTCTCTTTTCACTTTGTTTTTTGCTTTAAAAACAGAAAACAAAATATCATAGAACAACCAAAAAGTTCTCTACACTCAAAGAACTTAACAAAAAAAAGTACAAACAAACAAGCTTACTTAAGAAACAAAAAACTTACACAATCTTCTAGACGGGATCGTGTTCAAGGTTTAGTGGAGGATTTGGGAAGCACTTTGATGATGTGGAAATCTACAACCAGGTATGAATGGGTTTTGTCTCTTGGAATCCTTTCTCCAAGAGAAATTTCTTTCTACAAAATTCAACGTATGAAACTAGGGTTGTCCCCTTTGTTGTAAAATTCCTTGTCCCTAGTCTCTTTCTAATTTCAATCTAAATTAGGTTAAAAATCATGTTGTTGGTATGGATTGCTGGTAGCTAAGTGTGAAATATGATGTTCATTGGGATTTTGTGTTTGGAAATACTAAGCATGTTCGATGATGTCAATCGAAAATGATGTGGTGCAATGTGTAAAATATTTGTTGTTGTTCTCCGTTTTGAAGCCTTAAAATGGCTTGTTTAATGATTGGAATTAAGGTGAGTAAGATGTGTAACTTGTGATGTTTAAATGAAGTGTAAATTTGCTGATCTTAAGTGGAAAAATCAAAGAAAAAACAACAATGAATATACACTTAAAAACGCGTTAAATAAATTGTGAAAATAACACAAAACGAATGCATAAATGTTGTTAAATCAAGGCTAGAAAATTTATTCAAATTTCCAGCACTTGGTGATGAATTTTCGTCTACAACACTTGAGGTTTGAGAAGTTTAAAATAAGTTTAAAACATGTGAGGTCATTGGGGATTAAACCCAAGACCTCACAACATGAAAGCTGAATTAAGAAAAAATGAAAGGTGTGGGATTCGAACCCACAACCTCTCGGCTAAACAAGAGAGTGAAGAGAATTTTAAAATAATAAAAATAATGATAGGATTAGGATTAGAACCAGCCACCTCTTGGCTGAAGGAGGAGATAAGAAGAAAAAATATAATGGGAGGAGTGGGATTGAACCCACCTCCTCTCAGCCAACATGGAAAAACTTAGGAAAAAAGAGAAATAAATGAATGTTGCTATGCGGGTTCGATCCCGGATCCCCTAATTCATAAAATGCCTAAGGTAAAGTGAGGGGACGGAAAAAGAAAGGAATAATAATGTTTTTGAGGGGATTCAAAATCGAGTTCCCTAACCCAAAATATAAATAAAAAATTAGGTGAAAGAAAATTAACTAAGTGTTGTCCAAGGGATTCGAAGTCGGGTTCCCTTGCCAGAATTCCGTATGGACACATAAGTCATATGTGAATAAATGTTTAATTAATGGTGCCTCTACAGATCAAAATTAATATCCTGGCATATCTACAAGATGCATAAGTCTTGTACCATATAATCTTGGGTAAACATGAAAAACTTAGACAAACTATGAATGAAGCCTCATGGCTTGTATGTGTGGACTCGTTAGTCTAGAATACGTTTAAAAGTAAGTCAATTCAATATGTATGTGATGACATGATGTAAACCTAGAAGGGTTAAGTAAGAGTGTGAAACACACTAAGTGGCCAAGTACATTGACATATGATGAAATGAACATTTATGTCAAGGGGTGAGTAATTATGAAGAGAAAATGTGCTAAAGTTATTCAATGTGGTGATAACATGATAAGAGGCTAATGTTAAAGATGAGAGCAATATCAAATGACCCTAAGTATATGTTACCAAAACGTACTGACCTATGTGAGTGTAAAGTTAATGAAGAGACCCATCCCTATGAACACTCTAATGAAAGTATTGAAGTTAATGCATACTTAATACTAATGATGAGATGAGAAATCATGTAATAAAATATGATGTCCTCATGCTAGAAGTCAGCTTCCATGATGTATGACTTGAATGTAATGGAACTTTATATTGAGCACCGATAGGCTAGATATAAGAGGTGATGCCTTTCGAATGGTGGAGGTTCACATAACTCTCATGAGATGAGACTGTCCGGCATGCCCGGTATGTATCTCCTTATATTTCCTAGTATTCGAACCTATACTGCCAATATAGGGATATAGCGGGGTTCCATTCCCATGTACCCTAGCATATTTTTGGTCACTTTGGCCGGTGATTCCACCTCTATTCGGTGTGGGAGAGACACTGGATTTCATGATGTTCACATGATCTATGTCGGTTAAAGTTAAAGTTCCCAAAGAATGAATGAGGCCAGTCTCAAATGATGCACATAATGAAATGAACGATTCCAAAGGTGTAAGGATAAGATAATCAAGAGGTGATCAAGATTTAAGTAATGATGCTAGGTTATTTTTGGTCATTGCACAGCAAACCCGATGAGTGTCTTAAATTACATCCTAGGTATGACTGGTTATTGCACTAATATACGAAAGAATGAAAAATGAAGTACGTATGAATCAATGAAGCAGACTCTGTGTTTGCTAAAGAAGGCTCCCTAGTTGAGGTCCCATATGTTGAGCCCTTATTTTGGGAAGTCCTAATGTCAAGTCCATTATACCAAGGTCTCATGTCATATGAAAGAATGATATGAACTACGTGATATGATATGTGAAATATGTTATGTGCTGTTTGCAAAATGATAAGTTTGATAATGCATGTTGCACTCATGGCATAACTTTCCTAATCCGAATTTGGCAAGTCCACTGACTTGACATTTCGTAAATCATGTTGTTAGGAAAGATCTATTTTTTGTCATGCATGTCCTTGGTGTGTGCTTGCATATAACCTTTCTAAGTACAAGTGTGTACTAATTCCATACAAATATCTACTTTTAGGTACATTCACAGGTGGACGTTAGATCTTACGGTACGACGTTGCAGCTATTCGGACGTGGAGCTTTCATCCACACTTTGTAGGGACCTCATTATTTGGAGGCTGTTTACTGTTATTATCTAGATTAGATGTAGGTGTTGGCTAGTGGAGCATGTTCCACTAGTGTTTCATTTCCCATTTCATTTCAGACTTTATTTTGGTGCCATTTTGGCAAGTATACACTTATGGCAGTATTAAACTATTTTTTTCATTTGATGATCTTAATGATGGTTGATTGTAAACATTTATTAGTTTAAGGGGAATGTTTTATATGAATGTTAAATAACAAAAAATTCAAATTTTCCGCAAAAATTAACCTAGATGGAGTAAAGATGACGTATGTAGGCTTGTCTGCAACCTCTGAGAGGTCAATGACGCCGATCTCATCTGGGGTATAGATTCCGGTCATGAAAAAGTTGGTATCCGAGCACTAGGTTAAATTACATGGATAATAACTTCACATCAACCACATTGAGTAGTTTCTAAGTTATGGTAGTGAAGTGCACCACTATCCTGAATTGGAGACTGCATGATGCGTAGGAAAATTTCCCTTCTTCTGATCTTACGGTGGCTTTGCTAAAGTATGATTTCGTGGTGTTATGAGCGTGTCTAACATCATCTCTTGCTGTTTTCAGAGAATGAATACCAGGAGAAACATTGGTCAGAGGAGAGGAGGAGCAGCTTCTGGGAACAATCAGGTTGCACCCCAGGCTCCGGCTGAAGGACTAGCTGTGAAAGTTAACCCAGCTGGGTTGACAGATGCGGAGGTGCGGGCATCTCTAGCCCAGATGGAATAGGACATCACTATGCAAACCCAAGCCATGACTACCCAGGTCAACCGACAGAATGTTGAGAGGGAGAACCCACCAGTGCGTAGCATGGCTTACAGGTTGCGATACTTCACGAGGATGAATCCTCCTATCGTTACAGGGTCCAAAATTTCTAAGGATCCCTAGGAGTTTGTGGACGAGGTCCACAAGATTTTGGTGTCCATGGGGGCCACAGATACTGAGAAGAATGAGCTTGATTCCTATCAGCTCAAGGATGTTGCACAGACTTGGCACAAAATGTGTGAAGATAGTCGGGCATTGGGCAGAGTTCCGTTCACTTGGGAGCTGATTAAGACAGCTTTTCTGGAGAAATTCTTCCCCAAGGAGATGAGAGAATCTAAGGTTGACAAATTTATCAACCTGAAGCAAGGATCGATGACAATCAGGGAGTATTCCCTGAAGTTAATTAAGCTGTCCAAGTATGCCACTTCACTTGTGTCTAACAGCATGGATGAGATGAGCAGGTTTCTTACAGGGATAAGCAGAAATCTGGAGGAGGAGTTTCGGTCTACGATGCTCCACGATAACATGGACCTCTCCAGGATAGTGGTGCATGTCCAACAGGTAGAGGAAAGCCAGAAGAGGAGGGGCGTTCGTGATGTTAGGAGGTATAAGCCTTCTGATCAAGCAGGTACTACCAACGGGGGAAACAGGAACAACTTCGGTGTTCGTTAACAACCCATGTTCAAAAAGGGGAAACAGAGTTCTGAGAACTCTAACTTTCAGAGGAGTGCAACACCTAGAGAAGGCAGACTCGAGCCCGAGAAGGGCCATGGAGGTGATGTGCAGCGTCCTCAAAAGGAGTGTGCCAAGTGTTGCCGTGATCACAATGGAGAATGCTGACAGGGCACGAATGCCTGCTTTGGTTATGGAAAGATAGGTCACATGGTCAAGGACTACCCACAGAACATGGGTCAGGCTGGAGGTAATGCTCATCCTAGGCCTAATCCACAAGGTGAAACAACAGCCGAGTCTCCTAAGAGGAACAAGTTCTACGCCTTTAAGAGAAATAAAGGAGTAATAGATGTCCGGTGATGTGGTCACAAGTATGCTGCAAGTATTCTCAACTTCTGTTTATTCCTTACTTGACCCAGGGTCTACGTCTTCCTTTGTAACTCCCTTGCTTGCTCTCACTCTTGAGATAATTCTTGAAGTTTTGCATAATCCTATAGTGGTTGGTACACCTTTAGGTGAAAATGTAAGAACTGATAGAGTATTCAAGGATGCTTAATAGTTGTATATGGTAAGACTATGTGTGCATACTTGGTTGAGTTACTAATGCATGATTTTGATGTTATGTAATCACTGGCATTGTGCTATATAGATAGCAGTGTCATTCAGGGACGAATGTTCCTAAGGGAGAATAATGTAACAACCCTAAAAATGTATAAGATAAGTAATGCTTAATGTGTCTAGAATGCCTATGATTAGACCGGGTTCACACAGATTGATGCGCGTAGAACCAGGTCTCTAAACCTTTGCAACAGCCAAGCCAACCAACTTGGGGAGTTAGTTGAGCTAGGAAAGGTTGGGACCAGCCATGTAGAGATCCCGAATATGACGATTTTCCTGGATGTGTCTTTACCAGACTTTAAAAGGGAAAATCTTATGTTTGGAGGGTCTAGCGGTAAAATGGTCTTTTACCAGTATAAGAGTAATATCTTAATTACCCTAAATATATATTTAGTTGTTTAATTAATAAGGTGGAGGGTTATTTTGGGGAGAGAGTGCCGAAAATTGGCTCTAAGAGTAAAGTCTTACTTCACCCGGGTTCGAACCTAGGTGGAAGCAATGAATTGAATTGTTTTAATTTAAGTGCGTAAATTAATGTAATTTGTTAATATTACTTAATCATTCTCTGATTAAAAAAAAATATTAAATCAGATTTTTAGTTATTAATTATTAATTATCAAATTAAATTGACTAAGTCTTGCCAACTTGTCCTAATTCTAAGGGACACTATCTCACACCACTCTCTCTCACTCCTATACCTCTCTCTCTATATATCCTTTCACTTTATTTTTGTATGAGAAAACAACCAAAAAGTTCTCTATACTCAAAGAACTTACCAACAAAAAAGTACAAACAAACAAGCTAACTTAAGAAACGAAAAATTCACACAATCTTCTCGTTAGGATCGTGTTGAAGGTTTAGTGGAGGATTTGGGCAGCACTTTGAAGGAGTGGAAATCTACAACAAGGTATGGGTTTTCTCTCTTGCAATCCTTTCTCCAAGAAAAATTTCTTTCTTTAAAATTCAACGTATGAAACTAGGGTTGTCCCCTTTATTGTCGAATTCCTTGTCCCTAGTATCCTTCCGATTTGTGTCTAAATCAGGTTATAAATCATGTTGTTGGTATGGATTACTGGTAGCTAAGTGTGAAATATTATGTTCTTTGTGATTTTGGGTTTGGAAATAGCAAGCATGTTCAATGATGTCAATCTAAAATGATGTGGTCAATGTGTAAAATGTTTGTGTTGTTCTTCGTATTGAAGCCTTAAAATGGCTTGTTTAATGATTGGAATTAAGGTGCATAAGATGTGTAATTTGTGATGTTTAAATGAAGTGTAAGGTGGCTGATCTTAAGTGGAAAAATATAATCTAAAAAAACAATAGATCTACACTTAAAAATGTGTTATACAAATTCTGAAAATACCACAAATCAAATGCATGAATGTTGTTAAATAAAGGTTAGAAAATTTAGTCAAATTTCCAACACTTGGTGATGGAGTTTCGGCTAGAACACTTCAGGTTTGAGAAGTTTAAAACTAAATTTAAAACATGTGAGGTCAGCGGGGATTGAACCAAAGACCTCACTACATGAAAACTGAATAAAAAAAGTTAGAGGTGTGGGATTCGAACCCACAACCTCTCTGACAAACAAGAGGGTAAAGAGAAATTTTAAAATAATAAAAATAATGAGAGGAGTGGGATTCGAACCCACCACCTCTTGGATGAAGGAAGAGATAAGGAGAGAGAAAAAATATAATGAGAGGAGTGGGATTCGAACCCACCACCTCTTGGTGAACATGGAAAAACTTAGGAAAAAGAGAAATCAATGAATGTTTCTATGGGGGTTCGATCCCTAATCCCCTAATGCTTTAAACGCCTAAGGTGGAGGTAGGGGAGGGAAAAAGAATGGAAAAATAATGTTAGTGAGGGGATTCGAAATTGGGTTCCCCAAGACGAAATGTAAATCCAAAATTAGGTGAAAGAAAATTAACTAAGTGTTTTCCAAGGTATTCGAAGTTGGGTTCCCTTTCCAAAATTTTGTATGGACACATAATTCATATGTGATTTTTTTTTTAATTAATGCTGCCTCTAGAGATCAAAATCAATATCTTGTCATATCTACAAGACGCATAAGTCCTGTACCACATAATCTTGGGTAAACATGAATAACTTAGAAAAACTATGAATGAAGCCTCATGGCTTTTAGGTGTGGACTCATAAGTCTAGCAGACGTTTAAAAGTAAGTGAATCCAAGATGTATGTGATTAAATGATGTAAGCCTAGAAGTGTTAAGTAAGAGTGTGAAACACACTAAGTGGCCAAGTACATTGACATATGATGAAATGAATATTCATGTAAAGGGGTGAGTAATTATGAAGAGCAAATGTGCTAAACTTAATGAATGTGGTGGCAACATGATAAGAGGCTAATGTGAAAGATTAGAGCAATCTCAAATGATTCTAAGTAAATGTTACCAAAACGTACTCACCTATAAGAGTGTAAATTTAATAAAGAGACCCGTCTTTATGAACACTCTAATGAAAGTATTGAATTTAATGCATACTTAATACTAATGATGAGATGAGAAATCATCTAATGAGCTATGATGTCCTCATGATAGAAGCCAGCTTCCATGATGTATGAGTTGAATGTAATGGAATTTTATATTGAGCACCGATAGGCTAGCTATGAGCGGTGATGCCTTCTTTCGTGAAGGGCGGAGGTTCACGTAACTTTCATGAGATGAGACTGTCCGGCATGCCAGTATAGGGATCTAGCGGGGTTCCATTCAATGTACGCTAGTATCTTTTAGGTCACTTTAGCCGGTGATTCCACCTCTATTTGGTGTGGGAGAGACATTGGGATTTCATGATGCTCACATGATCTATGTGTATTAAAGTTAAAGTTCCCAAAGAATGAATGAGGCCAACCTCAAATGATGCACATAATGAAATGAACGTTACCAAAGGTGTAAGGATAGGATAATCAGAGGTGAGCTAGACTTAAGTAATGATGCTAGGTTATTCTTGATCATTGCACAGCAAACCCGATGAGAGTCTTAAACTACATGCTAGGTATGACTCGTTATTGCACTAGTATATGAAAGAATGAAAAATGAACTACTTATGAATGAATGAAGCAGACTCTGTTTTTGCTAAAGAAGGCTCCCAAGTTTAGGTCCCATATGTTGAGCCCTCATTTTGGGAAGTCCTAAAGTCAAGTCCATGGTCCCAAGTTCTCATGGCATATGAAAAAATGATATGAATTACGTGATATGATATGTGAAATATGTTATCTACAGTTAGCAAAATGATAAGTTTGATGATGCATGTTACACTCATTGCATGGCTTTCCAAATTAAAATTTGGAAGGTCCGCTGATTTCCTAATAAAAATTTGGCAAGTCCACTGACTTGACTTTCCATAAATCATGTTGTTAGGAAAGAGATATTCTTTATCATGCATGTACTTGGTGTGTGATTGCATATACCCATACTCAGTACAAGTGTGTACTAATTTCATACAAATATCTACTTTAAGGTGCACGCACAGATGGACGTTAGATCTTACGGTACGATGTTGAAGTTATCCGGACATAGAGCTTTCATCCGAACATGGTAGGAACTCATGCTTTCGAGGCGGTCTACTATTATTATCTATCTTAGATGTAGGCTTTAGCTAGTTGAGCATGTCCCACTAGTGTTTAATTTCCCATTTCATTTCAGACTTTGTATTGGTACCATTTTGCAAGTATACACTTAATGCAGTATTAAACTTTTTATTTCATTTGATGATCTTTATGTTAGATGGCTGATTGTGAACATTTATGACTGTAAGTAGAATGTCTTATATGAATGTTAAATAACAAAAAGTTCAAATTTTGCGCAAAAATTAACCTATATGAAGTAAAGATGACGTATGTAGGCTTGTCAGCGACCTCACAGAGGTCAACGACACTGTTGTTGTCTGGTGTCTAGATTCAGTCGTGACATCTTTTCTATCAATATTTTAGTTAATTCAAGTGATATTTCTGGGTTTTCTTCAAACTTGTTTAAGTACATAATTTCTTGTTTAACAATTATAAATTGCGTAATTCTTAGCATGGGTAACTAAATCCACAACTGGGGTTGTGGAACCATGGATAATTCACAAAGTAAACTAGCTTAATCACAATTCTAGAATAATTTCTTGCATGTATTGATCATTCTTTTGTTTTGAAATCTTTCTAACGGTGACCAACGTTAGAACTCGCCTTGTTTCTACTTGCCGGACCGAGGAGGTAGCTAGTAAGAAAAGAATTATCAACGTAGATTTAGTATACACTATCTTATAGGCTAGTTTCAATTGGTGCGAAGCAGTAAGTTAGCCATACATTTAATATGATGCTTAATATGAGGCAACGGTAAGGCTTAGTAAAGTAAACACACGTAGCCGGAAAAAGGTGCAAAGTGAAATCCCTAGTTTCCGAAACAAGGAATTAGGAATACATAACTTACCACTTTGCATGGAATTTACTAGAAAAGAGTTGTTATAGCTAGGATTACCACGTTATAAACCAATGGGGAACACTTACACCCTAGTTTCTCTCATCACTTGATAAAAACCAAAGTATAAACTTGCTATTTGTTTTATTTAGAAATAATTAAATATATTTGTTACAAAAAAACCCTTTAATTAATTGTTTTTGGAAAGGACTTGGCTAAATAGACGTAATTGAAGATTTGAGTTAAGTCTAAACCATTTTTCTCGTTGGATCGACCCCAACCTAACAATTAGGTTCTTTCCTTGATACGTCTGCTGATACTTGTTTAGAGAAGTATAATTTGAGCGTATCAAATTTTGGCGCCACTGCCAGGGAAAATGGCTTTTAGGTTAACTTTATGCGCAGTTACCGAATTTTAGTGAATAATTTCCTAATTTTACTTTTTCTCTTTGCTTTTGTCTCTTTCAGGTCTAACTCTAGTGTATGCCAAATAAAGGAAGTCAAGGAGAAACTGTGCTTCCATTTGATCCGGAACTGAACCGTAAGCTCCACATAATGAACAATCCACACAATCTTGCTGATGTTGGTGATGAGATCAACCATCAACCTCCTCCATTGGTTGATGCTCATAACACAGTGATAATGGATAACCCTTGTGAGGGCGCTATAAGGAGGCAACCTCCTGTCCCACACCCTCAACTGACTCTAACGAGACACTTGTCTTACCTCCTCTATCACATGGTCAAACTTTCGTGGTAACTAGTAGCTTGATGCAGATGCTCACCGCTAGAGGATTGTTTCGGGGCTACGATATGAGGATCCACATGCTCACATTTCCAAACTTAGGTCGGTGTGTAAGAGTTATGAAGGGAGACATTACTTGGACATGGACGTCATTTGGTTATGAGTACTATAAGGAAGATTCTTGTGTAGTAAATGAGCAAACGAGGGGTTTCTGACTGAACGCCCAAGGCTCCAATCAGGAGAATTGGCGTGAAGGTCAAGTAAATCAAGGTCAGAACTATAAGAATCACAATCGAGAGAGTCATTATATTGGAGTTTGAAACTACAGCCACGACAACAACTTCAACCGGGGTAACTATATAAAAAGAAATTATCAAATTTGGCCTTATGTTCCACCTCAAAATTGGGAAGTTGCTCCTAGGGATGGTGGAGGTAGTATGACACGAGTTAAGGATATGTTGCAGAAGATGATAAGGAGGTTTGATACTAGTGATGAGAACGCCAAAGAGTTGAGAGGTGAGTTAGAAAATATTGGATAAAAGGTGGATGCACACGCAATCTCAATAAAGCATCTTGAGTTACAAATGGCACAATTATCTTCTACTGTGAACCAACGCCAACTTGGTACTCTTCCTAGCAATACTGTCCAGAATCTGAAAAATGATGGACATTATATGGCAATCACTACTCGAGGGGGTAAGCAGACCATGGATCCACCTATGCCGTCTGGAATCGAAGATCAGGAGAGAGGAGATGATGAGGTAGAGGAAGTTAGTGGTGAGTTGGTAGATAAATCGGGAAAGAAGCTGAGACACCGCAAAAAGTGACTCCCGTTCCTAGACCACCACCTCCATTTCTGCAAAGATTGGTGAAAAAGACCGAGGATGGAAAATACCAGCACTTTATTACTATGTTGAAACATGTTTCCATCAATGTCCCTTTGATAGAAGCTCTTGAAAAAATGTCTGGTTATGCCAAGTTCATGAATGATATGGTCACTAAGAATAGATCGGTTAGTTTTGAGGATGATGATCGTATGCAACACTGTAGTTCTATTGCTACAAGGTCTCTTGTGCAAAAGAAAGAAGATTCGGGTGCTTTCATTATTCCATGTACAATCGGGTTGTTACACTTTGCTAAAGCATTATGTGATCTTGGGGGAAGCATAAGTCTCATGCCTCTCTTTTTTTACAAGAAGTTAGGTTTGGGTGACCCAAATCCCACTGCGTTGTGGCTAGTGATAGCCAATCGAATGTTAAAAAGGCAAATTGAGATACTCCATGATGTGCTAGTGAAAGTGGAGTCATTTATTTTTCCAACCGATTTTGTGATTCTTGATTAAGAGGTGTACTTTGAGGTGCCTATTATTCTTGGGAGGTCGTTCCTTGCTACCTGTCATGCCTTAGTTGATATGGAGAAAGGGCAAATGAAGTTTCGATGGAATAATAAAGAAGTGACTTTCAACATTTGTAGGTTGATGAGGCAGAGTGGTGAGCTACCATCGGTATCTGCGATATCCTACAGGGTTGAGAGTTCATCTGAGGTACAAATAGAAGAGGGACTTTGTGTTGAGTCACTAGTGGCAGTGATTACGAATTTTGAGAGTGATGGTATTGAAGAATATGGGTTATTGGCTGCGTCTCTTGATCAAGGTGATGTTCGGTTCAAACTAAAGAAGTTGGAGTTATATATGAAGCATCACGAGTGTCCACACGCGAAACCATCTATAGAAGAGGCTCTGAAATTGGAGTTAAAGGCTCTACCACCTCATATAAGGTATCTGTTTATGGGAAAAGTGACATTTTACCAGTAATCATTGCATTTGATTTAATATGGGTCAAGTGGAGTGTCTAGTAGAGGTGTTGAAGATGTTCAAACTAGCCATTGGTTGGAGTATTGCGGACATTATTGGGATTCCACCCGATATTTGTTCACACAAAATCCAACTCATGCCCGATCATAAACAAAGTATTGAGCTCCATAGACGTTTAAATCCACCTATGCAAGAGGTAGTGAAAAAAGAAATTATTAAGTGGTTGGATGCCGGATTCATAAATCCGATCGCTGATAGTAGTTGGGTATGCCCTGGTCAGTGTGTGCCCAAGAAAGGGGGAATAATTGTGGTCCCTAATGAGAAAAATGAGCTTGTTCCAATGAGGCCGGTGACCGAATGGAGAGTGTGTATGGATTACCAGAAATTGAATGCATGGACTGAGAAGGACCATTTTCCTATGACCTTCATGGATCCGATGTTGGATAAACTTGCAGGAAAAGGGTGGTATTATTTTCTTGATGGTTATTCGGGGTACAACCAAATCTCTATTTCACAAGAAGATCAAGAGAAAACCACTTTTACTTGTCCTTATGGAACTTCCACATTCAAGATAATGCCCTTCGGGTTGTGTAATGCACCGACTACTTTTAAGAGATGTATGATGTCCATATCCTCCGATAATGTGGAGGACACCATTGAGGTATTTATGGATAATTTTTCTGTTGTTTGTGACTCGTATGATCATGGTCTGAATCACTTGTCCGAAGTTCTCAAAAGATGTATTATATTGGGCCATCGCATCTCAGAGAAGGGTATAGAGGTTGATCGAGCTAAAGTTAAGGTGATAGAGAGACTTCCTCCACCCATCTCTGAAAAAGCTAGGAGAAGTTTCCTTAGGCATGCGGGTTTTTATCGGAGGTTCATCAAGGATTTTTCTAAACTTACAAATCCTCTGTGCAAGTTACTTGAGAAAGTGTGTAAATTTTATTTTGATGAATCCTGTCTGAAAGCATTTGGAGAGTTGAAGTAGAATTTGGTGTCTGCACCAATTATTATTTCTCCAGAGTGGAGAAAACCAAACGAGGTTATGTGTGAGACTAGTCGGGTTGCTCTTTGTGTAGTATTGGGACAAAGAAGGTATAAAATCCTTTACCCTATTTATTATGCCAGTATGGCCCTTAATGAAGCTTAGAAGAATTATATTGTGACTAAACAAGAGCTACTTGCGGTGGTATTTGCTTTCGAAAAATTTCGCTCCTATTTGCTTGGCACAAAAGTTATAGTGCATACTGATCATTCTGCCTTGACATATTATATGGCAAAGAAGGATGCATAACTGCGGTTGATTAGATGGGTATTACTGTGGCAAGAGTTTGACTTTGAAGTGAAAGATAGAAAAGGGACCAAAAATCAAGTTGACGTTCACTTGTCCATATTAAAGAATGAAGCTATTTGAGAGTTGGGTGACCAAGCTGAAATTGATGATACTTCCCCAGATGAGAATGTATTGTTCGCTTTTCATGACTTGATTCCATGGTTTGCAGATTTTGCAAATTACTTGGCCACTGATATCAACCCATCGGACTTGTACTTTCATCAAAGGAAAAAGTTCATGCATTATGTGAAAAAGTTCTTTTGGGATGACAAATACATACATAGGAGTTGTGCAGATAGGCTTATTTGGCATTGTGTGCCAAAAGATAAGATGTTAAGTATTTTGGAGGCATGTCACTCCTCGCCTAAGGGTGGGCATCTTAGTGGTATGCGGAATGCCCATAAAATCTTGCAATGTGGATACTATTGGCCAACCATCCACCAAGATGCTCATGAGTTCGCCAAGGCATGTGATAGGTTCCAAAGAGATGGAGGTGTTTCTAGACGGAAAGAGATCCCTTTTAATCTTATTATTGTAATTGAGTTGTTTGATGCGCGGGACATTGACATTATGGGCGCTTTTGTGAGTTCTCATGGGATGAGGTGTATTCTTGTGGCAATTGATTATGTGTCAAAATGGGTGGAAGCCGTAGCACTTGCAAATAATTAAGAGAAGAGTGTCACTGCGTTCTTGATAAAGAACATATTTTCCAGATTTGGCACCCCAAGGGTCATTATTAAAGATGGGGGGATCCCACTTTTGCAACAAGTTGTTCAAAAGGTTATTGGAGAAATATGGAGTTCGCCACAATGTGGACATTCCTTACCATCCTCAGACTAGTGGGCAAGTTGAGGTGTCAAATAGAGAAATCAAGAAGATTCTAGCGAAAATGGTGAAAGCAAGTAGAACGGATTGATCAAGGAGGGTTGATGATGCTCTTTAGGCCTAATGTACAACATATAAGACTCCCATAGGTATGCCTCCATACAAACTTGTATATGGGAAGGCTTGTCACTTGCCAGTTGAGTTAGAGCATAAGGCCATGTGCGCAATGAAGAAACTGAAGATGGATTGGAATGAAGCAGCGGAGTAGAGGTTGAATAGGTTAAATGATCTTGATGAGTTTCGCTTGAAGGCATATGAAAGTTCATCCCTTTACAAAGAAAATATGAATAAGTACCATGACCCAAAGATTGAGAAGTGCAACTTTGTGGTTCAGGATTTGGTGCTTTTATTAAACTCTAGGTTATGCTTATTTCGGGGCAAACTCAAGTCCAAATGGACTGGACCATTCTTGATCTCTCAAGTCTTCCCTCAAGGTGAGGTTGAATTGGACAAAAAGAAGGGTGTAAGGTTCAAGGTGAACGGACAATGAATCAAAATCTACATAGGGCATGCGGAAAATGCGAAAGAAGTGGTTGATGCATACCATCTTAATGAAGTCAGAGTAATCAAGAGTCTTGCATCGTACTGCAACGTTAAATCAAGCGGTGATTGGGAGTCAACCCAATATGTATCCTCTATCCAACAATAGGTTTTTCTTGATTTTATTGGAGTATTTGCATTACTTCTATTTTTTCTTCATGTCATGTATGAATTTTCCTCGACTTTCTATTAGAAGTGTTGTCTAGAGAGTAGACTAGGGTTCGTGTCTAAAAAGTGTCAAGAAAACACAAAAAGATTAGCTTATTGGGTGTTCAATGTGCAGCGATCAAATCACCAGAAATCTTCAGAAATCGGTATGATGCACTAATCTACGGACCAATGGACGAGCTGTCATCCCATAGATAGACCGTCATGGAATCCTTGGATACCAGGTATAATTTTTTACTTTTTCCTAAGTTAGGGCACAGTCGATGAAACAGTCGATGGACCGTCGATGCACTTACGGTCCGTCGACATGGAATTTTTAGTTCCCCAAACCCAATAACCCGAATCGACCCGACCGACTATATATTGATTTGTAAGACTTTTTAGTTACCTCCCAACCTTTCAAATTGATTTCCCAACCGGTTCCCTCTCCATTTTCCTTCAACTCCCCCACTCACTCACACATCTATTGCTCACTTATCATTTCCTGATTACCCATCTTCCCTAAAATTCCCCTCAATCCCAAAGCTTATCTCTCCCAACTTCGCATTTTCTTCTAAACTCCTTTCGTCGGTGCTGAAAGGCGGGCTCAGTGTTGTTTAGTGCACAAAGTCATCTCCCCATTCACTCTACTATAGTACACAGGTACGTTCATCTCATCTGCTACTGATTTCATGTTATTTGTTTGTACTTCTAAATGTTAGCATACAAAATTGATGAAATTTGTATGTGGGTATTGACTTCGGGACAAAATTGCATGATTAATCTATTGAACTTAGGTCCCTAGTCCCTTAGTATGATGGAAAGTGAATGGGTTGGGCTATTAATGTCTAAATCAACGGTGTTATGAGATTTTTAGTTTTTCCGACTTAGGGCATTTTAGTACTTTAGATTCTAGGATTGAAATTGCACTAACCGATGCCCTAAGAATGACAAAATGGTGGGTTAATTGATATATGAACCTATTGTGTTTTGATATGCTTGACATTGTCAATTGGGGGTGCCAAATATGGCTTCCCAAAATCTGTCTCTGACTGAAAGTACGAGACCTCATCTATGGACTTTCGGTCAATCAATGCACCATCGATGGGGTCTGTTAATAAATACCCCCAATTTTAATCAACTTTGGAACAATGGACTAGGCCTACGATCCGTTGAGTGATCAACAAACCATCATGCACATCCGTCGACTCTAACAAAACCCTGTTTGCTGAGGGTCTAAAAATTTTGTCTAAGAACCTACTGACGAAATTGATCTACGGTCCGTCGTTTCGTCGACGGATTTTCCTGCACATCCGTCATCTTTAACAAAAACATTGCATGTCAAGCATTCCATTTTTTTTCCAAGTGTCCAACGATGCACTAGGACTACGGTCCATCTGTTGATCGACGGACAAGGTCTACGGTCTATCAATTGATTGATGGACCGTCCTACAAGTCTGTCGTCTTTAACAGAACCTTTATTTCTAAAGCCTTTAAAATATTTTCTAAGTGTTCACCGATGGACCTTACTGATCGACCATCGTTCCATCGACGGATCGTCTGTAGTGCCCCTCATTCAGTTCTGCAGTTCTGAACTTGACTGGGTTTTGTGTTTCAAATTTGGTATTGCTTTTGTTTGGTGTGTAAGATGTTTACAATGAAACTAATAACTCTCTTTTGCAGGTACCAATGGCTCCCAAGCAAGACCTAGTCTACTCTAGAGGACGTTAAAAGTCTGTTTCCCCTTCACGTCGGCTGGTGGTTGGATCGTACGATGATCGTGATCTAGAATACGTGCCACCAGGCACCCGGACACCTACACATATTGCTAGGACCACTCGGGGCATGCTCACGAAGGTAGCATCTTACGTAGTCACTTATAGGCACACCATTTGGGTTTTCCGCTGGTTTTGAGGGAGCGTCTGGCTCTAAGGAGGCTTCTGGATCTGAGGGAGTTTCCGTCTTTAAGGAGGCTTCCGGGTATGACGAAGCATCTGCTCCACATGGTCCCACTGCCTACTGCACCGGTTTATTCTGCCTCGTCTTATGAGGCTGACAGTGAAGATTCCACTCAAGAACCCTTGACCGACGTCCCTGCACCGGTTGTTGATCAGCCTAACTAGTGGTGTGTAAAAAGACAATACTAGGTGTACAGGGACACCAAGATGCTCAATAATAAGGGGGTCATGACTCGGACTCTAACAGTCGAGCAGCGAGTGCTTACGGAGAGTATTTACTCTTCCCTAATGCACATGCTCTTTTCACCTGCCATCGGCTAGAGTAGATGGCTAGGAGCGTTGGACGCTACAATTAGGAGGTATTTTAAGAATTTTATGCCTCTTATGTAGCGACTCTCCGATCTTCTATGGATAGGTGGTCTAATCCATCCAAACGGGCACCACTTGATCACGTTCGAGTCCTTCACCGCAGGGTGGAAGTTGATAAAAGAGGGTCTTTTCTAGCGTGATGCGGGGGTGAGAGAGACCACAAAGAGGTGGATAGCCCAACACATTTCCGTGGATAGTGAGGGTGCATATTGGGTGCTAGAACCCAGAGGTATGATAAAGGAGGCAAACCTCACATTCGTGGAAAAATTCATCTAGATATTGGTTCGTCACTGCCCCCACTACTGCTGAAAAAAATTGTATATGGGATAGAGCAGTATTGGTAGTTGCTATGGTTGCAGGGTTTGATGTGGATGTTCCGAGACTGTTGTTCGAAGTCATTCATGAGAGGGAATTTAAGGCCACCACCACGTACCCTTTTCCCTACATGAATCACGAGTTGTGCAGATCTGCTGGAGTGACCATATGTCATAATTATGTTCTCAGGACTCCTACTGGGACAGTTGATATCGGTCTCATCCAGGATGAAGCCAATGAGGCGGATCCCAACAGAGGGCCTTTAGTGGAAGTGCAGCCGCTAGGAGAACATGGCAGACACACTAAAGCAAGCCCAAGGGTCTGTTCAGGCTACATTAGAGCCTACCGTCACCACCCCGGTTGAGTCTATCCCGGGTACTAGCACAACTCTGAGTTCCTCCCGCTCTACTCCATCTACAGCACTAGTACTGATTGCTATGGTCTAGAAGTTAAGGGCCCATATGGCCACACTGCTGCATCATATCCAGCCTTGGATGTAGAAGTCCATTACTGAGGCAGAGAATCGGATCGAGAAGAGGATTGCCCAGCAGACTGAGAGGTAGATTCTGGCATTCCACCAGCGCCTAGATGCCTTTGAGTTGAGTGTTCTCACCCCGCCAGCCCCTACTATTGACTTGATGACTCTCCAGGCCATTGTGGCGAGTCTAAGGGCTGATATGGATGCCATTCTGGATAAGCGGGTACCTGAGCCTGAGTCCACACGTGCAGATCCTACTGAGGACACGGTGCTTGCACTGCTCCAGACCACGCTACGCTACCGCCTCCGCCACATTAGCATGCCAAGAGGCACCTGACCAAAGAGAGTGATAAGGCTCGTGCTAGGAAGAGAGAGCGTATTGAGTTTGAGGCTGCAAGGAGAGACTTGTGATTGATGAGGAGGCCCGGCAGATGAGGGCTCATCAGTAGGCTGCTGGGGCGTCTAGATCCAGGATTGTTGATGTCGAGAGGAGCAATACTGAGGGTGTTGAAATTGTTGAGGACACTACTGATAGTGTCCCTACTATTGAGGGAGTGGGTTCCAGGAAACCGAACCTGCTAGCTTGTTGATTGTCAGTGCTATGCAACTCAGTTTTGTTTCACCTACCACCATGTTTTATATTTCTTATGCATTGGAGACAATTTGCATGCTTTCTTGTTTGGGGTAGGGTAAATGGAAAGTGAGTGCTAGGGTGAAGTCTGAGTAGCACAACTCATGATCCTCTCTTGGGTTTTTTCTTGCCTTTGTTATTTTTCACCAAGAGACTGATTATTTTACTGTTGAACCAACATGTTAGTACCTTGTACAAAGTATGAATGTGAAATCTGAAGCATGATGGCTAAATACAATGACATCCGATTCTAAAATGAATTCTTGCATTATTAGGCATAGTGAATGTTGAATGTGTTGCCTCTAAGCATGACATATAGATACACCATTGCATGACCCTTAGTCTAACACTCAAACTAGGTGTCCGATAATCTTGTAGGGTAATGAGGTGTTAAGAGAGTATGAGGAAAGTTGAATAGCCCACTGTTGCTACTTACCTAGAACTTGCCCGGTTTGTCTTGCAAAAATTAATCTGTATTAGAAAATTATGAAAGGATCATAGGCCCTTGTTCAAATTATCTAATCTTTAGCCTAAATGACAGAAAACCAAATAAAATTAATCATTTTTTATCCAAATTATTTGAGCTTACAATGGACCTATCTTTTCTACCCCAACTCATCTTCTCTGGGTACAATGTGTTGGCCATGGTCCCTCCTTGGACATCTGCAACTCAGCTTATGCCAAAACCATAAGTTGAGGGTGGCTAATGCAGAAACCAATCTCGTCCTGGCCCTGACCCAACTTTGGGTATTGTGTACCTTGACTCATGGCAAAGCCATGATTTTAGGGCGGCTATTATGAAGAATGTTTCAGAAAGCGGGGTTAAAAGAATTAATGTAAAAAAATTAAAGAATAAAAGAGAAGTGGCTCAATCAAAGTTTAAATCAAGTGAAAAATTTGAAATTTTGAAAATAAAAATAAAAGAAGAGTCATTTGCACGAAAGCAGAAAAGGAAGGCAATGAATATAATAATATAAAGAGTAGGGCATAATAAACAATGAAAAGGTAGAACACTTAGAAATTCTGTCAAGGAGGGCAACAAATAACTAAAATACATCCAAATGTACCCTAAATGACCCTGAGCCTACGTTACAAGCCAATAAAGTTTTATCGTGATCCTGAGAGTCTAATATGGTGAACTAAAAGCACTGAAAATACGAGCAAGACTATGGCGACAAGTATCAATTACGTGTGAAGTTGTTCAAAGAGCGAGTGTTGAAAAATAATCCTTATACTTAAATTGAAATCACTATGTGAAAGAGGAGGATTTTGTTTTAAAGTGAGAACACAAGTTGCGATATGGAAAGTTGGTACCTTTGTGAGAGATAAAATAGGAAAGGTGTCGGTGCGTGGTGAGTTTGTGTCATGGTCTGATCCATATGAATGAACCTAAGAGTGATATCATCCATAAAAATAATTAAAATAATCAGGATTGATATTCAGATGATTGGGAAAGGTTAAATGAAGATAATTCTGTACAAAGGTGTTGTGGTGAGTCATAGTGCGTCGCTTGAGGACAAATAACGAATTTAAGTTGAGGGTGTTGATGTACCGTGGTTTCACGGTAATTTTAATGCTTTTTACTTAAGTTTAGTGTGTGTCTAAGGACTTTTTGTAGTAGTTTTAATGTACTTTTATCTATGTTCGTAGAAAAACTGTCAAGAACGAAAATGCTGAAGATTGTGTAGAAATTAGTGCAGAAGTGGTGACCTATGAACCACCAATGGTCCGTCAACCCAGTGACGGTCCGTAGGTGATGATCATCAACTGGGGGTGCAAACAGCTAAAATCAAATCAGGGAATGACCAAGTGTGGTTCTACGGAAAGATCGACGGTCTGTCGACTGATCGACGGACCATGCTGACAAATCGTTGGTTCTAAAAGAAAGTAGTCCCAGTACACGACTTGAAGAAACCACTAAGTATGGAGGAACGGAGGCCATCGATAGACCGAAGGTCTACAGACGGAACGTGCTGCTGGTCTATCGATGGTAACAGAAAGTATTGAAAAGTGGAGGCTAAAAAATATATGAACTATGGACTGACGGAAGCTGTTGACGGTCCGTCGATCCATCGACGGACCATCAGTTAGGTCGTCAACTTAAGATGAATTTTGGACAGATTTTTCCTTATTTAGAACTCCTTTTTATTTTAGGACATTATTATTATAAATAGGACTAAAAACCTCGTTTTTGAGGTTAGACTTTTACTATTTTTCAGATTTGTGTTATTGGAAGAAAAACTTTGGTTTTTGGAAAATACTTCAATTTTACGGAATCATTATTTTCAATATTTTAGTTAATTCAACTAATATTTCTGGGTTTTGTTCAAACTTGTTAAAGTAAGTACATGATTTCTTATGTAAAAATTATGAATTGGGTAATTGTTAGCACGGGTAACTAAATCCACACCTAGGGTTGTGGGAACCATGGGTAATTAACAAAGTAAAACTAGCTTAATAACAATTCTAGAACAGCTTCTTGCATGTATTGATAACTATTTTGTTTAGAAATCCTTTTAATGGTGACCAACGTTAGAACTCGCCTTGTTGCTACTTGTTGGGCCAAGGAGGTAGCTAATAAGAAAAGAATTATCAAAGTAGATTTAGTATACACTATCTAATAGGCTAGTTTAAATTGGTGCGAAGTAGTAACTTAGCCATACATTGAATATGATGCTTAATATGTGGTAAAGGTAAGGCTTAGTAAAGTAAACACACGCATCCGGACCAAGGTGCGGAGTGAAATTCCCTAGTTGCCGGACCAAGGAATTAGGGATACGTAAGTTACCACTTTGCATGCAAGATACTAGGAAAGAGTTGTTATAGCTACGATTACCACGTTATAAACCAATGGGGAACACTTACACCCTAGTTGCTCTCATCACGTGATAAAAACCAAAGTATAAACTTGCTATTTGTTTTATTTAGAAAAAATTTAATATTTTTTTTACACAAACCCCCCCCCCTTTAATTAATTGTTTTTGGAAAGGTCTTGACTAGACATACATAATCGTACATTCAAGCTAAGTCTAAACCATTTTCCTGGGATCGACCCCAACCTAACAATTTGGTTCTTTACATGATACGACCACTTATACTTCTTGAGGAAAGTAAAATTTGAGCTTATCAATAGCCTTCAAGATTAACTTAAATATTTAAACCTAAATTCATGATAATCATCATTAAAATAGGTTAAAAAAATTAAAGATAGTGAATTAAATGGAAACATACTAGATACTCACCTTTCAATCATCATTCAACACAAGTTAGGGTTTAGAATTGAGAAAGAAGGAAGATTCACGGGCCTTGAGAGAATTAGGTCATAACACACAATAACTACTTGAATTCATCTACAAATATCCATATATAATCATAAATAAACAATCTAGATCAAATAAATCATGTTTATAAAGAGAGACACAATATTGAGTTAAAATAATGATTTGAGGATCTTTGAAAACTAATTTCAAAAGGTTCTCATGGGTAAAAGGATCCAAAGAGTGAATAGATTACATATAATTGTAAATACTTAAGTATTGATGGGAAAAAGTCATGTTCTTGATGACCTAGTTTAAGTTTTGTCTTCCTCTTCAATGGAGTTCTTAGATAAGAGAGAGTTTTGAGAGGGAAGTTAAGTTTTGATGTTTGAGTTGTTAGTTTAGTTGTGAGGGTTAAAGTATTTAGTTTAGGTTCTTTTAGTTAGGTTTAGAAAGTTAATTAACTAACTAACAACCCATTCTAACCCCTAATTAATTAACTAAATCGAATTGGGACCCCTAACTTAAAATCTAAAACTAATTTTTTTGGACGCACTACGGCAACCAACTATGGACCGTAAATAGTGTTACTACCCCGTCCTGCATGGCGTCATTCATTCTCAGAGGTAGAAACAGGGAGGTAATGATAGGTAGAGAAATACTCAACCAACTAGACCAAACTATGGAGCATAGGCTGAGTGACGGCCGTCACTACCTCTATAGGTCAAGTAGTCATTTGATAGGTTTTTCAGTCCAGGGTTTGGGTCCTCCTCAAGGACCCATTAGGTAGTCCTTGGGGGAGGGGAAGGGGGAGGCTTGTACCCAAACATTTGGACCCTACACACATTGTTCTACATATTTAAAATATTTTACAATACTTAATCATCATAAGGCAAATCAAAACCCCTTACAATACCTAAGAACACACTAGCTCAGTTTTACTAGTTATCAGGCGTCATAGTCGTTTCTTAACGTTTATGCACTAAAACTTTTAAAATAAGTTAGTGACATTATGTTAGGTATAGAAACGCTATTTTAACTATTTTTAAGTCAGTATACATCATGTAAATCTCTAGCATAGGTAATTAGATTTTTGGGTTATTATATATTATCACAATAAATGCTAAATAAATCATAATTCGGTATGATCCACTCAATTGGAATCATACCAATCAATACCCAAAATGTAGGAACAAAGGCTAGATTGTATTGGATTTTTCTTCAAAATTATGGGAAAACTAAGAGTCACTATGTGTTCAAGAACTCATAGACGAATAAGATGACATACCATAATTCGAAACTCTACTAAGTTTGCAACAATGGAGGGATTTCTTTAACGATACTAAAAAAGAACTAGGTTAAAATAGAGCCTAACATGTGTTTGATGAGTTGATAGGTCTTAAGTTTAATTATAGTGTTAGAAGTCAGTCAGTTTTGATGTGTTTTGAAGTGAAACGTCCTAGGACGTTCGTAAGTTAGCCTCTAGACGTGCGTGTATATTATATTGTGCCTTTGCATATTTTACGTGTTGTTTAGAGTTAAAATTTAAAGGAGGGGTACATAAAATCTATCCGAATGTGTTTAGGGTTGAAAAATTTTGGCACGACACCCCAATGACCACCATAAGGGTCCTGAGGAGGACCCAAACTTTGGCTTGAAATTGCCCAAAGAATACCTAAATGACGCCCCGTCATGAAGTCGACTCTCCGTCGATGGGGGGAATTGATTCACACTTAGACATGGGATATAATCCCCCAAAAAGTGTGGTCTCTGACACAACTGAAGGACCTTCATAGTTCCATTATTCCATCGATGATCCATCACTTGCAGTCGTCGTTTGGGGCCTCCAATTTTCTGCAGGACTCGACCAAGTGGAGGGATTTTTGGGAAATTCACCTAGCATACAAATAAAGTCTTGGGTGGTTATTATAGGTGTTTTTTGGTATATTAAGTTATCTTATAAGCCTAGAACCTAGATTAGAGTTCATTATTAAAAATCAAACTCCAGATGAAAATAGAACTCTCTAGAACTCCATTAAAGCTAGGATCATAATTTCTCCATTGATTCTTCATCAATTTTGTGGATAATATTCAATTGAGGTATGCTGTTTATTCCTTGAATCCTCTTCCATTCAAGGAGTAAAATTCCAATAGTTTTCAAAGATGTTGAGAAACATAGAATCTTCAATTTTTACTTCTAGCCATCGGTTCTTGCAAAAAATGGTTTGATTTAATGATTTATGATAGAGTTGATGTTAAATGAGTGTTTTAAGGTTAAAAACTCTATGAACTCATGCATTTCATGATTTCCTATTTTTGGCTCTAATGTGGTGAATTGATCATGCATGATATGATATTAGTGAATTCATGTGTAGGTTGTATTGTGTTACTGAATTATGCATAGATCATGATATAATTGTATATAGTATGCCTTAGTTTTATGATATTCATAATCCATAGTATAGCACTAGTATTCAACCGGTGAGAATAGTCTTCTAACTTTAGAATCACTACATGTGAAAAACCTTTCACGTCATATCATATTCAACCAAGAGTGTGTACATGTGGAAAGTTATCAAATCAACACAACAATGAGGTCATAATATATTAACTTTACTCTCTATGTGATCTACAGTCATATATATACACCTCATAAAGATGCACATGGTTTTCCCTTCAATAACCATAGATAAAAACAATCAACATACCTAGAATTAATGCATTAAACATGAATTATAACATGATTAAATTTCTATGATAACTATATGCATAATCTCATAATACTATTATTTCTAGAATTCGTGCACATCACAAAGTCACAATTTCGGGATATTGGGTGTTTCATGGATTCTTGGGATATTTCAACATAAAACTATAATAATTCATCAATTCAATCATAATAACAAGTAATTAAATCAATAGAAACGATTTTGAAAAGGATTCCATGACTTGGAGTAAAACCCTAACTTTTGGGGAACGCACTACTTTTGATATTGAGTTTGGAGGGACTCCATTGATGAAAACTATCAATGGATTTAAGTACTACAATATTTTAGTTATTATTCCCCAAATAAATTTAGGTAAAAATACTTGTTTCTTCAATTCCTAGCTTCAACTTTCCTCTTCTTCTTCCTTGAGTTCTTGAGAGAGATGTTTTTAGAGAAGATGAACTTTTGTTTTTTATTTGGGGTTTTGGAAATAATGGGGTGAATGGGTGTATTTTGACATAAAATGAATTTAAAGTTGTATAAACTTAAGGTGAAATGGCCTCGTTTAAACTACATAAATTGGAATTACCTAAGATAACCCTCACTTTAAAGTGGGGTTCTAGGCATCACGCCCAAGTTCACGGGCCGTCAAGGGTACCACGGACAGACAATTCCTTGACCAGTAGCTATGATACTTGACACATGCCCCCACATGGTGAAGGCAACCCCATGAACCTTACTTGGGGAAATTTGGAGGGCTCACTACATCACCTACCACATGTCGTCAAGACCCTCATGGTCATGGCTGACAATGGCTAGGCACATTTTGACAGCCTTGCGCCCCTTGCCATGGCCCTCACCCAATTTCCATGAACCTTGCCCTTTACTCTTAAGGTTAACCTCATCTTAATCTCTAGATTACCTACAAGTTTCTGAAATGTTACAATATAACACACATTACTCCCAAAACATGAAAACCTCAAGAGGAACTACTTACCTCGAGCTAGAATATGAGTAGAATGAAGGGATGAGGATATCAGGACTTCATATCGGCCTCATCCTCCCAAGTAGACCCCTCAACTAAGACCCTCACTAAAAGGTCACTTCTATATATTTTCATGGAAATCACTTTCTTGCTCTTCTATTTCTTAACTTGCAGGTCTAAAATCTTAACTGATACTTCATAATTAGAGAGATTCCTATTTACTCCAAACATTTCTAACGGATCTATTAAAATCTGATTTCTAACAAACTTCCTTATCATACAAACATGGCAAACTGGATGAACCTATACCAACTCTTTAGGCAACTACAAATCATAATCACCCTCACCAAACAACTCAAGATCTCATGTGAGCCTACAAAACCGAGACTAAACTTCCCAAAGTCACTACACCTCTCAAGGTGATAATTTCAAGCTAACCAAATCATGAACATAAATAACACTCAACGGCCTCTCAATCTAATCACATCATCTCCCCCTTTATAGGAAACCTATATATACTTTTCTAAGCACCACTTCCTTAAATTCTAAGGTCGAATCAATTTATCACTAAGCGTCAATATCCATCACACAAGATGATTCCAAAACATGGTGAATTATACTACTGCCCCTTAGAGAAGTCTACTCATTCAACCCATTTAGCCATTACTAAAA